>CM077093.1:27459936-27805506 GCA_039513925.1 Platanthera zijinensis | reverse complement strand
CTTGGTTATTCGTATGAAAGGAGGGAAGCGGTATTTTTTTTTGTTAGGGGGGGAGAGGGCTGTGTCGTTGCCTACTGTCGGGTTTTTTTGTCGTGGGGGGGGTTGTTGTTTAGGGGGTCTATTTTCAAAAGGCGTGAAGGGAGGTCCGCGCAAAAAAAAAATTCGTAATATTTACCGGGCGGAACCCCTTCGCGCCTTTTGAAAATAGACCCCCTAAACAGCATTTTTAGAAAAAGTGGTCAACATGAAAGTTGTAGATCTCGTCGAGATCTACAACTTTCATGTTGACCACTTTTTCTAAAAATACTGTTAGGGGGTGCTTTTTCCGTATTTCGGGAAGCGCGTTTTTTAGAGAAAATCGCGCTGCACGTTTTTGCATTAATCTGTATATATATATATTACATATATATATATATATACACATATATATATACGAGCATCTTCGCACGGGCTACGCCCGTGCTCGATGCTCTCGGGCGGCCTTCGGCCGCATCAGGCGGGCTTCGCCCGCACTGCCACACGGGCTTCGCCCGTGCTCGGTGCTCTCGGGCGGCCTTTGACCGCATCCAGGCGGGCTCCGCACGGGTTTCACACGTGCTTAATGCGTCGCTACGGGCTGTGCGCGCAGTAAGGCGGGCTGCGTCCGCAACATATGTATATGAGTACTCAAAATGACCCTAAAAAATATAAATCAAGATTACAATTTTTATTTTTAAAAAACAATGTAAGTTTTGACCTGAAAAAATTAATTTTCCACCTATAATGAATTATCAATACTTAAATATAACTTATAAATACTTTAAATACTTTATAATATAACAGGGCGGGCACGCGGGTTTTATAATTTTAATACAACTTACACATACTTATAACTTTAATATAACCCACTATTTTATAATATATAATTTATCATATAGAAAATTTAAGATTTCATTACTAAAAGCGGATGAACAGTGACGTGATCACTGTTCACCCGCTTTTTAGTCCCACACTGCCCAAAGATATATGATTATTGAGTTTATATACATTTGTTTGTGAAAGGTGTTTGAATTCATTATTCTTGCTGGTTTGCGGGCTGAGTTAATCGGATTGGCTGGTTCAATGCGTGTTCGGGTTGGTTTTGCTGGGCCTGTTGTTTGCCGGTCCTGGCTTGCTTCCGCCTAGTAAACAAAAGTCATTTCTCTCTCTTCCTCACCCTCTCTCATCCGCACAATCTCCCCCTTATCTCCTCTCTCTCTCTCTCTCCCGCCCTCTCTCTCTTCCCGCCTACTAAAACAAAAACCCAAAATTCTCTCTCATCCGCTCCTCTCCTCTGTCTCTCTTTCTCTCTCTTATAGGTATAGGAGACCTATTAATATGCTCTCAGCTCTCTCTCTCTAACTCCTAAAGATGCTTTTCTCTTTCTCATCTAATGATGAGAGTAAATCACGTTGGATCCAACGGTGGAGGTTCACTCTATGGTAAAAGCATCCAATACATATACTTTCATATATGTAGTAGAGATATATCTACTAATATACGAAAACTATTTTTTGGTAAAAAATTGCTGATGTCCCTATATTGCCCTTATAGTTGTATTCATAATTACACAATTATATCTAACTTTATATTAGTATATTATAAAGACAATATCCTTTTAAGTAATACACAACTTTACAATATTAAAATACAAAAAAATAAAAACACTAGATACCCTAAACCTATTGTCTCTAGCTAGGAATGACAAGAAAAAAAATATTTTAACGTTAAAATATAATTTGTTTTACAAAATAAAAATTGTATTCTTGATTTATATTTTTTTACGGTCATTTTGAGTACCCATATGTATATGTTGCAGGTCGGGCGGAGCCCGCCGGGAGCGGGCGAGACCATAGGGGCGGGTAGTGTCCACGATAAATGTTACCGCACGACAAATGTCGTCGCTCACGACAAATGTCGTCGCTCACGACAAATGTCGCCGCCACGACAAATGTCGTCTCTACGAAAATGTCGCACCACCGACGAATGTCGCATCCCGGCGAATGTCGCAACCCCGCCGAATGCCCCCAGGGCCGAAGGCCCGTGCCTGTCACTCGTATATATATATATATATATATATATATATATATATATAATATATATATATATATATATATATATATATATATATATATATAATATGAGAGAGGAGATAAAAAGAATAAAGAGGAGATATAATAGGAATGGAGGAGATAAAAAAGGGAGGTTTTATGACAAGAGAAAAAAGGTTTTTCATTGGGCGGACAAGAAGGGTTCGGCCAGAGGGCAGAAAAAAGAAAAAAGGTAACTAGCAGATTTTTGGGGCCCAAAAGGGGGTGTCGGCCAGGAGGGAGAGGGGAAAAAGGAGGAAGGAGAGGAGGAAGAGGATTTTTCTATACCAGAGGGAAGCAAAGTCGGCGGCCAGGTCTTCCCCGATCTCCCCCTCCCTCTCGGTTTTCATCTCACGCACAGCAGGCCCGAGCTTCTCTCGGCCTCCCTCTTCCCGTCGCTGCCTCCAGCAGGGTCGAGCCCTAGCTCAGACCCCTCCTCCCGTCGCAGCCTAAGCAAGGCAGGGCCGAGCCCAGCCACTTCTCTCCCGTCGCCGCCAAAGCATGGCCCTGGCTCGACCCCCTTCCTCGACTCCGCCTGCGGCAAGGTCGAGCTCAGCCACCTCCTCGAAGTCGGATTGCATCTAGGCCAGCTTGGCCCCTTCCCGTCAACGGCTAAATCGAGGTCTGACTGAGCCTTGCTTCTCCTTCTCGTCGCCGCCAGCAACAAGTCCGATCACGGCTTCCTTTCTCGTCGCCGCCTCAAGTAGGCCGAGCCCTAGCTTCTTCTTCACCACAACCGCATGGAGCAAGATCGGCGAGAGCTCCTCTCCCGGCATCGTCTTCAACAAGAACAACGGGAGCTCCTCTCCCGACATCATGTTTAGCAAGAACAACCGGAGTTCCTCTCCGGCACCGCCGCCAAACACGTGTCAAGGGTAACAATGTTTCTACTGGGCAGGTGAAGCCCTCGATTTACATATTTGCATGGAGACCCCTCTCCACCAATGAGTGGAGGAAGGGAGCTCTCCGACGGGTTGACATGTACGTCCTCACTATTAACTACATTAGCATCCGGAAGTGTTAGTACGGGTTTAGACATACTGTGTGAAGCCCATCCGGATGTATGAGCCGGATTGGTGATGTTCCGGGGTTCCCGGAGAAGACTCTGAGGAAGTTGTACATTCTTTATTTAGCGGAAAGCAGCGGCCTTAAGCCCAAGTTCGTGCCGGCCCTTGAAGGCCTATTTTGTTTTTGTTGCCGGCCTGCGTGCCGAGGTATGGAATGTATATTCCTATAATTTGAAATGCCTACGATGTTTTTGCTAGCCCTAGAAGGCTTATGTTACGTTGGTGGCGGCCCCAATAAGGTTATGGAAAAATAGAACTGTTACGCGAGGTTATGCTACTAGTAGGGCAGTTGAAGGGCGTTGTGCATAGACCCGAGGTGTCATCTTTAGTTAAGAGGGAGTGGATTTTTGGATCCTCCCTAGAGGTTCTGGTCGGCCAAGAAGGCCCTCCAAAGGTGCCTAATTAGCTCAGCATTTGGCTTGGGAGGGGAAGAGTTCGTTAGTCTTCCGGGTGTGTGGTGGGATCTCCACGCTGAGACCTTGGGCCTGTCCCTTACGTTCCTAGTCTAGAGCCTAGATTGTTCACTTGAGTGTATTAGGTGCGTGGTCACCCCTCTTTGGGACCCCGAACTCCACAGAAGTCATTTTTGGCTTCAACATTTATGGTGCAGTGAGCGTGGAAGGTAGCCGGTACAAGAAAGCCTTGTGGTTGGTCCCATGACTGGGGGTGATGGTGAAGCGTCTGGCTCAGGGGGTATCCCCACCCCGGGGGAGGAAGCGACGAGGAAGATGTTGGAGGACTTTAGGCGAGAGGTCCTACAGACCATCAGCCTGGCCTTCTCGGCAAGGAGTGAGTGGGAGGCGCCTAAGGTTCCAGTGGAGGCGGTCCCGCTTCTGGGCGAGAACGCCCCTGGGCAGTGCCCCGGGAAGGAGGTCCCGGCGGAAGTTGGCGAGAGAGTCGTGCCGCGCACGGGAACTCTTCCTAGGCCAGCGCCACGGAAAGGAGGTTCCGGCAGAAGTTGGCGAGAGGGAGGCGACAGTGCGAGATCTCTTCCCTTGGCACGGTACCGCGGATCGGGCAAGCCAGCCGAGGCCGCGAGACGTGCCCTCTCTCCAGGAGGGAGGAGAGAATCCCTTCTGCGAGCTTATCATCTCGGCTTCGGTGCCGGAAGGGTTCCACGAGCCCGATATGTCTTACTACTCAGGGAAGGATGATCCGGTGCAGCATGTTCAGCGGTTCGAGGATGTAGTCTCGATCAGGCAGATGACGGATACCTTCAAGTGTCGGTTGTTTGCCATCACGTTAAAGGAGAAGGACCAGGACTGGTTCCACCAATTGCTGGCAAGTTCCATTTACAGCTTTTAAGATCTGCATAGGGGGTTCCTGTTGAGATTCTCGACATCGAAGAAGCGGAAGAAGGAGGCAGAGTGCCTATTTGCGGTAAGGCAGAAGCAGGATGAGACGTTTGGTCATTACGTTTACCGTTTTCAGGAAGAGATCCTCTTAGTCCAGGAAGTCCCAGGGTATGCGCTGATGCTCGCCTTTATCTTGGGGCTGAGACCAGGTTTCTTTAGCATGGAGCTGAAGAGAGTTCCCCCTCTCTCCTTTGAAGAGCTAATGGAGAGGGCGGCAAAAGAGATCGATTTTGAAAGAACCAACCCGGATTTCGCTAGAAAGTTGGCCCGGTTGGCGGAGGACGATGTGAAGGAACCAGCATCAGGGAAGCAGAGGGAGCAGAGGGAGCCGAGGGAGGAAAGGAGAAGAGAAGAACCCTAGAGGCATGGGCAGAACCAAGGCTGGGGGGCTCGGGAGACACACAACCGGTTGGGTTGGAGGCCTCAGGAGGGTCGCCCCCAGGGTCAAGGAGGAGGTCTGTAGGGAAGGGAACCTTCGAGAGTCGAGGAGGTTCGATCAGCAGGCGTGGAGGCAGGGACCGAGAGACCACGTCCCGTCGCAGCAAGAAGCGATGGAGGTTGGTAGAGGAAGAGGAGGAAGAAGAGGAGTTCGAGGGGCTGGAAGAAGGGGAGGTGGAGAAGGAAGAGGGGGCAGGGTGGTGTTGCCCTTCTGTGACTTCCACCAGGAGGGTCACGCGACGGCCACCTGCCCGGAGTTCTTGGAGATGCGGGAAGCCAGAGGAATGGGGAGACAGGATCCGCCGGTAAGGATCGTGGAAGTGCAGCAGGGAGGGGAGGAAGATAGATGTGAGGACCGGGTAGACGTGGGGACCCGAGGAGGGATCGGAGTGATCCACGGAGGGGTCCAGATTGAGGCAATTCGCAAGGGGAGCCTTCAAACCATGTTCCGAAGAGGGGTCGCCTCGACCTCCTTAGCTCCCCCTCCGGAAGAAAAAACTCATCTTTTCATCCGCGGATATGTCGGACTACGAGGATCCATTCTGCGACGCCCTGGTGATTCAGACAGCGGTGGAGAACTTCACGGTCTCTAGGATACTGGTGGATAATGGGAGCTCGGTGAACGTCATCTTCAAGAGAGCCTTCGATGAGATGAAGGTTGAGGGGAAGAGGGTCCTAGCCTCAGATGGAACGCTGTTCGAGTTTTCTGGAGAAAGGAAAGAGGTAGAAGGAGGAGTAGGACTGCATTAAAGCTGGGGGGCGTATCACGGAACTGTAGGTTCGTGATAGTGGACGCTCCAAATAGTTACAGCGCCATCTTTGAGTGTCCCCTCATCAGCGCCTTTCACTACGTCCCCTCCTTGTTTCATCAATGTCTCAAGTTCAATAACGGAGGGGTGCAGGTCAGGATTAGGGGAGATCCAAAGGTGGCAAGCCAATGTTATGTGACGGCAGTTAACACTGTGTCTTAGATGGCAGAGGCAGAAGAGCTGGAAAGGGAGCTAGCAGAGCAAGAAGAGGAGAGCCTGGAGGAGGCGATGGAGGTAGAAGAGAAGCTAGCCATTGAAATCGAACAAGAGGGCCTGGAGGAAGTGATGGATGAAGAGGAGGGTCAAGTGAAGAGAGTTGAGCAGGAGGCCCCGAGGGGTGTAGAGTTTCAGCAGCTCCAGGAGGAGAAGCTGGAGGAGGCAATGGAGGCTGAAGGAGGGGAGGAGTTGGAGTTTGAGGAGGAAGCAAGGGTCGGCTGGGGGCAATCACGGTTAGAGTCGGTCGAAGAAGTGGTGGAGATGGTGGTCTCCACCAGAGCAGGGCAGGTGCAGAGGGTGCGATTCAGCGGGGGCTTAGGTCCCGAGGACGAGGAGACGGGTGAGGGCTTGCATCCAGAGCAACGTCGACATCTTCGCTTGGACCGCGGCAGACATGTCAGGCATTGACACGGATGTGGCTTACCACCGTCTGAACCTGGATCCCAGGACTCGCCCCATACGCCAAAAGATGAGGACCATCGCCACCAAGCTGGAGGAACCCATCCGCGAGGAGGTCAGAAAGCTCCTAGAGGAAGGCTTCATCTCGGAGGTTCAGTACCCGGGCTGAATCTCTAATGTGGTAATGGTTAAGAAAGGGGGTGGGAAGTGGCGCATGTGTATTGATTTCTCTTTATTAAATAAATCATGCCCCAAGGATTGCTACCCTCTGTCTCGAATCGACGCACTGGTTAACTTATACGTCGGTTTTTCTGTTATAAGTTTTCTTGATGCTTTTTCAGGTTATCACCGGATTCGCATGCACCCCCCCTGACGTCAAAGACATCTCCTTCATCACTAGGAGGGATGCTTCAACTATAAGATGATGCCCTTTGGGCTGAAAAAAGAAGGAGCCACATACCAACGCATGATGGATCGAGTATTCCAGGGGCAGAGAGGGAGAAACTTGGAAGTCTATGTCGATGACCTGATGGTGAAAAGAAAGTGTGTGAGCTCACACCTGCGGGACCTAGAAGAGACCTTTGCCACCCTCTAGAGGTTCAAGATGAGGCTGAATCCCTTGAAGTGTGTCTTCGGGGCCAGCCATGGGAAGTTCCTTGGACATCTGTTGACTCCGGCAGGGAGTGGAGCCTAACCCGGATAAGGTGAAGGTCATCCTAGACCTGGAATCACCTCCCAATGCCAAGGAGGTCCAACGCTTGGCAGGTAAGCTGGCTGGACTAAAGCAGGTTTCTTTCTCGGTCTGGAGACAAGTGTTCATCGTTCTTCAAGGTGTTGAGGGGTAACCAGAGGTTTGAGTGGATAGGCGAGTATGGGGAAGCCTTCCAAGGGCTGAAGAGACAGCTCTCCCAGGCTCCCCTACTTCAAAGCCCAAAAGAAGGGGAGGACCTAGCCCTATATCTCGGGGTGGGAGCGGAAGTCATGAGCTCTGTTCTAGTCAGGGAGAGGGAAAAAAGGAGGAAGGAGAGGAGTAAGAGGATTTTTTTATTGAGCAGGGGAAGCAAAGCCGGCGTCCAGGTCTTCCCGATCTCCCCCTCCCTCTCGGTTTTAATCTCACGCACAGCAGGCCCGAGCTTCTCTCGGCCTCCTCTCCCGTCGCCGCCTCCAGCAGTGTCGAGCCCTGGCTCAGCCCCTCCTCCCGTCGCAGCCTAAGCAAGGCAGGGCCGAGCTCAGCCCCTTCTCTCTCGTCGCCGCCAAAGCATGGCCCTGGCTCGACCCCCTTCCTCGACTCCGCCTGCGGCAAGGTCGAGCTCGGCCACCTCCTCGAAGCTGGCTGCATCTAGGCCAGCCCGGCCCCTTCCCCGTCACTGGATAAATCGAGGCCTAACTGAGCCTTGCTCTCCTTCTCGTCGCCGCCAGCAACAAGTCCGACCACCGGCTTCCTTTCCCATCGCCGCCTCAAGTAGGGTCGAGCCCTAGATTTATTCTTCACCACAGCCTCATAGAGCAAGATCGGTCGGGAGCTCCTCTCCCGGCATCGCCTTCAACAAGAACAACCGGGAGCTCCTCTCCCGACGTCTTTAGCAAGAACAGCCCGGAGTTCCTCTACCGGCACCGCCGCCAAACACGCGTGAAGGGTAACGATATTTTCGGGCAGGTGAAGCCCTCGATTTACATATTTGCTTGGAGGCCCCTCACCACCAATGGGTGGAGTAAGGGAGCTCTCCGATGGGTTGACATGTACGTCCCCACTATTAACTGCATTAGCATCCGGAAGTGTGAGTACGGGTTTAGACATACTGTGTGAAGCCCATCCGGACGTATGAGCCGGATTGGTGATATTCTGGGGTTCTCGGAGAAAACTTCGAGGAAGTTTTACATTCTTTATTTAGCGGAAAGCAGCGGGCTTAAGCCCAAGTTCGTGCTGGCCCTTGAAGGCCTATTTTGTTTATGTTGCCGGCCTGCGTGCCGAGATATGGAATGTATATTCATGTAATTTGAAATGCCTGCGATGCTTTTGCTAGCCCTAGAAGGCTTATGTTATATTGGTGGCGGCCCAAATTAGGTTATGGAAAAATAGAACTGTTAGGCGAGGTTATGCTACTAGTAGGGCAGTTGAAGGGCGTTGTGTATAGACCCGAGGTGTCACCTTTAGTTAAGAGGGAGTGGATTTTGGGATCCTCCCTTGAGGTTCTGGTCGGCCAAGAGGGCCCTCCAAAGGTACCTAATTAGCTCATCATTTGGCTTGGGAGGGGAAGAGCTCGTTAGTCTTCCGGGTGTGTGGTGGGACCTCCACGCTGAGACCTTGGGTCTGTCCCTTACGTTCCTAGTCTAGAGCATAGATTGTTCACTTGAGTGTAGTAGGTGTGCGGTCACCCCTCTTTTGGGACCCCGAACTCCACAGAAGTCATTTTTGGCTTCAACATTTATGGTGCGGTGAGCGTGAAGAGTGGCCAGCACGGAAGAGCTCAGGCGAACGTCATGGCTTTAGAAGAGGAACCAAGTGACGACCAAGGTCGTGCGCGGGCGCTTTGTATGTAAGGTCCTCGTACTGGGAGTCGTCCCGTCCTTGAATGTAAGGATTCTAGATTTTGAATCATGTTATTCTCATGCCAATTGTTGGTATTTCTCATTGTTCAATGGATTTAGCTCAATGTTTAAGGGTTAAACTAGGTTTCCTGACAACTTTTTTTGGGTGCTGCGAACCATTGATTCCTCCTCGGAAGTTTTGAAAATTGAAGGTTTCTCGGTCTACCTACTTGGCTACTCGAGTGACCCATTCCTCCTTTCTAATTTTAGAATCACAAGTAGAATATGTTTGATTTAACATTGGGGTTAGCGTTTTCTGTCATCAGCATGAATATAATGATAAATCACTTTACATTATAGATAATGCATATCTTTAACTATTACATTTACTAAAGTACCCTTGCACATTAGATAAGGTCTTCTACAGATCAGGTCATGACATCACGCCCTTCATTCCTCCCCTTAATCTGGAGATGGCCCGACACAAATTGCTGCTCGGAAACACTGGAATTTGTCTCTTGGTAATGCTTTGGTCATGATATCTACGATCTGCTCATTGGTATTACAATACCTGATATTAATTTTATCCAGCATTTACTTTTTCTAACCAACATTTTTGCTGATATAGCCACAAGGCTTCACACGCAGCACTACTCATTGTCATACATTTTGCCTCTGTCAAGGATAAAGAAACTGTATGTTGCTTGTGCGCACTCCATGAGACTATGTTGTTACCCAGGAAGAAGATATATCCCTCCACACTTTTTCGGTCTCCTTGATCTCCTTCCCAATCAGAGTCTGAATACCCATATAGTGATCTTTTTCTTCTTTCTTAAAGATTAGTCCAAAATGCTTTGTGCCTTGTGGATATCAGAGTATCCTCTTGGCTACAACATTATGATGAACGCTTGGATTGGATACATACCGTGAGAACATATTGACCACATGTTCAATATCGGGTCTTGAATGTGTGGCTTAGAGTAATGATCCAATTAACGGTTTATATTTCTCTATTTCTACACCCTCTTCAGCTTCTGTTCTTTCATGCAGTTTCTTATGAGTGCCCATTGCCGTCAATGCTGGATTGCTAGCCTCTAATTGATATT
The DNA here is from genome assembly GCA_039513925.1 of Platanthera zijinensis. Taxonomy (NCBI): domain Eukaryota; kingdom Viridiplantae; phylum Streptophyta; class Magnoliopsida; order Asparagales; family Orchidaceae; genus Platanthera; species Platanthera zijinensis. The sequence continues at coordinate 27,795,479 of CM077093.1, read as the reverse complement.
TTCTCAGCAATTTTGATATACTTCTTTTGTGGTAGAATGATCGTTTCCTTGCTTTACTTCACCTGCGTACCCAAAAAGTAATGAGGTGTCCCAAGATCTGTCTTTTCATACCTTGGATTCATCAGATGTTTGAATTAATTGATTTGGGTTGTTGAACCTCTAGGTAATTATAATATCATCGACATACACACAAACTTTTAAAATGTTCACAGTATAGTTTTCGTATGTAAAGAGACTTCAAATGGACATCTCTGGAAGGCTGCTGCAAGCAAATACTGATATAGATTTGCTTTCCAGGCTCGTGCAACTTAATCTGTAGAATGCTTTATTTAATTTGTATACTTTATCCTCCATGCGAGGAACTTCGGCTAGATATATCTTTTCGCTTTATCTTCAAACCCCCTTGATTGTTCAGCATAGACATCCTCGGCAATTTTCCCATTTAAAAATGCTACTTTTACATCCATTTGATACAAGGGCAAATTATGAGTTGCTACATGTGCAAGTATGAATCAGATAGTTTCAAACCGTGCCGCAAGTGCAAATGTTTCTATAAAATCTTTGATAGTAGAGGGGTAGAACTGTATATTCATTTCCAAGTTCTATTATTAGTATTTTTACTGATTCTTTGTTTGTTTCACCTATCTTAAAGTTGAGGGAGAACTTGGGAACTCTACAACACCCCGAGCCGAGCTCAGCCCAAGGTAGACCCGCTGCGCATGCTCTCATTAGCAGGCAGGTCCGAAGGCTCGCCTTGGGGTGAAAGGTTGGCTTTTGGGATACTTCAGTTTAGCCGCTTCTACAACACCCCGAGCCGGGCTCGGCCCCAGGTAGACCCGCTGCACAGGCTCTCATTAGCTGGCAGGTCTGAAGGCTCGCCTAGGGGGGAAAGGTTAGATTTTAGGAAACTTTAGTTTAGTCGCTTCTACAACACCCCGAGCTGGGCTCGGCCCCAGGTAGACCCGCTGCGCAGGCTCTCATTAGCTGGCAGGTCCGAAGGCTCGCCTAGGGAGGAAAGGTTGGCTTTTGGGATACTTTAGTTTAGCCACTTCTACAACACCCCGAGCCGAGCTCGGCCCCAGGTAGACCCGCTGCACAGGCTCTCATTAGCTGGCAGGTCCGAAGGCTCGCCTAGGGGGGAAAGGTTGGCTTTTGGGATACTTTAGTTTAGACGCTTCTACAACACCCCGAGCCGGGCTCGGCCCTAGGTAGACCCGCTGCGCAGGCTCTCATTAGCTGGCAGGTCTGAAGGCTCGCTTAAGGGGGAAAGGTTGGCTTTTGGGATACTTCAGTTTAGCCGCTTTTACAACACCCCGAGCCGGGCTCGGCCCCAGGTAGACCCGCTGTGCAGGCTCTCATTAGCTGGCAGGCCCGAAGGCTCGCCTAGGGGGGAAAGGTTGGCTTTTGGGATACTTCAGTTTAGCCGCTTCTACAACACCCCGAGCCGGGCTCGGCCCCAGGTAGACCCGCTGCGTAGGCTCTCATTAGCTGGCAGGTCCGAAGGCTCGCCTATGGGGGAAAGGTTGGCTTTTGGGGTACTTCAGTTTAGCCGCTTCTACAACACCCTGAGCCGGGCTCAGCCCTAGGTAAACTCGCTGCGCATGCTCTCATTAGCTGGCAGGTCTGATGGCTCGCCTAGGGGGGAAAGGTTAGCTTTTGGGATACTTTAGTTTATCCTCTTCTACAACACCCCGAGCCGGGTTCGGCCCCAGGTAGACCCGATGCGCAAGCTCTCATTAGCTGGCAGGTCCGAAGGCTCGCCTACGGGGGAAAGGTTGGATTTGGGGATACTTCAGTTTAGCCGCTTCTACAACACCCCGAGCCGGGCTCGGCCCCAGGTAGACCCGCTGCGCAGGCTCCTATATAGCTGGCAGGTCTGAAGGCTCGCCTGCGGGGGAGAGGGTTGGTTCTTGGAGATGCTTCAGTTCAAAGACCCCAGCACTACCCCGAGCCTTACTCGGCCCCAGATAGACCGGCTGCGCAGGCTCCCATCTAGCTGGAAGGTCCGTAGGCTCGCCTGTGGGGGTAAGGGTCCCCGAGCGCGGCTCGGCCCCAGGTATACCCGCTGCGCAGGCTCCCATCTAGCTGGCAGGTCTGAAGGCTCGCCTGTGGGGGAGAGGTCTGGTTCTTGGTCCTTGATTCTGCACTACCCCGAGCATGGCTCAACCCCAGGTAGACCCGCTGCGCAGGCTCCCATCTAGCTGGCAGGTCTGAAGGCTCGCCTGTGGGGGAGAGGTCTGGTTCTTGGTCCTTGGTTCTGCACTACCCGGAGCCTGGCTCGGCCCCAGGTAGACCCGCTGTGCACGCTCTCATCTAGCTGGCAGGTCTGTAGGCTCGCCCCTGGGAGTAAGGGACCCCGAGTGCTGCTCGGCCCTGGGTAGACTCGCCGCTCAGGCTTCCATTAGCTGAGCAGGGTGGTAGGCACACCTGGGGGAAAAGGATTAGCTCTGCGTGTACAAGAGAATGCGAAGATATACAGCTTTGTTGTTTCATAATATCTTGAGAAATTGTATACTTATTGTAAGTAATGGTGTGAGGGCAGTTCGATAGCAGGGAGCGTTACAAGTATCGAGTGATTCAAAGTGATCAAAAGGGGCACGAAGAGATTAGTGTCCTAAATACAAATTTTGGATTCTCTCAAAAAATTTATTTGGGTCGGCTCCCACTCACCGGATACTTGGGGTTGGACATTTCTTTCCGAGCTTGTACCAACCTCGAAAAGAGCGGGGATTGTACAATCTCGTATCCGGACGAGCGGGATCCTCCCCAAGTGGCGGGCTCGGGACATACTATGAGCGGCGTTTTGGTGCAGCCCCATTCGAAGACGGGCGGGTGCTCGTGTTCACGTGTAAAGTTTTCGTGTTAATATTATATATATATATTATTGTAGATTTTATGCTCGCTATTATGTATACATATATATATATATATACATATATATAATATATATGAGAGAGGAGATAAAAAGAATAAAGAGGAGATATAATAGGAATGGAGGAGATAAAAAAGAGGAGGTTTTATGACAAGAGAAAAAACGTTTTTCATTGGGCGGACAAGAAGGGTTCGACCAGAGGGCAGAAAAAAGAAAAAAGGCAGCAGATTTTATTGGGACAAAAAGGGGGTTCGGCCAGGAGGGAGAGGGGAAAAAGGAGGAAGGAGAGGAGGAAGAGGATTATTTTTGAGCAGAGGAAGCAAAGTCGGCGGCCAGGTCTTCCTGATCTACCCCTCCCTCTCGGTTTTCATCTCACGCACAACAGGCCCGAGCTTCTCTCGGCCTCCTCTTCCCGTCGCCGCCTCCAGCAGGGTCGAGCCCTAGCTCGGCCCCTCCTCCCGTCGCAGCCTAAGCAAGGCAGGGTCGAGCCCAGCCCCTTCTCTCCCGTTGCCTCCAAAGCATGGCCCTGGCTCGAGCCCCTTCCTCAACTCCGCCTGCGACAAGGTCGAGCTCGGCCACCTCCTTGAAGTCGGCTGCATCTAGGCCAGCCCGGCCCCTTCCCCGTCACCGGCTAAATCGAGGCCTTACTGAGCCTTGCTCTCCTTCTCTTCGCCGCCAGCAACAAGTCCGACCACCGGCTTCCTTTCCCGTCGTCGCCTCAAGTAGGTCTGAGCCCTAGCTTTATTATTCACCACAGCCGCATGGAGCAAGATTGGCTGAGAGATCCTCTCTTGGCATCGCCTTCAACAAGAACAACCGGGAGCTCCTCTCACGGTATCGTATTTAGCAAGAACAGCCCGGAGTTCCTCTCCCGGCACCGCCGCCAAACACGTGTCAAGGGTAACGATGTTTCTACTCAGGAAGGTGAAGCCCTCGATTTACATATTTGCATGGAGGCCCCTCTCCACCAATGGGTGGAGGAAGGGAGCTCTCCGACGGGTTGACATGTACGTCCCCACTATTAACTGCATTAGCATCCGGAAGTGTGAGTGCGGGTTTAGACATACTGTGTGAAGCCCATCCGGACGTATGAGCCGGATTGGTGATGTTCTGGGGTTCCCGGAGAAGACTCCGAGGAAGTTTTACATTCTTTATTTAGCGGAAAGCAACGGGCTTAAGCCCAAGTTCGTGTCGGCCCTTGAAGGCCTATTTTGTTTATGTTGTCGGCCTGCGTGTCGAGGTATGGAATGTATATTCCTGTAATTTGAAATGTCTGTGATGCTTTTGCTAGCCCTTGAAGGCTTATGTTACGTTGGTGGCGGTCCAAATAAGGTTATGGAAAAATAGAACTGTTAGGCGAGGTTATGCTACTAGTAGGGCAGTTGAAGAGCGTTGTGCATAGACCCGAGGTGTCAACTTTAGTTAAGAGGGAGTGGATGCCTAATTAGCTCAGCATTTGGCTTGGGAGGGAAAGAGTTCGTTAGTCTTCCGGGTGTGTGGTGGGACCTCCACGCTGAGACCTTGGGCATGTCTCTTACGTTCCTAGTCTAGAGCCTAGATTGTTCACTTGAGTGTAGTAGGTGCGCGGTCACCCCTCTTTTGGGACTCCGAACTCCACAGAAGTCATTTTTGGCTTCAACATCTCCCTCCTCCAGAGTTTTTTCTCCAGAAAATGGGGTTTGGAAGAGAATGAAACGGCTAGGGTTTCACTTTTCCTTTTTATACAGAAGTGGCACGGATAGGGACACGCCCGTGTCCTTACCCGTGTCCTGTTCGGCGAATCGATTCGACTGCCGTTTCGTGCTCCTACACAGGTACTGACACGCCTGTGTCTGTACCTGTGTCCATGTGACACGGCCGTGGTTATACCCGTGTTCATACCCGTGTCCACCTCGGGACACATTTCGTAGATCTGGACTTGAAGCACACGGGTAGGGACACGCCTGTGTCTCTACCCATGTTCTTCTCGGGACAACTCTACTAGACGCCATTCAAAACCACCCAGTCCACTGGGGATCTGGCAGGTGCACACGGGTAGGGACACGCCCGTGTCTCTACCCGTGTCCTACACAGGTCCAACTTCTCTTTTCCCCACGAGTGCGCGCCTGATCGTTTGCACTCCCTGAGCCTAAATCAGCTCTACTGACTCAAAAGCGTGCACAAGGGCCTAGCGCGAATTGGGACGTTACAACTTGTATCTTAGGGAGATTCGGAATTTAGACATAAATGGCCTGATCAAAAAGTTTTAAGGTGGAGAAATTTTATGAGTGATAGCTTCAGTCTTCGAGAATCAAGACAATCGCTCTACTGATGTTACAAGACACTTACAAAGTTGTGTTCAAGTCAGATAAATTGACGACAAAGATGGTGGTGGATGCGAATGAAGCAATAGATATGAAGCTCAAAGTACAATTCAACTTTCTCTTGATGATGTGGTGCTCCATAAGACATCGAATATGATATCACAAAAAATTTGTGGAAGAAACGCGAGATGATATATTCAAATAAGTCCCTTTACGAATTAGTCGTACTTAAAGAATTGGCTCTACACCTTCAAGATGAAGGATTTAAAGTAGGTTAATTAAAGCCCACTTAGATGATGTAAATAAAATTGCTATTGGTTTAAAGAACATCAATGTGAAGATCAATAACGAGGATCAAGAAATGATTCTCTTGTGCTCGTTAACTCTATCACTTAGACAGTTCATGAATAGTATAGTATATAGCTAAGACGTTTTCCATCGAAGATGTGAAAGCAAGTCTACAATCAGAGGGGTTGTGTGGAAAGGTGTCATTAGACATATTGCATGTGCATATCAATGGATTATTCGTTTGGGGACGATCATGTAAACAAGGCAGGAAGAGTGAGAAAAATTCTAATATCTAAGTCAAGGATCGGAACCCAGAAAGGATCAGTACAACTATTGCATGAAGGGGCATTTAAAGAAAGATTGTTCAGTTCTTAAAAAGGAGATGAAGAAATCTTCAAATTCTGAAAGCACTGCACACACAAGAGACATCGGACAACTAAACAATGGCTCCATTTTTTCAACATGTGGCATTAGTTGACGTTCAAAATTCTTGTTTAATATATATTCTGATTTTTCTTATCATATGACTTTAAATCGGAGTTATTTTACAACATATCGTTCCTCTGATGGATACTATGTACTCATGGGCAATGATAATGTGTACAAAATTATTGGGACTAGTACAATTCAAATCTTAATACATGACGGGGTTGATAGAACTTTGACAAATGTGCGACACATTTCAAATTTGAATAAAATTTTTCTTTTTCTTGGAGCTTTATACATGATCAGGTGCAAGATATAATGTGATAGATGGAGATGCTATGAAAGTTCTTTGTGATTTAATGATCACAATGAAAGAAAAAATAGGCTTACAATTTGCTTCTACTACAAGGACACACTACTCATGAATTGTCTATATTTACATCTTCTGATTCAGACTTAATTTCATTATACTGTTGACACTTTTGTTTTGACTACAAGAATGAACAAAATCTAAAAATGTTTTAGAAAAGAAAATTATTTGATGATTTAAAAAATTTGAGAAGTTGGATTTTTGTAATGAGCGTGCAATAAAAAATAGTGTAAAATTTGAGAAGTTTGATTTATTTGAATTAATTATTCGATAATAATTCCTCTAAATTTAAATTTATTGTTTTCTTTCTTTCTATTTCTTTCATTTTTATCTCATTTTGGTTGGTTCTTTTTTTTACATGGGCATCACATTCATTTTTTTCACGTTTGTATTTCTTCCCAGATCAGGATGCTCTCTATTTCTGACGAAATGGAGGAGATCCATTTCACAGTCCATATTATATGCTTGTTGATCCGACGGGTTCACAATTCCCCATTCTTTTATAATTTTTTTAAATCAAAAAAATCTTCACCACAAGATATCTTTCAGGCTTCTATTGTCCATTAGATGATGAAATGAATACCCTCTATTTCGTCAGAAATTGAGAGGATCCGGATCCATTTCTGCCCACACCACTTCAAATAGAATGTGATTTAATTGGACGGCTGTGATTGCTTTGATGGGACTTTATTATTACATCAAAAACACCACAAGGATATATGGACCGTCACATTGTTAGGCTTTTGCTAAGAGAGCAATGTGAACTTCATTCCCAAAAAAAATGTATTTTTGACCAACAAGTAATCACAATTATTTAATAATGAAAGTTCCAAATACACATAAGAAATATTCGCTCCATTTCACACTTTTGTCGTGCAAAAGTCCAACTATCACATGTGACTGTTTATGCTGAATAATGTTGGAAAATCCGGCACAATTCACAGGCACATCTATAATAATATTGCAGTAACAAGAACACACACCGATCATAAATTTATTATAATGAAAATATAAATCAAATACAGGAGGAAAATAGACTGTCCGGTGAAACGCACGCGGATGCGCCGGACGCGTGCGATCCGCAAGAAAATAGTAGATCTTGACTGTAATCCGCCTTGTGGACGCACAAGGTTCACTGAACCTTCAACGTCGAAGTCCGACGTTCAACCGCACCACTACCGGAGAACAAATCCGCCACCGGAGAACAACGCCACCATCGGAGAGAAACCTCCGTCGAGGCTAACTGCACACGTGCACGCCGTCGACACCACGCCTCTCCCTCCAAAGAACGTTCACTGCAACACCGGCGACAAACTCCACCAAGCCCGGCGGTAACTCCCTCTCACAACGCCGGCGGCTACCTCCTCCAAGACCGGAAACAACACCCAAAGCCAACGGTCTCTCCAAGTGCACGAGCAAGAGAGAGAGAGAGAGGAGGGAGAGAGCAGGGAGAGAGAGACGGCACCAGGCGGTTCTTCCAAAGCTACAGTCGGCAAGGGTTGTGGACTTGCGGCTCCTTTTTTTCTCACGGGTGGTGCTGTTTTTTTTCTCACAGGAGCATCATTCCTATTTACATATTGCAACAGGTTTAATAAAACCTAAAACCTAAAACCTAAAACCTAAATGGGTTCGGTTCATGGTGGATCCGAACCAAACCGGAAAACTAACAAATAATTCGGCGTGAGCATTCGGCTCTGTTTGGTAGGGCGGTGGCAACTGGAAATGTTGGGAATGCGAGCAATCAATCCCGATCAGAGCACCTATTTTAAATTTTAGGCGAGCAACCTGCGTGACCGCATTGAGCGGTATGTCATCGCAACAAAATAACACAATGCAAAAAGAATAAAAGCACACAGAGATTTTAACGTGGAAAACCCAATTGGGTGAAAAACCACGGGACGATCGGAGTCCAACCCGAAAAGTCTCCACTAAAAGTGTGTGAAAAACACACGCACGGATTACAGGCTTTCCCTCCACCGATCCACAAAGGATCTTCACCATCTTCACACTACACAATACATGTCGAAGTATGAGACCGGGCGGTCTGGCGGTTTGAGCCTGGCGGGTTGTAGACCGGGCGGTCTGGCGGTTTGTGTCCGACGGGTTGATATCCAGACTGTTGCTGTGGTGTCTAGCGGTCTGACGGTTCATCTCCGGCGGCTTGGAAACCGGGCGGTCTAGCGGTCTCCAACCGCATCTCTCTCCTGCTTCTGGTATTGCCGGGCGGTTAGAATATTATCTAACCGCGCGGCCTGTTCCGGTCTGTTGTTCTAGCCGCTCGGAACTGTTGTATAGCTTTAGTCCCACATTGTTAGTTTGTATTCTATCCTCTCTCCTCCATTCTATAAAAGGGAGGCCATACCTTTGTAAATGATATCTTTTTGGATAATAAAAATTTCAATTATTCAAAGTTCTGGTTTGTTTTCTAGTCGTTTGTTCGCTACTCTAGTTGTTTGTTCGCTACTCTTCACATGGTATCAGAGGACTCGATTTTCTCCTACTGATTCTCTGCGCCCTGTCCGCGCGGTTTGTCCCTTCTTCTCGCGACCTGTTCTCGCGACTTGTCTCTTCCGCCTGCTTGCGCCCTGTCCTGTCTGTCGGTCACAGCGACCTGTTACTTTGATCGTTGCGATCTGCTTCCTTATTCGCCTTGTTTGTTCCTCCCTTCTGTTCGCGCGGCCTATCTTCTAGCCGTTCGACTTCTTTCCCTTCTTGGATCTGTGGCTTGGTCGTGGCTTCTCTGGCCGCTGGTGTCTGACATCGTGACCGCTGCAGCCCCTCTTCTTCCTATCCGCGCGGCTTGACTTTTTTTTTTACCGCGCGGCTTCTCGTTGTTTTCTCCTATGGCTCTTTCTGAAACCTCCACCACCACTACTCTTATCGCCACTCCGGCTCCGCATCCTACTTCCTCTGGCAACCTTGGCACGGTTTCTAAACTTGTTGGCTCCAACTATCCGGATTGGAGTGTTTCTTTCACCTTTCTTCTTCGCTCTCAGCGCAAACGTCATCATCTCACTGATGACCCTCCTCCTCCAGACTCTGCTGAATTTGATGACTGGGATGCCAGTGATGCGCTTGTTCGCACGTGGTTGGCTAACAGCCTCTCTGATGAATGTCTTCCTGTCATACGCCACGATGAGACGGTTAAGACCGCGTGGCTTCACCTTGCTGCTCTCTACTCGAAGGGGGCTCAGACATCCCGCATTTATACTCTCTATGCGGATCTCTTCGTTCTCCCTTCCATGTCTCCTGCTGCGGCTTATCAGCAAGTTCAGGCTCTTGGAGCTGAAATCCTCCAGAATCGCCCTTTCTCCGCGGACTTGGCCGAGCAGCACAAACACTTTCAGGAACTCCTGGTTGTTTGTTATCTTCTACGACTCCCTGAGTCATTTGATATGATCCGCCAGCAGATCTTGGGCGAAGCAGAATCTCCCACCTTGGATGCCACCGCAGCTCGCATCGCCGCTGTTACTTCTCTTCTCCAACGTCCTCTGTTGTCCTCCCCTCCTCCACAGGACTCCTATGCTCACCAGGCTCAGTGGGGTGGCAATAGTGGCCGCAGCCAGTCTGGCACGCGTGGTCCGTCAAGGTTTTTCTGCTCTCACTATGGTCGTACCGGCCACTTTGTTGACCGCTGCTGGCAGAAACATCCTCATCTTCGTCCTTCCGGTGATACTTCTTCCTCAACCTCCGCCTCCTCTCGGCCATCTGCTTCTGTGGCCACGACCTCAGGTAGTGCACACGTCGTTACCCAAGGTAAATGGCTGATTGACTCTGGTGCTACAAATCACATGACCGGAAACCCTCATTGCTTCTCTCTCCTAGAAACGCATGATCGGTTACCCCCGGTTCTTGTTGCGGATGGTTCCCCTTCCCCGGTTCACGGGACGGGCATGGTTCAAGTCACCCCGTCACTTCGCTTAGTGGACACTCTCTATGTCCCGAAGTTCCCTTGCAATTTGCTCTCGGTTACTACTTTATGCAAGCAACTTCAGTGCTCTGTATTATTTACTCCTACTTCTTGTTATTTTCAGGACCCGAGGACCCAACGGACGATTGCTACTGGGACTGAGAGTGGCGGCCTCTACTTCCTCGACAATGCTTCTGCTCTGTCCGCCTTCTCTTCCACGTCTACTGATCTGCTTCAATGGCATCTTCGCCTTGGACATCCTCCTCCTCAGATTCTTCGTCATCTTCTTCCCCACTTACCTCAGACCAATCCTCCGCTCAACTGTGATGCGTGTCAGCTTGGCAAACATCACCGCTCCTCCTTCCCGCCAAAGCAAGGTCGTGGTTCCTCCCGCCCTTTTGATCTCATTCATTCTGATGTCTGGGGTCCTGCTCCTACTCTCATCGTTGGTCGGGGTAGTTCTTATTTTGTAACTTTTATTGATGATTTCTCTAGATGTACCTGGGTGTATCTTTTAAAAGATCGCTCTGAACTATTATCTGTATGGCAATCTTTTTATTATATGATTCAAACTCAGTTTTCTTTATCTATTAAAGTGTTGCGCTCCGATAATGCAAAAGAATATCTCAGTCGTGAGTTTTCCTTGTTTTGTATGCAACATGGTCTTATTCATCAGACCAGCTGTGTTTACACCTCCCAACAAAATGGGGTGGCGGAGCGTAAAAACTGTCACCTCCTTGATATCGCTCGCACTCTAATGACGCAGATGCAGGTGCCTCGCTCCTACTGGGCTATGCTGTTCTTCTTGCCTGCTATCTCATCAATCGCATTCCCTCTTCGGTTCTCCACGGCAAGACTCCTTTCTCCATTCTCTACCCGGGCAAGGAACCCTTTCTTCTTCCTCTCCGTATCTTTGGGTGTACAGCCTTTGTGCATGCCCCGTCGGCTACCCGTGACAAGCTTTCCCCTCGTTCCACAAAATGTGTCTTTTTGGGATATTCGACCACTCAAAAAGGCTATTGTTGCTTTGACCCTGTTCTGCGCAAACAGTTTGTTTCCGCGGACGTCACCTTCTTCGAAAATGCATCCTACTTTTCTTCTCCATCCCCGCTTCCTCCTGCGGTCTCTTACTCTCCACCATCTCTCAGTGATCCTTCCACGCAGCTTGACGTCTCCCTTCCTATGTCATCTCCTCCTCCGTCTCCCTCTCTCTATTATACCCCCACCTTCTTCTCCGCAGCCGTCTCTCTCTAGTCCTGGGCCAGCTTTCTCCGCCACGGACACTCCGGTCCCTGAAGCACGAGACGACCTGGATCTTCCCATTGCTCTTCGCAAAGGGGTGCGGGCGTGTACCCAACACCCGCTTGCGGCTGTTGTTTCCTATGATCGGCTTACTCCCTCTCGCAGGTGTTTTTCTTTAGCTATCTCGGATACTACAACTCCCCGCACTTACCAAGAGGCTCTTATTATTCCTCATTGGAAATCTTCCATGGATGAGGAAATCGCCACTCTTAATGAAAGGGGTACCTGGACCCTTGTTCCTCCTCCGATCGGTACTGATGTGGTTGGCTGCCGCTGGGTGTTCGTTGTGAAGTTTCGCCCCGACGGCACTGTGGATCGTTACAAAGCCCGGCTGGTGGCCAAAGGCTTTACTCAGACCTATGGAGTTGACTACTTTGACACTTTCTCCCCGGTTGCTCGCCTCAGCACCATCCGGGTTCTTCTTTCAGTGGCCGTCAACAGGGAGTGGGCTATTTCCCAGCTTGATGTCAAGAATGCTTTTCTGTATGGGGATCTTCAGGAGGATGTCTATATGGAGCCACCTCCTGGGTATGTTGCTCAGGGGGAGACACGAGTATGCCAGTTGAAGAAGGCCATCTACGGCCTAAAACAAAGCCCTCGGGCATGGTTCGACAAGTTTAGTGGCATTGTGGCTGCCATTGGCTTTACGAGAAGTTCAGCCGATCACTCATTGTTTAGTCGCAAAACCGCATCGGGCCTTGTGGTTTTGGTGGTGTATGTGGATGATATTCTTCTTACCGGCGATGACCAGACTGGGGTGGACTTGACAAAGAAACATCTCCGTCAACACTTAGTCACGAAGGATATGGGCTCCCCGAAATATTTTTTGGGGATAGAAATCTCTCGGAAGCCTGACTCGTTGGTTCTCTCCCAACGGAAGTATGCTCTTGATCTTCTACAAGAGGCAGGATTGACCGATGTCAAACCGGCCAGGTATCTCATGGCCACTGGAGAGGACAAAACGTGGACAGATGACTCACCTCTTATATCCGATGCCACCAGGTATAGACGTCTGGTGGGCAAACTCATTTATCTCACGGTGACCAGACCTGACATCGCCTATGCTGTAGGCAAGGTCAGTCAGTTCATGCAAGCTCCCAGGGAATGTCATCTTCAGTCTGCCTTGAAGATACTAGAGTATGTCAAAGCAGCACCAGGAAAAGGGCTACTCTTTCAGAAGCGTGGACATCTGAGAGTTGAATCCTACTCAGACTCAAGCTATGCGGATGATAAAGGTGACCGTAAATCTACATCCGGTTTTTGCACATTTGTTGGAGGTAATCTTGTGAGCTGGAAGAGCAAGAAGCAGTCTGTTGTCTCAAGGTCCAGTGCAGAAGCCGAATACCGGAGTATGGCGTCAACCACGTGTGAGTTAAAATGGTTGCGGGCTCTCATGCTTGACCTAGGAGAGGTCTACGACTATCCTCTGCCTATGTTCTGTGACAACAAGGCTGCTATATACATATCCAAAAATCCGGTCTTCCATGAGAGAACGAAACATATAGAGGTCGACTGTCATTTCATCCGAGAGGAGGTCTTGAAGAGACAGATTTGCACTCCGTTCGTCATCTCCGACAAAGAGTTGGCAGATATCTTCACCAAGCCGGTTTCTAATTCCTTCTTCCATATCTGTGACAGCCTGGGCATGATTGATATCTATGCTCCAGCTTGAGGGGGAGTGTCGAAGTATGAGACCGGGCGGTCTGGCGGTTTGAGCCTGGCGGGTTGTAGACCGGGCGGTCTGGCGGTTTGTGTCCGGCGGGTTGATATCCAGACTGTTGTTGTGGTGTCTAGCGGTTTGACGGTTCATCTCCGGCGGCTTGGAAACCGGGCGGTCTAGCGGTCTCCAACCGCATCTCTCTCCTGCTTCTAGTATTGCCGGGCGGTTAGAATATTATCTAACCGCGCGGCCTGTTCCGGTCTGTTGTTCTAGCCGCTCGGAACTGTTGTATAGCTTTAGTCCCACATTGTTAGTTTGTATTCTATCTTCTCTCCTCCATTCTATAAAAGGGAGGTCATACCTTTGTAAATGATATCTTTTTGGATAATAAAAATTTCAATTATTCAAAGTTCTGGCTTGTTTTCTAGTCGTTTGTTCGCTACTCTAGTTGTTTGTTCGCTACTCTTCACAATACAATAAATAGTAACAGAAAAATTGCAAGTTACCGACCGGCGGATGAGACAGATTACACAAATCCTCTCCAAGATGCCTCTTCGAATCCTTGCCAATATCTGCTCCAGATCCAATCCGTGTAGGCGAAGTACTCCTTGTCAACGTCGTACAACAACGTCTGAAAGCTCTCCCAAACTAAGACGATTGCCGCAAAGGCCTCTCTAGAAATCTTTCAATGCTTGAGTTTGGAGAGAAGTGGATGCATTACCCCTCCTCCTTCATCCCTATTTATAAGGCTAAAATCAAGGAGGTAGGTGTGGTAGATGGCATGTGGATGAAGCTTCCATGAAGCTTTCTTGGTCAAAAACACATGTCATGAAACTTCCTTTGGACAATTTCCTAGAAGCTTCCTTTAAGAACACATGTTGAATTTCAAGTCAAAGACGGTTAATCCTTTTCATACTTGTCATGAAACACATGCTTTAAAAATATGATCAAAGTTGGCTAGCCTCTTTCACACTTAGGAGGAAATTATCTTAACAAATCTCCCCCTTTTCGACTAAGTGAAGAAATCCTGTCATTCTGACAATCTTCCCTAGAGTCTTTAATTTGCCTCCCTCCATGTCTTCCATCAATATGTCTCCACTTTCGATCAGCAACACCAAATTCGAGTTAATGAGACTCGAACTCAACAGCTTTTTCCACAAAGGACGGGAACTGTACCCAACAACTTATTCTCCCCTTTTCTCTATGTGGAGAGAACCGTCATGCCGATGATCCTAACGCAATGCTCGAACTTCCCCCTTGGCACGGTCTTGGTCAGCATGTCTTCCCCATTGTCATCAGTGTGTACCTTTTGAAGATCAAGCTCTTTCTGCTCCAGGACATCTCGTATCCAATGATACCGAGTGTCGATGTGCTTCGACCTCGAGTGAAACGTGGGGTTCTTCCCCAAGTGAATAGCGCTCTGACTGTCACATAGGAGTGTGTATCGGTCCTGAGTGAATCCAAGTTCTTTGATGAACCTCTTCATCCAAAGCAACTCCTTCCCAGCCTCAGTAACCGCAATAAACTCAGCCTCCGTGGTGGATAGTGCAACGCACTTCTACAGTCTCGATGCCCACGAGACAGCTCCCCCTGCAAACAGAATCATGTATCAGGACATCGACCTCCTAGAATCCACATCTCCAGCCATGCCAGCATCAGTGTAGCCCAGCAGCTCTGGCTCACTGTCTCAAAATCTCAACGTCAAGTCTGACGTCCCCTGCAAGTATCTCAGTATCCACTTCAATACGCTCCAATGCTCTCTCCCAGGATTGGAGAGAAATCTACTGACGATCCCAACAGCATGCACAATATCCGGACGAGTACACACCATCGCATACATGAGGCTCCCAACTGTAAATGCATACGGAACCTTCTGCATCGCCTCGATCTCCTCGGGTGTACTGGGGCACTGATCAGCGGTAAGCCTGAAGTGAGCTGCAAGCGGCACGCTCACCTTCTTTGCCTGATCCATATCAAACCTCTGCAGTACTTTGCAGATATACCGCTCCTGGGATAACCAAAGTAGTCTGGCTCCCCTGTCTCTGCGAATGTACATCCCTAAAATGGTCTTCGCAGCACCCAGATCCTTCATCTCAAAAGTGGAACTCAACTGTCGCTTCAACTCATCAATGCGAGCAGTGTTCCTCCCGACGATCAACATATCGTCCACGTACAACAGCAGAATGATGAAGTCCTCTGAAGCATACTGCTTGATGAACACGCAGTGGTCAAGGGTGGTCCTCCTGAAGTCGATCTCCCCCATAAAGGAATCAAACTTCCTATACCATTGCCGCGGGGCCTGCTTCAGGCCATATAAACTCTTCTGCAAGCGACACACCAGACCTTCCTTCCCTCTGACACTAAAGCCCTCAGGCTGCTCCATGTAAAGATCCTCCTCAAGATCGCCATGCAGAAAGGCGGTCTTGACATCCATCTGCTCAACCTCCAAATCTAGCCTCGCAGCGAGGCCAAGGATGACACGAATAGATGACATCTTCACCACAGGTGAGAAGATCTCATCGAAGTCTACACCCTATCGCTGTCCAAAACCCTTCACCACCAGCCTGGCCTTGTACCTGGGAGGTGTGGAGAAATCACCCTGCTTCACCCTGAAAATCCACCGATTCTTCAAGGCCTTCTTGCCCTTAGGCAATCTCACCAAGTCATACATGTGGTTCTTCTACAGCGACTGCATCTCCTCCTGTATAGCAACCATCCACTGATGCTTCTCGATGCTCTCCACAGCCTCGGCATAACTCTCAGGCTCCCCCGCATCAGTCAGCAATATGAACTCTGATGTAGAATATCTAGCGGGCGGGTGTCTTGCTCGATCAGACCTCTGCACTGCCGGCTCCGGGGCCGGTGCAGGTATATCATCAGCAATATCCTCAGCGGCTCCTGGTTTACCATCAGTGGTGATATCATGATCCGGAAGGGTATCAGTACCCTGTGCCGGCTCAGGCTCAACAGCCTCCTCGGTGTCGTCATCTCCAACTATAGGCAACTCTACAGTAGTGGGAGAGTCAACCTCAATCTCACCAGTCTCCTCAGGATCACCAACAATCTGATCCTCACTGAAAACAGCATCACGGCTACGTACAAGCTTCTTCTCAACTAGATCAAAGAACCTGTACCTAAACTCTCCACTGTAGCCGTACCCCAAGAAAATGCACTGCCGGGTCTTCGAATCTAACTTCGATCTCTCGTCCCTAGGGATGTGCACAAAGGTGCAGCCAAACACCCGCAAGTGACTGTAAGAGAGATCTTTCCCATACCAAACCCTATCTGGGACATCCTCCTGTAATGCTGAACTTGGAGAGAGGTTGATGACATGTGTTGCAGTAAGAAGAGCCTCACCCCAGAACATCCCTGGCAGCTTCGACTCAGATAGCATGCACCGAATCATCTCCATCAGTGTCCGATTCATCCTCTCAGCTACGCCATTCAGCTGCGGCGTCTTAGGCGGGGTCTTCTCATGTCTGATGTCATGGTCCCTGCAGTACTCGTCAAACGGACCTATGTACTCTCCCCCGTTGTCGGACCTGATGCATCTCAGCTTCTTCCCAGATTGTCTCTCCACCTCAGCGTGGAATCTCCTGAAAGTATCAAGGACCTGATCTTTGGTCTTGATAGCATAGACCCAAAGCTTCCTTGAATGATCGTCGATGAAAGTAACGAAGTACAAAGCTCCTCCTCTAGTCTGGACCTTCAGAGATCCGCAAACATCAGTGTGAACTAGCTCCAAAGGCTCCGTTTTCCTGGTGGACGTGTGGCTGTGGAATGAAACTCTATTCTGCTTCCCAGCCATGCAGTGGTCACACCTCTCCAAGTGAACGTCAGAAATGTCACTGATCAGCTTCCTCTTCGCCAGGCATCCCAATCCCTTCTGGCTAATGTGTGCCAGCCTCCTGTGCCATAAGGAAGTGGATGCCTTATCCCTGATGGAGTTTGCCTGAGCAGCTTCAGGCCTCCCCTCCATGTAGTACAAGCCAAAATCTCTATAACCCATGGCCATCACAAGTGATCCTCGGATCAGCTTCCAGAAATCTCCTCCAAAGACACTCAGGTGTCCTTCATCTCCAATTCTTCCAACAGATATCAGATTGAAGCGGATGTCTGGCACATGTCGCACATCCCTCAGAACTAATAAGGCTCCAGTACTCGTCTTCAAATGCATGTCTCCGCGCCCAAGAACCTTGGACGTATTCCCATTGCCCATCCTCAACACCCCACAGTCATGAGTGGTGTAAGTGGCAAATAACTCCCTGTTGTGGGAGACATGTGCAGAAGCTCCAGATTCAACGATCCAGCATCGATCGTCACACGAGAGTGCAGCCGTGACGTCGTCGCCAATAATAATGGCGTCGTCCTCCTCAGTTGAAACGGTGGCTGCCGTGTGACCCTCATCTTTGCCCTCAGTGGCAATCACATTCTTATTCTGATCGTTCTTCCACGAATAACAGAATTTCTTGATGTGCCCCTTCTTATGGTAGTAGTGGCATTCCACGTTCTGATAACGTGACTTCGACTTGCCCCTACTCTGACTTCTGTCCTCCTTCCTTCCTCGGCTCTTACTCCTTCCTCTCCCCCTGGTCTCAGTAAAGAGAACGTCGACTCGTGAAGAAGAGCCTGAAGTTCCCTGAGACTTTCGTCTCACCTCCTCATTCAAGATCCCACTCTTGGCGATCTCCATGGAAACAATCCCCTGGGGGGAGGAATTGATCAGAGAAACTCTGATCATCTCCCAAGAGTCTGGAAGTGACTTGAGTAGCCACAATGCATTCACCTCATCTTCGAATGTCACCTTCATAGCAGTCAGGCGATCAATAATCCCCTGGAACTCGTTGACATGATCCAAAATAAGAGAGCCCTCCCGGTATCTGAACTCTCCAAGCTTCTTCAGCAAATAAAACTTGTTGATGCCCGTGCTCTTGGCATACAAGGTTTCGAGCGTCTTCCACAGATCCTTTGCATCATTGATACTAGCCATATAGTTATAGACGTTCGGCTCTACGAACCGTCTAATAAACCCACACAGCTTCCGATGCTCCACCTTCCATTTCGCAGGATCCGTGTCCTTTGGCATCTCCTCAAAGATAGGAGCATGTCAACCCTTCACATATATCAAATCCTCCATCAGTAGATGCCACTGGTGATAATTGGCACCATTCAACTTTACCATCTGATCCGAACCAGAACTTTATGTGGACTCCATCTCGCTCTGCCAACTGGCCGGACCGACCACTGATCTTTGATTCGACTATCTCAAAGTATGCAACTGGAGAGGATAGCCAACGAGCCAATGGTCGTAAACTACCACTCCCAATTGCACACCCGAGATCCCGATCGACTCGTCCTGAAACCCCAAAGGTCAGCCCGGTAACTGCTCTGTCACTGAACTTGCTCGATCACGAACCTCCCTCTGTTACCACTTGTTGGGAATGCGAGTAATCAATCCCGACCAGAGCACCTATTTTAAATTTTAGACGAGCAACCTGCGCGACCGCATTGAGCGGTATGCCATCGCAACAAAATAACACAATGAAAAAAGAATAAAAGCACACAGAGATTTTAACGTGGAAAACCCAATTGGGTGAAAAACCACGGGACGATCGGAGTCCAACCCGAAAAGCCTCCACTAAAAGTGTGTGAAAAACACACGCATGGATTACAGGCTTTCCCTCCACCGATCCACAAAGGATCTTCAGCAGCTTCACACTACACAATACAATAAATAGTAACAGAAAAATTGCAAGTTACCGACCGGCGGATGAGACAGATTACACAAATCCTCTCCAAGATGACTCTTCGAATCCTTGCCAATATCTGCTCCAGATCCAATTCGTGTAGGTGAAGTACTCCTTGTCTACGTCGTACAACAACGTCTGAAAGCTCTCCCAAACTAAGACGATTGCCGCAAAGGCCTCTCTAGAAATCTTTCAATGCTTGAGTTTGGAGAGAAGTTGATGCATTACCCCTCCTCCTTCATCCCTGTTTATAAGGCCAAAATCAAGGAGGTAGGTATGATAGATGGCATGTGGATGAAGCTTCCATGAAGCTTCCTTGGTCAAAAACACATGTCATGAAACTTATTTTGGACAATTTCCTAGAAGCTTCCTTTAAGAGCACATGTTGAATTTCAAATCAAAGACGACTAATCATTTTCATACTTGTCATGAAACACATGTTTGAAAAGTATGATCAAAGTTGGTTAGCCTCTTTCACACTTAGGAGAAAATTATCTTAACAGGAAACACATCAAATGCAACCGGGTTTCGGAACCAGAGGGGGTGGGCTACAGCTCAAAACTGAGGGATTAGTGTTCCGCAGAGTGCAGACGGGAGCAACTGCTGCCACCCCGCACGCTTGTTTGTTTTTCCTCCATACGGTAGCACTTGCTCCCGTACCCGAGCTCCGGTGGCACGCCAAACAGAGCCTTAAGAGAGAAGTTGTTTATATAATTTATAACTATAATAATTAAGCCTACATGGTTTCTTTAAAAATAGGTAAAATATCCAAATAAGTCCCTTATGTTAAGGTTAATTTTAAATTGGTCCCTAAAATATATTTTGATTAAAATCGGTCCCTCAACTATCATTTCTATTTCAAATAAGTCACTTATATTTTTTTGTTAGCCATGTAACGGTGAACCTTTGCAAAATATTTAAATAGATCCCTTATCTTTGTGTTTCCTTTCAAATAAGCCCCTAAAATTATTATATAATATGGATCATACAATATAATACAGAATATAATTATAGAACACATAAATCATGCTATGATGGTCTACCAAAATAATTTTTTGCTGAAAAATGCAATTTAATCAAAAAATTGCAATGCAATTCATGAAGAAAAAAAATCTGCATTGCACTAAAATGATAGATCTGAACAAAAATGACATCAGTTTTTTTGCTGAAAAAATGCAATTTGATTGTGTTATATGTTTTTTTACGGATCTGTGTCGTCATTTTTGTCCAGATCTATCATTTTATTGCAATGCAGATTTTTTTTCATGACTTATACTACATGGATCTATTTGAATACTTTGCAAAGATTCAGAGTTACAAGACTAACGAAAAAGATATAAGGGACTTATTTGAAATAGAAATGATAGTTGATGGACCGATTTGAATCAAAATATACTTTAGAGACCAATTTGAAATTAAGCCTAAACATAAGGGACTTTTTTGAATATTTTGCCTTAAAAATATAATCGTGAAATTATAACATTAAGATATTAATAAAAAAATGAATTATATCATAAATAAGGCTGACTTTAAGCTAGCCATTAATTTATGGCAGACAACTATTAACAGAAACAGTTTGTTCAGACTCTATATTCGCCAGGAAGATATAATTGCTTATCATCATTGTACTTGTGGCTATCTGCAAATATTTGATATTCATAAATTATTTTTTTTTCAAAATGACTGCGCAAACATAATTATTGTAACACCCCAAAAATCTCAAAATATGGTTGTACACAATTTTGGGTTGGAGGCTGTTAGACACGGCCTGGGACACGGGCGTGTCCCAGGGCGTGTCGGGTGTACACGGCCTGGGACACGGGCGTGTCCCAGGGCGTGTTCAGGCTGGTCGACGTTTGAGAGTCGACGATCGTCGAGCCTGGGACACGGCCTTCGACACGGGCGTGTCCCAGGGCGTGTTCGAATTAATTTTCGAATTTGACCTATTCAAGTCAGAGCCGGACACGGCCTTGAACACGGCCGGGAACACGGGCGTGTGAGGCTGGACACGGGCGTGTCAGCTGCCGTGTTCCGACCCGTGTACTGGTTTTGGAAATCGGTGAGTACCGTGTAACAGGAGACACGGGCGTGTCTCATGACTGACACGGGCGTGTCAGGTTCGACACGGGCGTGTCGATGCCCGTGTTCTCGAATATTTCAGTCGGTGCGACTGCCGCGTGTGCCGCTTAAGGGTACACGGCCTGTGACACGGGCGTGTCACAGGCCGTGTCGGCCAAATTTCAGGGGAATTTTCAGTAGATCGTGGCCCTTCATTTTCTTTAAATAAAATCATATGGCTGGAGTTCTTTCCTGGGCTGATAAGGCCGGAAATAGGGGAGAGAAAGCTCATTTCTCTTTTCATTCTCTCTTTCTAAAGTAAGAGAGAGGTGAGAGCAAGGAGGAAGAAGAGGAAGTGGAGTCCGGCTGCCGGTGGTGCTACGGTGGTCCAAATTGCGAGCCGAGATCGGATTTGCGAAGGCAACGCTGCTGCGAAAGCTTTCATCCGTCTCAAATTTCTCTCCATATGGCTCCGAAGCGAACTCCAAGGGTAACGATTTCCTGCTTGGACATGTGAAGTCCTTAATTCCTGCATTGCATAGGGAAAACCCTTCCCCGCGAGTGTGCGGTGGGTTGTGGCGTCCCTTGGGGTAGATATGTGAAGTCCCCCTTGTTAGAGTCCGGAATTGGAGTACGGATCTAGGCATGCTGTGTGAAGCCCATCTGGACATGGTCTGGATTGGTGATGCTTAGTTGCATATCGGAGAAGGCTCCGTGATGATTGCTTGTATGCATGATGGATAAAAGTACTGGAGGAAGTCCAGGAAATTATGGGAGTTGGACTCTCTTGTGGCCGTGAGTGCTACTGGTGGAAAGTTGAGCTGTGAGGCTGCAACTAGGAAATGGTGGAACGGGCAAGGTGAAACTGTACCCGCGTCAGTCCAGGCGTGAGTCTGACGATGTGAGCAACGGGAAAGGTGGATCTGTACCCGCGTTATGGTTGTCTAACCTTGGGTGCTTAAGACCCTGTTAGGATCACATAGCGAGAGTCGACGGCCGGTGAGCCGATCAGACTAGAATGCTCATAGTGCGCCGTTATGTCTGGGACCTCTGAACGGTGTGAATGTGCCCTGAGTGCACGGAGCGTCGGGCCGTCGAGCCGACGTTTGTGATATGTGACGGTGCGGGCGTGCACGTCTTGCTTGAATGGCTATATATATCATGTTGGATGAATGCTTTGCAGGGATGGAATTCCGCTGCCCCGTGCCAGGGGCAGGGTCGTTATAATTGGTCAGCTGAATGCTGACCGTTGCCCTGTTTTGCCACCGTTTGGTGGATTGGTTCTTACAGGTGCTGGAGGAGCTGGTCCGAGCGGGACTTAGCGGGCTGAAGCCCAAAGCTGCGTTGCTGCCCTCGAAGGCATTGTTTTGTTTCTTTTGTTCATGTGTGGCCGGCCTGCGTGCCGATGTATGTAAACCACACTCTTGTTAAGAGAAACTGTTGTAAGGCCTTAAGGCCAGACTCTTTTGAGATATATATACATTCCTTTGTTAGTGGACAATGTTGTTTATCTTGAGTTCATTAATTCAACCGTGAAGCTTCCGCTAGAATGCTCTGTGTTAGGATGCGTTGGTTATGATATTATTTAGTAGCGTCTCCGCCTGTTTGTGGAATATGGTGTGGGGCCCCGGCCGGACCCTCTATTATATTCTTCTTGACGGGTAGAGGTGTTACAATTATTATCCGAAAATCATTTTTTAAAAAATTAAAAATAAAAACCCTTGAAATATTTAGCAAATAGGAGCAAGATTCACCATGAAAAAAATCGTTCTCTCAAAGATGAATGCACAAAAATAATGATCAGAGATGAGTGCTCGAAGATTTGTTCCTCCTTGTGTTTTCTTCCAAATTTTAGGGCGGAAGAAAAGTGTTAGGATTATGACACCTCATCCCAACCCCGGACCGCTAGGATCGCGGCACGTCATCGATCTTAGAGAGGTTTCCTTTGCCATTTATGTGTTAATCTTGATTAGGTATTGTTTTAATGCAGAGGCTGAATTTTGGGGAGAAATTAGGGGATCCAGCTGGCCTCTTCCCATTTGTTTCCCTTCTTCCCGTAACTGCCATGGCCAAGCTGGGAAGGTTTTTTATGGGAGGCCTTTACTCCTTGCATTATATATGAAGAAGGAGGGGGCGGTATAGCTATGCATCCAGAGAGTGAATCCAGGCCAAAATAAAAGTGTGACAACAGGTTCTGTTGGAGCTTTTCAGGCAGTTCTTCCGGCGAACGGCGGCAGCAGGCGGCGGCATCTGGCGCGCAAGGTTGCGGCGCATCCGGTCACCTCAGGCGAGGCGACATCCGGCCGGCCACCTGCAGTAGGCCCCAGAGGTTCGACGGAATCAGGCGCGGCGACGGCGGCAGCAGGCGGTGATTCCAGCGGGGAAGATAGACAGTGTTTTCTGTTTTCTCTTGTTGTATCTTATAACCTCATCTGTTTTAGTGGATCTTTCTGGCGCGCTCTCCCCGTGGACGTAGGAGCCCAACTCCGAACCACGTATATCTTTTGTGTCGTCTGTGTATGCTAGAATCTCGTTCCGTATTTTATTTTGCGCGATATTGGTTCTTGCTCATTCGTGAAATTCCGTTGCGCTACCGCGGCTTAACTCGATCCGATTTCATAACAATTGGTATCAGAGGCAGGTTCCGCGGGGGTGATCGTCTGGACGTTCGGTTCTAGATCTGGGTCAACGATAGGTGACGACATTGGTCCGCTCCCTATCTTCCCAGATCGGCTCCGCGAATATCATCTTGATCGCCCAGTAGCTCTGCGAGCAAGACAATGTCGGCAAAATTCGAGATTTCTAGGTACGACGGCAAGATTGATTTTGGCCATTGGCAGAAGCGCATAAAGGCCGTTCTCGTCCAGCAAGGTCTTCACAAGGCTCTCCTCGGCAAGGAGAAGTCCGGGAAGAAGGACGACGAATGGGAGGAGCTCGATCTGAAGGCCATCAGCACGATTCAGCTGTGTTTGGCCGATGAGGTGATGTACAACGTGGTGGATGCTGAGACGACGACGGACTTGTGGAAGAAGCTCGAGGAGCTATATATGTCCAAATCACTGACGAATAAGTTGTATGTGAAGAAGCAGCTATACAACCTGAGAATGTCGGAGGGCTCGCAACTGCTAGAACACATGAACGTGTTCAACAAGCTCGTCTCACAGTTGCGGAGTATGGACGTTAAGGTCGAGGAGAAAGACCAGGCTCTGCTCCTGTTGTCTTCATTGCCGAGGTCCTTCGATCATCTGGTCACCATTATCCTCTACGGGAAGGATACCCTGAAGATGGAAGAAGTGATGACGACGTTGCTCTCGAACGAAACAAGGAGCAAGTCGGGCCCTAGGGCTGACGAAGGCTTATTCGTGAAGAGCAAGGACACATTGAGTGGTAGATCGAGAGGGAAAGAAAAGCAGGAAAACCGACCTAGGGAAAAGTATGTAGGCAGGAACACGTGTCACTACTGTAAAGAGGAAGGGCACTGGAAGTACAAGTGTCCAAAGCTGAAGCTCAAGGAGTAGGCGCATGAGCCAATGAGCCAGATTTGGCTGCGGTGGCATCTGAGGATGAGAGCGATGCCGACGCTCTTCATGCTGCACCCAGCATTGAGACCACAGGCTCCTGGATCTTGGATACAGGATGCACGTTCCACATGTGCCCGAAAAGAGAGTGGTTCTCCAGCTTTAGGCAATATGAGGGTGGTCGAGTTCGGATGGGGAACGTTTCAGAGTGTGAGATATTGGGAGTCAGTAACATCAGGATCAGGATGTTTGACGGAGTGGTTAGGACCCTCACCGACGTTCGGTATGTGCCCGATTTGAGGAAGAGTTTGATTTCGTTAGGCACTCTGGAGGCCGCCGGGTATTCCTTTACCAGTAACGGAGGATATTTGGCGGTCAGGAGAGGCACGCTGACAGTCTTGAGAGGAGAGCGTTTCGGGTCGCTCTATAGACTGATTGGCACCACAACTGCCAGGGGAGATGCGAGGAGAGAGGTCAAACCGTCTCTCGAGCTACAGGGCACAGTAGCATATGCATTTCATGCGATCTCCCAGATCGTGGTTCCTTCTATAGAGCTATAGAGAGCAGGATCCGCTCTCAGCAGAAAGCTAGGAAGGACCGGCGGAGGAGCAGGGCAGGTTTCGTGGTGAGGGCGTGTGCGCAGAGAGAGGGCCTTGATGGAGGTAAATTTTTCGCATCCGTGGGCAGAAAGTCATCTCAGGAGAGCCCAGATGCCGCAAAGGGAGCCATCCGGCTCAAGGGTCCCACCAAGGAACTCATGATCACTCAGGAGAAGGTGGAGTCGCACAGTGAGAGGTTGAGTGCGAGTCGTCTTGCAAAAGACTCGGTCTATAGGGCAAGGGCGAAGCACGTCGGGGTGCGCCACCGGGAGTTGAGGGAGTTCGGTAGAGGTGGAGGCATGGAGTTGCGGGAGATAACCTGGAGGGATATTAGTACGGACTTGCGAGGAAGTCCAGTGACTGGAGTCAAGTTCAAGAGCGGTCTTGACTTGACTCATTCTGATGCGCGTTGATCGCGGTCAGGCCCCAGGGAGGGGGGGCTTGTAGTCGCCAGTAGGGGAGATCCAGGTTGGAGGTACAGATACGTTTGTTAGGCTTCGAGGTGGAGTTCGTTTGTGGCGTGAGGCATCAAGGTGGAGATTGTTAGGATTATGACACCTCATCCCAACCCCGGACCGCTAGGATCGCGCCACGTCATCGATCCTAGGGAGGTTTCCTTTGCCATTTATGTGCTAATCTTGATTAGGTATTGCTTTAGTGCAGAGGCTGAATTTTGGGGAGGAATTAGGGGGATCCAGCTGGCCTCTTCCCATTTGTTTCTCTTCTTCCCGTAACTGCCATGGCCAAGCTAGGAAGGTTTTTTATGAGAGGCCTTTACTCCTTGCATTATATATGGAGAAGGAGGGGGCGGTGTAGCTATGCATCCAGAGAGTGAATCCAGGCCAAAACAAAAGTGTGACAACAGGTTCTGTTGGAGCTTTTCAGGCAGTTCTTCCGGCGAACGGCGGCAGCAGGCGGCGGCATCTGGCGCGCAAGGTTGCGGCGCATCCGGTCACCTCAGGCGAGGCGACATCCGGCCGGCCACCTGCAGTAGGCCCCAGAGGTTCGACGGAATCAGGCGCGGCGACGGCGGCAGCAGACGGTGATTCCAGCGAGGAAGATAGACAGTGTTTTCTGTTTTCTCTTGTTGTATCTTGTAACCTCATCTGTTTTAGTGGATCTTTCTGGCGCGCTCTCCCCGTGGACGTAGGAGCCCAACTCCGAACCACGTATATCTTTTGTGTCGTCTGTGTATGCTAGAATCTCGTTCCGTATTTTATTTTGCGCGATATTGATTCTTGCTCATTCGTGAAATTCTGTTGCGCTACCACGGCTTAACTCGATCCGATTTCATAACAGAAAAGGTGCACATAAATCCAACTTGAAATTTCACTGCATAAGCTATGAAGAAATGACTTTCCTTGAAATTTGGCAAGAGAATAAAGGAAAGAGCCTGGGTTAGGGGCATTCCCCTTTTCCAAATAAAATCAGAAATGCAAGCACAGTTCGCAACATAATCCGCCGCAGAATTGGCCCGACGGCCGATTTGAGAGACAACCAGTCTTGGGCACTCCATCATATAATAGGCCAGCTTAGTTTCGACGTCGCCTTGGAAGATCCCCGATAGAATGCGGTTTAGGGCGGCACAAGCGAATGCGGAGTCGCCCTCCACAATAACTCTCCGATAGAAATGACTTTCCATTGGAACTTGGAACTCAGGAAAATCTGGTGAGAAGCGATAACACTACAAAGATCTCCAACTCAAACATTATTGAAAATTGCATGTTCTATAGTAAATTTCCACCTGAGTTCTCTTCAATTAAGGCTATATTTGGTTCGGCTGTGGCGGGTGCATCCGGTGGGTCGAAACGTCACTTTGAAATCGGAGGGGGAGGGGTGGGCGTCGAAACGAAGCGGATCGGGGCAGTTTTCTCCTTGTTACGGGTGCAAACAGAGCAAACGCTGCCGGCGGCTGTTTGTTTACCCGCTGTCCGGCGGCGTTTGCTCCAAACGGAGGCGGTGAAACGCCGAAACAAACGAAGCCTAAATTTTACAGTAATCATGCAATAAAAAACAAAACTGCAAATCATCGGGAAAAAATTGTGATGCAGCCTGAATGGAGCCGAAGGTGAAAGAAGCATGCGTTAGGGCTTCAAAAATTTGAGAAAAGTGGTCGGCTATGTATGCCTTGATAAATGGAGGAGGAACGTGATGGATGACCTAATCCGATGAGTTTGGTGGTCTGGTGCACTGTAAATGGAGGATAGGGGGTGTTGGAATCAAAACTTGGTCTCAACGAGAGTTCGGACTCAAGGGGTAGCTTGCACTTACTTCTTCCGAACTAGAACTCCTGACCAGCCGCTTAGAATTAGAGAACTGACCCTGAGCTGCAACGTGGAGCTCCAACCAGGGGGGATTGAATCTAATCTGGCAAGTTTGGTGGTTCGGCGGGGGGCGAGTGGAGGTAAGGGGCAGAGCTGCGAAGAAATCACACGGAGCACGATGCTGGTTTGCGAACAGGGAAGGGCGAAGGGAATAGAGTGTGGTTAGGTACTTTGAGAGCCTTCAAAAAACCTTAAAAGTGAGTGAATAGTCATATTCGTAGTGCGGATAATAATCGCCAAATTTTAGGAATGGAGTTGACTTTTAGCCTTAATTATTTGATAATATTTAAAAAGAGCCTTATTTTGTGGTGGGACCCATTGGATCTTCGCCAGGAGTTGTTTTGTGCATCGTGTTGCGGCTGCCCTTTCTACCTTATTTTCTATTAAATTCAATGAAAAAAAATGTTTCATCTTCTGCTTATAAGATATTTTCGCAATCACACTCGCATTATCAAAAGATACTTTAAAAATATATATATTTTTTAATTGAAAAAAGTTGTTCCGTTCGACACATGACTATGGAGGGTGTGAAGGCGGTGATTTTGAATCATTGTTCCTGACCGTCCAACCTCACCTAAGAAACTTCATTCATTTTAGGCGAAACGTGAATTCTGTGTCAGTAGAGTTTTTGTCAAGACTCATCCGAACAAAAAAGTCATGCCAAACAGAGCATGTGTGCTGTCTAATTACTTGTGAGATGGACTTTTTTTACTTACACATAAATTTAGGTTTAAACTATATTTATAATTTTAATATTTTTTTTTTTAAAAAATTGTTTTGATATAAATATTAGTGTATTATATTGGTTGAGAGTTTAGAATTAATAGAATTTAAATTCTAAGTCAACATGTTACTACAAATGAATGCATATTAATTAGGTCAACTACAATTTTAAACTTCTTGTTCGATCTAGAACTAATATTCTCTAAACAATAAAAATGAAAAAATATATATAAATAATCAGACCCGCTTAATCGCTTATAGTATTGTATAGCTATGGAGTTCCCCACTCATTAATATATAATAATTACTTAAAGATCAAACTTCTACGCACGTTAATTATTAATAATTGCTGTTAAAAATATTATTATAAATAAGAAGCATACATAATTAGCTGTGTTTATTCATCAATTGAATTAATATGCAAATTCATTAATACTTAGGACCATGTAAGGTCCATTTGGTGGGACTTATTTTCACTAATCAAGCGATTACGACTGCATGAATCGGATCTTAAGGACTTATTTTCACCGGTCAAATGATTACGACAGCATTAAGGTCTGGTTCATGCGGTCGTAACCACTTGACCTGTGAAAATAAGTCCCTCCAAACAAAGCCAAAATCATCATTCTTAAAATAATAATTGAATATTAAAGGTGTAGGCCATAAAACCAAAAATAATCTTTATTATATTCCAAGGGTGATGAGAAGAATTGACCCTAAAATGTAATTAAATTACTAATCAATTTTTTAAAAAATATTATCAACAATATACATTATTGATGCTATTGATTAAAAATTACAAGAAATTGTTGTTTAGGATAATCTTGCTTGAGATATACAAATAATTAATCCATTTGTAGCAATGGCTGGTAATCTTCATTAACATGTATGAATATTGTGAAAATTTCTCATGGAAGTTGAGAAAGAGATCGCAGGAACACTCAATCATAATCAAAGTCAAGTAGAAATCAGGACAATAGAAGCACAAGAGTCTCAGCTGGAATTCACAAATCTGATTTACAAGACAAGACATACATTACGATACATGATTTCGCAATGTACCTGATGGAAACAGAAAAATACAAGCAGAGGAAAACCGTGCGGACAACAAGCTGTGACTGCACAAGCCTCCAAACCGCAAGTCCTGTCAGTCGAAACCGCCAAAGTCGCTAAACCGCAACTAGCCACAAGGACTGCTTGTTATTGAATTTTGTATGAACTTGAACAGAACCCGTTGATAGACAGGGCGAACTGTTCGGCTTAACCGCAACCCTGAGGAAGAGACTTCGGGTCGCCTAACCGCAACCTACTGTATATCGCTGACTGTAAATCGCGAACTGTTTCGCACCAAACTTCTCACTAGTTGCCTAGCTGTGTGATGCTAGCCACACAACCTGCACAGAGAGTCAACTTCACTTAATTAGTCGCGTCGGTTAGAAAATCTTAACCGCAGGATCAAAACGCGAGCTGAGTTCTAACTGTTCTTGTTTTTTATGACGTGGCGGGAAATCCTATTTATAGGCACGATAAGAAGTGCCGTCATCACCAATAGCGATAGGATAACCATCCGTCAAACCGCGAATAACACCACCTGTCTGCACAAATGCAGACATCAGAGTCAAACCGCGCGAACAACTTGCATACCAAATGCGGACATCTCCATCAGTTAGCGCATGATAAACAAATTAATCGCAGATGCGGAAAAAATCACCAATCCGCATAGCCGAGCGGACAGAAACCTCTGTCCGCGTGGACTTGATCAATCCAGCCACGCGTCCTGAACTACCATTGCGCCAATGCTGAACTTTCGATTTCCACATCCAGACCGCACAGTTCAGCGGACTCTGCACCCAAACTGCACAACCAGCGGTCTTTGTGAACTACGCAACAAACCTGAACTTGTCATAAATCTATGACCAAGTCCACAACACCAGCGAACTCTGGCTATCAAACCGCCCGAGAAGGCTCCAGTGAGCTGTCCGGTTAGCCTCTACAGACTGCACTAGCCGTCTGCCTTCTTGCGAGCAAGAGATCCTGAAAGCTTCAAGCGGACTATACGGTCTCACAATCCAGACCGCAGCAACCGCGGTTAGGCAAGGCTAACCGCCCGGTTACTTCCCAAGGTGCTTGCTAAATCAGACCGCAAGAGATAACAACCTAGCTGAAACCCGGTTATCCGCCATAGGCTAACCGTCAGACCGGTGGCGGTCTCTACGGTCTGTGTGGTCTGCCCAATCAGACCGCCCAGTCCACTTTACTCTCACTTTAATAATATCAACACGCCCCCTTGAAGTGGGAAGTGGAAACCAGCCCGAGCAAACCCCGCAACTGAATAAACGGTCCCTTCGGCAACGACTTCGTGAAAATATTCGCGATGTTGTCTTGACTCTGCACATACTCAACCATCAAATACCTATCCAGCACCTTCTCCCGAACGAAGTGATGCTCAATCTCGATGTGGTTTGTTCGCGCGTGACAAACTAGATTATTGATTAGTTTGAGAGCATTCTCATTGTCACTGCGCAATATAGTAGGACCACGCACCTCCTCATGGCTGTCTTCCACTAATCTCCTTAGTCAGATGACTTCCTGAGCTGTCAAGGTCGAATCCTTGTACTCTATTTTTGTAGTGGAGACAGACACTGAATTGTGCTTCTTGCTACACCACAAGATTGTTGTCGCTCCGCACATGAAGACATATCCTGACGTCGACCTCCGATCATCATAATCTCCTTCATAATCAACATTTGTGTTTTCATACATCTTGAAGCTCGTGTCCCTCTCATAAAAGAGGCTCGTGTCCGAGGTGGACTTCACGTAATTCAGAATATTCTTAGCCGGTATTAGATGAGGTTTACGCTGCTTTGCCATAAATCGACTTACTTGGCTCGTAATATAGGCAATATCTGACCTTGTAATCGCCAGATATATAAGACTCCCAACGAGAGCCCGAAACTCCAAGGGATCTGAAAGAACCCTCCCCTTATCACACCGAAGTTTCAAACCGACTTTTAGAGGAGTAGAGCTGTTCTTTCCTTCTCGCATGACAAATCACTTAACGATTCTCTCCACATAGCCTTTTTGGAAAACAAGCATACCACTCTTCTTCCTTTCAAACTCAAGTCCAAGAAAATGGTGGAGCTCCTCAAGATCCTTTATCTCGAACCTAATATCAAGCTCAACCCTAATTCTTGCTACCTCTTCCTTCGAGTTCATGATGACGATCATATCGTCAACATACAACAGTATTAGGACCTAAAGCCCCCCATCTTCTTAACAAATAGACTTGAATATAAGTCTGAAGCGAAGTATCCACAGAAATGGAGGTACTCTATAATCTTCTGTTGAGACCGAGCGGTCTGTCGGATGAGACCGGGCGGTCTGGCGGTTTGTCTGGCGGTCTGAGTGGTTTGGCAGTACCGAGCGGTCTGTCGGATGAGACCGGGAGGTCTGGCAGCTTGTCTAGCGGTCTGGGCGGTCTGGCGGTTTGTGCGACTTATGCGGCTTGTATAGTTTCAGGTTCTTGTAATTATTAGTCTCACATTGTTTATTTGTAATCTCTCTTCTCTCCTCCATTCTATAAAAGAGAGGTCATACCTTTGTAATAGATACCTTTTTCTGATAATAAAATTTCAGTTATACTGCTTGCGGTTTGTTTTTTGTTCGGTTCTAACATGGTATCAAAGGACTCGATCTACTCCTCCTGATTCTTTGTGCCTTCTCTGACCGCACGACCTGTCCGTGCGGCTTGCTTCCTGTTCGCGCGACCTGTTTTTTGCGACCTGTTTCTTCCGCCTGTTTGCTTGTGCCCTGATCGCGCGCCCTGATCGCGCAGTCTATTTCTTGTGCTTGCCCCCTGTTCGCGCGGCCTGTTTGCTTGCGCCCTGTTCGTGCGGCCTGTTTCTTTTGCTTGCTTCTTTCTTGCTACCTGTTCTAGTCGCCGTGCCCTCCTCCTCCTCTTCGGTCGCCGCGACCTGTTTTTTCCTTGTTCGCCTTTCGCCTCCCAGCAACCCCCTCTTCTGTTCGTGCGTCATGTCTTCTAGCCGCCGGACTTCTTCCCCTTTTCCTTGCTCTGCATCTTGGTCGTGGCCTTCCTTGCCGCTGGTGTGTTGTCACCGTGACCACTGCAGACTCCTCTTCCTGTCTGTTGCGGCCTTCTTTGCTGCTCGTCCTGCTTGCTGTTCGCGCGGCTTGTTCTTTCTAGTCGTGCGACCTCTTTCCCTCTGCTTCTTGGTTGCGGCCTTCCTTATCGTACGACTTCCTGCTGTTTGCGCGGCTTGTTGTGTCTTCTCGCGCGGTTTATTTTCCTCCCTTCATGGCTTTCACATCCGTGGTCACATCATCTGGTAGTGCCCACGTTATTACTTAAGGAAAATGACTGATTGACACCGGTGCTACCAATCATATGACCGGCAATCCCCAGTGTTTTTCTCTCCTAGAAACGCATGATCGGTTGCCCCCGGTTATTCTTGCTGATGGATCTCCTTCATCGGTCAATGGGACAGGAGTGGTTCCTGTCACTTCGTCTCTTCTCTTGACGTATACTCTCTACGTACCCAATTTTTCGTGCAACTTATTATCCGTGACCTCTCTATGCAAGCAGTTACAGTGTTCTGTCATATTTACTTCTACTTCTTGTTCTTTTCAGGATCCGGACTCCCGACGGACGATTGCTACTGGGACTGAGAATGGCGACCTATACTTCCTTGACAACATTTCCGCTCTATCCACCTTTTCTAACACCTCCACAGATCTTCTCCAATGGCATCTTCGCCTTGGTCATGCTCCTCCACGACTTCTTCTTCTGCTTCTGCCCTAACTTCCTTCCCAAAGTCCTCCCCTCAACTGTGAGGTTTGTCAGCTTGGCAAGCATCACCGCTCGTCCTTCCCTCCAAAGCAAGTTCGTGGATCTACCCGTCCGTTTGATCTCGTCCACTCCGATGTTTGGGGTCCGTCTCCTACCCTCACCGTTGGTCGGGGGAGTTCATATTTTGTCACCTTTATTGATGATTTCTCTCGTTGTACGTGGGTGTATCTGTTAAAAGATCGCTCCGAATTATTTTCTGTATGGACGTCCTTCTATCTTATGATAAAAACCCAGTTTAATGTTTCTATTAAAGTCTTTCGATCTGATAATGTCAAAGAATATATCAGTCATGACTTTTCTACCTTCTGCATGCAAAATGGGATTATTCATCAAACTAGTTGTGTCTATACTTCACAGCAAAATGGGGTGGCCGAACGCAAAAATCGTCACCTCCTTGATGTCGCTCGCACTCTGTTGACTCAAATGCACATTCCTCGCTCCTATTGGGGCTATGCTGTTCTCATCTCCTACTATCTTATCAATCGTCTTCCCTCCACCATTCTCCACGGCAAAACCCCCTTTTCCATTCTATATCCTGGGAGGGATTCGTTTCTTCTTCCCATACGTATCTTTGGATGCACTGCCTTTGTGCACTCTCCCTCTGCCACTCATGACAAACTCTCACCACGTGCCACCAAGTGTGTCTTTCTGGGATACTCTACCACTCAGAAAGGCTATTGTTGTTTTGACTCGGTTATCCACAAGTAGTTTGTCTCTGCGGACGTCATATTCTTCTAAAATGCCTCCTACTTCTCTCCCGACTCCTCTTCCTCTCCTGATATTCCGACTTCACTTACCACCCCTTCCGTTCCCTCTACACCTACCGAGATTATGTCATCCCCTCCCTCTCCACCATCTCCTCCAGTGTGTCCTCCTCCTGAGGTATCTCCTTCTTCTCCACAGTCGCCTCTCTCTACTCCCGGGCCAGCTCTCTCCTCTACGGATGTCCCGGAAACTGAGGAACATGACGACCTGGATATTCCCATTGCTCTTCGCAAAGGGGTGCAGACGTATACTCAACACCCACTAGCTGCTGTTGTTTCATATGCTCGTCTAACTCCTTCTCGCAGGGACTTTGCCTTGGCTATCTCTGCCACTGACACTCCCCACACTTACCAGGAGGCTCTTACTATTCCTCATTGGAAGACCGTCATGGATGAGGAAATTACTACCCTCACTAAAAGGGGTACATGGACCCTTGTCCCCCCCCCTTTGGGCAATGATATGGTTGGATGTCGATGGGTATTCATTGTGAAGTTCCACCCGGACGGCAGCGTGGATCGATACAAGGCCCGCTTAGTCGCCAAAGGCTTCACTCAGACTTATGGGGTTGATTACTTTGACACCTTCTCTCCCATTGCTCGTCTCAGCACCATTCGGGTTCTTTTCTCTGTGGCTGTCAACCGGGACTGGCCCATTTCTCAGCTCGATGTCAAGAATGCCTTTCTCTATGGTGACCTTCAGGAAGCCGTATACATGGAGCAACCTCCTGGGTATGTTGCTCAGGGGGAGACACGAGTATGTCATCTGAAAAAGGTCATATATGGCCTAAAGCAAAGCCCTCGGGCTTGGTTTGACAAGTTTAGCGGCATTCTTACTGCCATTGATTTTGTACGAAGTTCAGCCGATCACTCCTTATTCATTCGCAAAATCTCCTCTGGTATGGTGATTCTTGCTGTATATGTGGATGATATTCTTCTGACTGACGACGATCAGGATGGGGTAGCTTTGACAAAGAAACACCTTCGGCAACACCTGATCACTAAGGATATGGGCTCTCCCAAATACTTTCTGGGGATTGAGATTTCTCGGAAATCCAACTCTTTAGTTCTCTCCCAACGGAAGTATGCTCTTGATCTGCTAAAAGAGGCAGGGTTAACTGGTGCTAAACCTGCTAGATGTCCCATGGCTATTGGGGAAGACAAAACTTGGACAGTTGATTCGCCTCCTCTATCTAATTCTTCAAAGTACCGGCGTCTGGTGGGCAAACTCATTTATCTCACAGTGACCAGACTCGATATCTCCTATGTTGTAGGCAAGGTTAGACAATTCATGGAAGCTCCTAGGAAGTGTCATCTATAGTCTGCCCTGAGGATATTGGAGTATGTTAAAGCAGCTCCAGGGAAAGGATTCCTTTTTTAGAAGAATTGTCACTTGAGGGTTGAAGTGTATTCTGATTCAAGCTATACTGATGATAAGGGAGACCGAAAGTCAACTTCGGGTTTTTGCACATTTGTTGGAGAAAATCTTGTGAGCTGGAAGAGCAAGAAACAGTCTGTGGTCTCCAGGTCTAGTGCAGAAGCGGAATATCGTAGTATAACATCAATCACATGTGAGTTAAAATAGTTATGGGCTCTCATGCTTGACCTAGGAGAGGTCTAAAACTATCCTCATCCTATGTTCTGCGACAACAAGGCTGCAATATACATTTCCAAAAATCCGGTCTTTCATGAGAGAACAAAACACATAAAGGTCGATTGCCACTTTATTCGAGAAGAGATTTTGAAGAAACGGATTTGTACTCCGTTCGTCACTTCTGACAATGAGTTGGCAGATGTCTTCACCAAGCCGGTGTCTGCTTCTTTGTTTCATATTTGCGACAAGCTGGGCATGATTGATATCTATGCTCCATCTTGAGGGAGAGTGTTGAGACCGAGCGGTCTGTCGGATGAGACCGGGCGGTCTGGCGATTTGTCTGGCGGTCTGAGCGGTTTGGCAGTACCGAGTGGTCTGTCGGATGAGACCGGGAGGTCTTGCGGCTTGTCTGGCGGTCTGGGCGGTCTGGCGGTTTGTGCGGCTTATGCGACTTGTATAGTTTTAGGTTCTTGTAATTATTAGTCTCACATTGCTTATTTGTAATCTCTCTTCTCTCCTCCATTCTATAAAAGAGAGGTCATACTTTTGTAATAGATACCTTTTTCTGATAATAAAATTTCAATTATACTGCTTGCGGTTTGTTTTTTGTTCGGTTCTAACATCTTCTCATACCACGCTAGATGCGCCTGCTTCAGACCATAGAGGTTCTTCTTCAGTTTACAGACGTGTCCCGGATGTTCGTCAGATACATAACCAGGTGGTTGTAACATAAAGATATTTTTGTCAATCTCGTCGTAAAGAAAAGCATTCTTTACGTCAAGTTGTCAAATCCTCCACCCTTGGCAAGCTGCCAAAGAAATCACTACTCGAATTGAAGTCATATTTGCCACCAGACTAAACGTCTCTTCATAATCCTCCTCATATTACTGTGAGAACCCCCTGAGCTATAAGGAGAGCCATGTACCGCTCAATGCTGCCATCAGCCTTATTTTTCAGCTTGTAAACCCACTTACATGTCATAGAAGTGATGCCTTCGACCTTGGGTACAAGATCCCAAGTCTCGTTTTTTCTAAGGGCGCTCATCTCCTCATCTATAACATCTTCCTACTCCTTAATACCAGTGACGTTTTCAAAGCATGACGGCTCTCGCTCATCCAAAGGACCTGCAAAGAAACATAAGACAAAACTCACCATATTCTCATCCGTATATCAAGTCGGTGGAATAATGGTTCTTTTGGACCTCTGCAAGGCTTGACCCTGATCCACAACTTTCACTTCTTCTTCTAAATTAGCTCTTCTCTCGAACACACTAAGAGTATCGCTCCCCCTTCTTTCAGATACAGAAGCTTCTGCCAAGAGCTAGATGAAACCAGAGTACCTGATGACACAAACAACTCCACCAGAAGATCCTGAGCAGCTTGAATCTGGACTCCGTCAGACCTGCTCTTCTGTATCTCCACAGATGAGCTACCCTGGTATGACGTTAATTCGTCAAATACCATATCCTGGGAGACAACGAACTTCCATGTCTCTGTATCCATCCATTTCCATCCCTTCTTCCTCTCATCATAGCTAACGAAGACTAGCTTCCATGCTTTCACATCTAGCTTTATTTTAAGAGTATTTGGAACATACATGTAGCAGGTTGACCCGAACACTCGAAGATGTTCCATACTGGGCTTCTACTTGAACATCAACTCATGTGGAGACTTCATGTTGTTCGGACTGAGGGGCATCCAGTTGATGACATACGTCGTATAGGTCATTCCTTCCTCCCAAAAAGTTATGGGAGTGCCTTTGGCGTGAAACCAACACTTGTAGGTCTCCATCAAATGACGGATCTTCAGCTATGCAACTCTGTTCTATTGTGGAGTATGCGCACAAGTAAGCTCCCTTCGGATTTCATGCTTTCTGCAAAAGTAAAACTCGTTTGAGTTACACTCTCCTCCATTGTCAGTTCTCAACTTTTTGATCCGCAGACTGAGCCAACCCTTCATGAGCTTCTTGAACTCCATGAACTTCTCGAATGCCTCTGACTTCTTCTTCATGAAGTATACCCAAGTATACCTAGAAAAGTCATCAACCAGAACTAGCATATATATGCTACCACCGAGACTGGGGGTGACAGTGGGTCCTGTTATTTCACTATGGATGCACTCTAATGGTGTTTTGCATCAGGTCTATGATTTGCCAAATGGAAGGCAACTAGCCTTTCCATACTGACATCCCGCACATATATGACCGTCTCCAAAGGATGAAAGGCTAGGCAGGTTATGCATCAGGCCTCTCACTAACATAGTTTTTAGCTTATCTATCCCAACATGCCCCAGCCTCTTATACCAGATAGCAGAGCTGTCATTCGCCCTCATCTTATCAACATAGGAACTTATCGTCAATATGAATAAGTCATTCACTCTCCTACCAACATGAGTGATGCCAGCCATTACAGCTAACATATTCCAGATAAATGTCACTTTTGTTGGGTCAAATAGAACGTGATACTCAGCATCTACAATGTTGGTCATAGAGAATAGATTTTTCTTTATGCCTTGCACATGATACACAATCCTCAAAGAGAGTGGCTGATGACTACTTTTAGTCATCGTTTTTTGGTATAATTTAGTTTAAGAAATCCCTAAGTTTGTTTATATTTGTTTGTTTATTTCATGTTATTTCTCACTTATCGTCTTTTATATAAATATTTCTAGTTATTAGTATATGTCTTATGTGTTTTGTTCATTTATTTTATGTTTTGTTATGTTGTGTTTGATTATATTATATCATATTATGAGATGATTAGTTTTATTTAAGTATTATGTTCAATGTTAATGTTATGTGTCTAATGTTTTGTCTTGTTATTTGTAGGTTCAAGTCCACATGATGCAAGCCCATGGTGCAGCCCACATTTCAATTACAAGCCCAACCCGAGCACACCATTACAAGCCCAACATGTGCAGCCCGAGCCAACAAGTGCAGCCCCTACCCGAGAGCATGGTGCAGCCCCTACCCGAGCCTACATGATGCAGCCCTCAAGCCCAACTTGGAGCAGCCCACAACCTCAAACCCGAGCCCATGCAAGCCCATGAAGAAGCCCCCTATACATGTGGCCGGCCACCTTCCTCACCTTCCCCTCCACATTCATTCTCTCTCCCTCTCTCCTCATTATTTCCACATGCATTCATCCCCCTATGCTTGGCCGGCCACCTTCCTTCCTTTCCATCTACATTGAATCTTCCCTCTCTTTCTCTCTTCTTTATTCCATATTCACTCCCCCACTCTACTTTACATTCTCTTTGAGCATCTCCATAAATTAAATACATGCATCCTCCCATTTCCTCTTTCCCCCCTCATTAAATGCATGCATGAATCCTTCCCACCATGCATGGTCGGCCCCCTTGTGTCCCTTCTCCTCCTCTTCATTCTAGAATCCTCCCTCCCCATCTATAAAAGGAGTTCATGGTCTCATGTTTTGGAAGTTGGCTTTTGGAGAGAGCAAGAGAGTTCTAGTGCAAGTTTTTCATCTTTCATTGCTATGTATGCTTTTTCTTCCATGTTATAATTTTCTTGTTGTTGTAATAGTTCTTTCTATTAGTAGAATAATTTTTCCTTTTATTTTCTTGTTGTGTACTCTCCCTTTTTATCAAGAAATGAAAATGTTTTTCTCTTATCTTATCTTGTCTTCTCTTTCAATTATGAGTAACTAATTTTACTTAGCATTCGATCGTGAGGATCCATGAAGTGAGATAAGAGTTTATTTTTTTTCTTAGTTTTATTTTTGTTATTTCATGCTCGATCTTTCTTTGATTTATTTTGTGCCGACTCCGTATTTCCGGTATACGGTAGTAGGCTTTGGATCTCATATTTAAGTAGCCGAGAGGCTCGTGAATGTGAAAGATCACTCAAAGAAGGAAGGAGTTGTACGCAACCCTAGAGATAGGATGACGTAAATCTTC
Source organism: Platanthera zijinensis (assembly GCA_039513925.1). Classification (NCBI taxonomy): domain Eukaryota; kingdom Viridiplantae; phylum Streptophyta; class Magnoliopsida; order Asparagales; family Orchidaceae; genus Platanthera; species Platanthera zijinensis. The sequence goes on along the minus strand of CM077093.1, from coordinate 27,756,243 downwards.
CGGATTGGAGTCAAATCCAATAGTGCGGGTCACTTCGGTAATGCGACTTTAGGCCATTTTGACTTGAAAGAGATTTCGGTCAGAACGTCTATAAGTCAGGAGATTTAATTCTCTAGCGAGATTATTTCCTAATATCGGATCCATCACGGTCGAGTAAGATTTGCAAATTTAAAACTATGCCCTTTTATCCCTCTCGTTTCATTTTATGGTGAGTCATTGATCGAATGCTATCTTTTTAATATAAATTTTTCGTCTAAAAATTATCGTTTATTTTACTTTTAAAAAATTCTCAAATCCTAATAGTTTTTCGGTAGGATAATAGTTCGAGCGTGAGCAGCAGTACTTGACATTCCCGAGTTTTAAATACGACCTTGATACTACGATTCGACAGGTACACTTGCCTGTTCGGGTTTTGGCCCATCAGTGGCCCCGGTCATTGTCTAAAGAAACTATCCCCTCTTTTCCCAATTGCATGTACAGTATCACTAATAGTAATAATGATATTGTTACCTTTATAGTCCTGCAGAGAAGAGAATTTAGACTCATCCCTAGTGAGGTGATGACCTCATCCCAAGTCCACGATCCAGTCCTCCTGATATTTTATGGAGACAAGTTCATGAACACAAGTAACCATCATGAAGGCACTCCCACATCCTTCTTCAGATCTAGATTCAGCCTCTTCCTCCCTACAGCATGCCCCAGTTGAAGATTTACTCTGCAGTCCTTCCAGATGTGACCAAGCTTGTTACATCTGTAGCACCGAGATCCTCCTCGCTTCTTTCCGTCATCTTGCATAAGATCCTTGCTCCTCTCCTACTGTGATGAAGAAGACGGACCATCGCTAATATATGTCTTCTTCTTCCTGCCCCATCTCTTCTTATTGCTAGAGAAGAGAGCATCGTCATCTCCCTCTGAGATCGAAACTCCAGCTATCTATCCTTCCAAGCTCTCCTGTTAAGCCAATAGGTTCTCCAGCTCGAGCAAAGATGGCTGATTAGCCAAGTCCTATACAGAAGTTACAAATGCTACATACTCCTTTCGCAGCCCGCAGATGGTGTGCCTTTTCAGCTTCGTCTCTGAGATAAGCTCTTCCGGGTCCAATGCTAAAATCTCATAGCAGAGGTTTTTCATCTTCAAGAAGAAGGATGAAATAGACAGATCACCTTGAGTGGCTTTAGCCAACTCATTCTCCAAGAATTATAGGCGTACGACATTCTTCTTGTTAAACAGGTCATCTAAATTTCAGTTGTTGACTGACATCCGATGATGTGGTCAAATAGCTCTGGTGAGATTGCCCGCTGAAAATTAAACTCTGCCTCAACATTTATCTTCCTCTAAGCTCTCACCGCCTCAGCATTCCCGGCAACAGCAACCACCTCTTGTCTGGTGTCTCAACGGATGACCTCCCAAAGGTCTTCGCCAATCAGATAGCTCTACATGCAAGACCGCCACTTCTTGAAGTTGGTATGCTTTAGGAGCTCAATTTCAAGTTCTCTTGCATAATCGGCTTTCATTGCTTAAAACTAAATTACTTAAACTTCACAAAGGAATAACAAACTTCTTAGTAGATTAATTGTTAACTCCTCAACCTCCCTCTGATACCATGTGGAAATTTTTGATGGAAGTTGAGAAAGAGTTCGCAGAAACACTCAACTGAGAGGGGTGAGGTGGCTGCTCCAAACGGAGCTTTTTGGGGCGTTTCTCAAGGTGGGCGGGTGGAAACGGAGCAAACGCCGCCGGATGTTCATTTGTTTACCCTCCTTCCTGCGGCTTTTGCCCAAAACGAAGCAGCGAAACGCCCAAACAAATAGAGCCTTAATCTCATACAAACACAAAATATATTGATTTGTACTTTTTTAATCAAACATTAATATATACATGAGTGATATGCACATGACTCCACCCATATGGCCAACCACCATAGTACTTTGATTATGAGAGAGGCGCGGGGCTCCGCCCCCATCAATTAATTATTGCAGCTTTAAGAAACACAATTTCAGTTAATTATCGTAGAAAGGTTTACATCACTGTTTCATTTCTGCTAAAAAAATCTTAATCTTAATGCATATAATATCGTGCATGTCATATCAATTTTGATAAAGTTTGTGGGTTTAATGTGTAAAAAAATTCTGAAGTGGAAGCTGACCGAGATTGCAGGAACACTCCACCACAATCGAAGACAAGTAAAAGATAACATCAGCAGGAGCACAAGAGTTTTCAATTGAAATTAACTTCTTTTACATGACGAGGCATACATTGCAAGACATGATTTACAATGTAATCCAGAGAACAAAAAAACAGCAACAAGAATAATCCGCGCGGACATATTCCTGAATCCGCACAAGCCGCCTAACCGTCAACTGAGTCCGCCGAGTCCGCCGGAGCCGCCTATCCGCGGCTAACCGCGCAAACAGTTGTTATTGCAATGCTGAAGGAAGCCGAACAGAACCTGTTGATTGACTGGGTGAACTGCTCCGCTTATCCGCAACCCCGAGGAAGAGATCAAGCCGCGAAGGCGGCGACCTGCTGCTAACCGTTAACTGTATCCGCGAACTGTTCCACGTCAAGCTTCCACTAGTAGCCTAGCCACCTGATGTTAGTCACACAGTCTACACAGATTCAACTTCTTTAGTCGCAGCGGTTAGAAAACCGTAACCGCAAAATCAAGTGCGTGCTTGTTCTTACTGTTTACTCTTTTTTTATGATGAGCCGAGTGGTCCTATTTATAAATGTGAGGAGGAGTGTCGTCACCACCTATACCGATAGGATAACCATCCATCAATCATGTCGACTAACACCCTGTATCCGCACAGTGCAGATACCAATACCAGTTCGCCAAGGTCGCACCATTATAAAGGCCGAATAGGCTAGTCTGTCAACCCTGCGGACATTGCTTCTAGTCCGCGCAAACCGCAGTCCGTGACTTGGACAATCTATCCAGTCAATACTGTCGAACTCGGCGAATACCAAAGCAGTCTACACACCAGACGAACTCGGCGAGCTAGGTAACCAGCTAGACTTAGTCCCACAGACCAAGCCCATCAACCCACGCGATCTTCGAGAACCCTCATCACCTGATACCGAGATCGCGCTCACTAAACAACTCCAGTCCGCCACCATGAGGACTGTTCCATCAGACCGCGCGAGCTCCAGGTAACCAGCCTACGCACATGTGCCTGCTCCACGATCCAACATCCAGACCGCAAGAACAGATACATGTCAGACACCGGCGAGCTCTAGAAGAGTCCGCAACACCAAACCTGCCTGACTCGACGAACTCCAGATTGAGTCCACCACACCTGCAACCTGGACTTATCAAAATGACCAAGTCCACACCAGCGAACTCTGATCGAGAGAAGGCACCAGCGATCTGGTGGAAAGTCACCCCAGTCTGTTATATCTGTCTGCCTTCTTGCGAACCAGAGAACCAGCCGAACTCGACGACCTCCAAAGGAGTCCGCCACTACCCGCGGATAAACAAACCTATCAGTCTGGTTACTCCACCAGTGTGCTTGCTGGTCTAGACTGCCAGAGAAGAACCACAGTCGAAACCGGCTGTCCAACTAGGCTATCCGCCAAAGCTATCCGCCTAGTTCGTGCGGTCTCTGCGGTCTGTGTGAATTGCCCATCTAGCCTGCCCGACTTCCACACTTCAACAATTTCAACATAATGTAACTCCTCAAAAACACAGTTAACATACCTAATTACAGTCTTTCTCAAAAATATCATTAACATACCTAATGAAAACTTATACAATTAGGTATAGATGCACTACTAAAAATTTATTTTATTTTATGAATTTTCATCGTTATAATTAACTTTCGGATATGATCTAAATATTTAAGTGAACATTGTATTTTAATATTTTTTAAAATAAATTATAATATATGTTAAAGGATTAAAACAACAAAGTTATATCTAACTAATTCACTCAAACAATACTTTTTCTATTATTACATAATACATATATAGTTCCAATATAAAAAAACAATAGTAGGGAAAAATAATACAATTTTCTACTAACAAACAGAGTATGATTTGTTCTATATAATTCCTCTATTTTAATTACCAACTTACAAAAATAAAAATTACCTTAGTTTTTCATTTGAGGCTGATATCGAGTCGAGTTCGAGTGATTTTGGCTCAGGTCGAAATTAAAATTTTCGACTCGAACTCGGCTCGAAATTGGCACGAATTCAAAATCGATTTCGAGTCGAGACGGCTCGACTCGAAATGGCTCGATTCCGAGTCGGCTCCAAATCGAATCGAGTCGGCTCCAAATCGAATCGAGTCGGCTCCAAATTGAGCATTTTTTCTCTTTTTTCCTACTTGATTCAAATTAAATTAGGCAACCTATAAATTTATCAAATAAAACACTTAAAGTCTTTATTCTTTTTATTTATGTTTAAATTTTATTATTTTTCGTTTTGAAATAAGAGTATTAATAACTACATATTAATTTGAATTAATTCGAATTGATTCGAATCATATTTCGAGTGATTTAGGGTTGACTCAAAATCGACTCGAAATCAGATTCGAGTCAAATTGAATCGACTCAAATTGATTCGAATCACTTTTAACCGATTCCGATTCGGCTTAATTTTCGAGCGATTTTCGAGTTTCGAATATTATGCTCTGCCCTATTCTTCAATGTATGACCAACAAAAATATTTGAATCACATCCAACAGATCATCAACTTTTCTACGACATAGGCTTGATTTGGCGCTGTTTATTTGCTCTTGCGAGTTTAGTCAAACCGTCAGTTATCAAAGAATACATGCTTGGCAAGACAAAGCTTATCACGACTATCAAGAAAATAAATTAGTTTTGCGCATACAATGCGTGATTTTTTTAGGTGAGGTTGGGTTTTCACGAACAACGGTTTACGAACGCCGTGTTCATGACCTCCGCCACCGCACCAAACAAAGATATATGGCTCCATTTGGCACCGTAGCGGCGGTCTAAACGGACGTTTTAATATGTCATTCGCTAAGAATCGCCTAACAAACATCATTCGTTTGAAAATAAAAGCAGATGAAGTTCCTTAAGCGAGCGTTAACAAATGACAATTTAACTCCCATGTACATGACCGTTATCACTGTGCCCAACGGACGGATGAGATTGTCGTACGTGTCGTGCTGAAAAAAATGCCAAAATTTTCAAAATATCTCCATCCAATGTCCAACGGTTGTGACAATTTTCTATTAGATGATAGAATCTCTAGAATAACATGAAGATTTGAATTTCAAGGAGCAGTTGGGGAAAAAAATTTCTGAACATTTTTGTCCGTATGAGCCAAAGAACATACGTTTTTTTCAAAAAAAAAAAATTGAACATGTGCGGGAATCACAGACATTTTGCTAATCTGTAAAAATTGTATTTAATTAGTTTTTATTTCAAATTAGACACGTGTAGCAATCAATTATATATAGGGCGCTGTTAAGTGCACGCCCAAAATAAAAAAATAAACCCCAATATTTTTCTTTAGCCGTCCCACTCATCCTAAACCTATGTGCACACCCGAACTCCTCACCTCTCAGTCTCCTGGTTCGTGAATCTCGCAATCCGCTAGGGCATACCCGAATCCTCCAATGAATCCTTCGGTGAAACCTCCAGTAACCGCCGGCAAAAACCTAACCTCGCCAGCCTCCTTCTCTTCCGGTGGCGTTTGCGAATCGGGCATCATCCCGTAAATCTGGCACATGCCTCCTTTATAAATCTGGTAATATCTCTTCTCAGTTCCTTCTTCAATTAATTCCAACATAGGTAAATTTTTTTTGATATTTCCTTGTAATATCTCCTCATTTTCTTTTGTAATCGATTGTCCTAACTCGTGTTGATTTGGAGAATTCTTCCTCCAGCATATTTTGATTAAATTTGGTGAATGTTTGAGTAAATTTATATTTTGAATCTATTTCATGCTTTAAATTTTATGTTTTGAATTGCAAAAAGGGAAAAAATTATTGTTATCAAAGTAAAAGGGAGAAAATCATATTTTTTGTTGGTGTTCATTTAACAATTTGGTGTGCACATAAAATTTTACTGGGTGCACATAATATTGACATGCACAAAGCCGAACATAATGTGTACGTAACAACGCCCTATATATATTCCCTTAGATGCCAAACAAGCCATCTACCGAGATCTTCGAGACATTTATTAAGACGAGAGAAGTCATACAATAATTTTGGATCTTATTAGAGCAACTCCAACCGTCCGGCATTTCTCAGAAATGCCGGAAGGTTTCCCTCCAATGCTTCGGCATTGGAGGCTGCATAAATGGAGGAGGCGGCATTTCCGCCTCCTCCTCCTCTAAATTTAGAGGAGGAGGAGAGGAAATGTCGGGCCTCCATTTATTATTTTAATTTTATTTTTTTTTATTTTTTTTATTTTAATTATATATTTATTATATTTAAGGAAAACGTGTATTACACAATAACGTTCGTAGCCGCTAAAAAATTATTTCAAACTTCACATATAATATACCAATAAATTTGTTTTTTCGAGACCTACAAAACGAGACTAATATTGCATACTTTCTAAATATTATTGATCATGCAAATAGCTAGATAACACGATTTACTAAATAAAATTGCACATACACCGAAATACATTCAAATTAAAATGCATACAATTTTCCAAATTACATTGTTTCATTATCATGTCGTGCCCACAGATGTTCGATCAGTGCATCTCGAAGTGCGAAATGTGTCGCCTTGTCTCTGATTTTTTTATGCCGATTTAGGAACTGCTGAAATCTTTCGACTTCACTTGTGTCCATCTCTTCAACTTTCTGAGTTGGCGGCGGTGGAGAAATAACGATATCTTCATTTTCATCTCGCTCGTCCTCGATAATCATATTGTGCATTATAATGCAAGCAGTCATGATATCATGCAACACATTTTTATCCCAAAAACGGCAAGGCCCCTTAATAATTTCAAAGCGTGATTGGAGAACTCCAAATGCGCGTTCTACATCTTTTCGGCATGCCTCTTGCATCATTGCGAAGTGTTGTTGTTTTTTATCTTGTGTATGAGAAATGGTTTGAACTAGTGTTGACCATTTCGGATAGATACCGTCGGCTAAATAATAACCAACATCATAATTTTTACTCAGTATTGTATAATTGGTAGGAGGCGTTATACTTTGGGTTAAGTTTGCAAATAAATTTGATGCCTGCAAGACATTAATATCATTGTTAGATCCAGGTAAGCCAAAATATGCATGTCATATCCACAGGTCGTATGATGCTACTGCCTCGAGAATGATTGTAGGTCCACCATGACGTCCTAAATATTGGTCTGCTCATGCCGTTGGGCAATTCTTCCATTGCCAATGCATACAATCTAGGCTTCCCAACATCTCTGGAAAACCTCGTTCTTCACCTTTCTGTAGTAATCTTGTTACATCATTTGCATTGGGAGATCTCAAATATTCATCTGTGTATAATTGTACAATTGCCCTACAGAATCTTTTCAAACACTGAATCACAGTAGACTCGCCAATTCGAATGTACTCATCGCAATTATCAGCTGATGTTCTGTATGCTAACATACGAAATGCTGCTGTAATTTTTTGTATTGTTAATAGTCCAGGCTTACCAACATCATCCTTCTTTTGAACAAAAAAATTGTCGTGCTCCTGCACTTCAGTAACAATGCGAAGGAAAAGATTTTTTTCGCATTCGAAATCTTCGTCGAAAAAAGTTTCCCCATATGTGGGGTGTTCAGAGAAGTAATCATTCCAAAGTCTAGTGTTGCCTTCAATCCTGCCCCGATTGATTACCACGTGGCCAGGTATTGAACCTCTACGTCGCGGACGTGCATCTTCTTGAAGTTGAGCTGCGATTATGGTATTGTTGGAGGCATGCATGCTAGCTAAAACTTCATCTTCATTCTCCTAATTTTTAAGGTCTTCTTCCCACTTGAGAAGTATTTGTTCATCATCATCTGAAGATGATGAAGATCGCAAATGGGATGAACCTTCTCCATAGTTCATTTTTCTTAGAAGAAAAGAATGTTTTGAATGTATCATTGACTATCTTAAAAGGGCGTTTATATATCTCGTCAGCATTGGATGCCTTCTCCCAAGCATTGGATGCCTTCTCCACTCAAGCCTCTGTCTTGTCTTGTCAATCCTGTCATCTCGTAACCCGAAGTCTTGTTTTTTCCCAACATTGGATGCCTTCTCCCAAGCATTGGATGTCTTCTCCACTCAAGTCTCTGTCTTGTCAATCCTGTCATCTCGTAACCCGAAGTCTTGTTTTTTCCCAGCATTGGATGCCTTCTCTCAAGCATTGGATTCCTTCTCCACTCAAGCCTCTGTCTTGTCTTTGTTGGGGTTGTGGAACATTTCCGGTCCTCTTGTTTATCACACCGGGTTTGCCTACGTGAGCTTAGAGAAATCGAAGTGTGATCCCCCTTCGACATCTCCGGGACCGACTACAGCGGGGGTCCGGGGGCGGCAGCCCCCTGCGGAGGCAGTCGTCGAACTGGGTTCGACGATCGTCGAACCCAGATCGACGATCGTCGAACCCAGCCCGACGTCGAACGTCGAACCCAGCTCGACGTTCGACGCGCCGAACCCAGCTCGACGTTCGACGCACCGAACCCAGCTCGACGTTCGGCCGAGCTCGACGTTCGGCCGAGCTCGACGATCGTCGACCGCCGTTCGACGTTCGACCGAGCTCAACGTTCGGCCGAGCTCGACAATCGTCGATCGCCGTTCGACGTTCGGCCGAGCTCGACGATCGGCCGAGCTCGACGATCGTCGACCTCCGTTCGACGTTCGGCCAAGCTCGACGATCTGTTATGTTGAAGCCTATTTAAGGCGTTTTCTCCCAAGCATTGGATGCCTTCTCCACTCAAGTCTCTGTCTTGTTTTGTCAATCCTGTCATCTCGTAACCCGGAGCCTTGTTTTTTCCCAGCATTGGATGCCTTCTCCCAAGCATTGGATGCCTTCTCCACTCAAGCCTCTCTTTTTCATAAGTACCCATTCTAGCACTCTCTATAAGTACCCATTGCAGAAGTCAAGTTCTCATCACTCTATCCCCAAAATCAAGAACTCTCTAATTTCTTTCCTCGTCATCATGTCATCTATTCGTGGCCAAGCATTCTCCCCAAAAGAAGATCAAGCACTATGTTATGCTTGGCTTGAGGTTTCGGAAGACCCCGTTATGGGGAGTAATCAGAAAGAACAAAGAATGTGGGAAAGAATTTCAACCATCTTTCACAATACAAGACCTCAAACTTGCGTAGGACAGAGAACCCCAAAATCTCTTTCTTGTCGTTGGTCCCTTTTGGCAAGTAAAACAAGCAAATTCCGAGGATGTATTCGGCAAATAGAGCAACGAAACCCCAGCGGTGCTTCTGAACTTGATATTGTAAGTATTTTTTAGAATTTAAATGCATAAATATCTTAAATAATGTGTGATTAAAGTAATTTTTTTGTAGCTCAATGAAGCCAAAATGTTATATGCCTCTGATTCAAAAGAGAAGAAAGGATTCATCTTTGAGCATGTTTGACATATCTTAAAAAACACAGAGAAGTGGATGGAAACGTCAGGGTCTACAAAAAATAAGAACTCTCCAAATATTGACATGTCACAAACATTAAGTTCTAACACTCCCAGTCAAGGGAGAGGAATAGACTTAAATTCAGATAACAATAACATGAATCTTGGTAGTACTTGGGATGAAGAATCTCCAATCTCAACTTCCAATAATCGACCAACTGGGAGAAAGCAAGAAAAGGAGAGGAGGAGACAATTGAGTGGTAAGGGTTATGATATTGAGGTTCATACTAAAAAAACGAAGAAATCTTAGAGGTTTTAAAGAGAGGGCAAGAACAACGAGCAAACGATATATCTGCTATCCAAGAGCTCATGAGAATAAAAGCAGAAAATCAAAAAAGAAAACTAGATCTTCAGAGCGCTAAACAAGATCACGATATCATGATGATAGATTTGGTTAGCATCAAAGGAACTCCAGAACGATAGTATTTTCGACAAAAAAAAAGAAATTATGAATAGAAATATTATAAAACCATTATTTGGAGGATCTTCAACACTCGAAGGAACTGAATATGGAGGTGGCGTATGCGGAGGTAGTGGTTACGGTGGAAGCCAATATAGAGGAAGCCAATATGGAGCACCTCAATTTGTAGGAGGTCAACTTGGAGGAAGTCAGTATGAAGGAGATCGACATGGAGGACCTCGATATGGAGGGCCTCAATTTGGAGGACCTCCATTTGGAGGAGGTCAACATGAAGGAAGTCAGTACGGAGGAAGCCAGTATGAAAGAGACCGATATGGAGGATCTCAATTTGGAGGGCCTCAATTTGGAGGACCTCCATTTGGAGGAAATCAGTACCGAGAAAGCCAATACCGAGAAAACCGGTACGACAGAAGCCAATTTGAAGGACATCAGTTCGGAGGAGACCAGCTGGGAGGAAGCCAGTATGGAGGAAGCGACTACAACATACCAACGTATGGAGGAGAACAACAGAGGGATAGCGCGCGCGGAAATCGTAGCGAACCCAGTGATGACCTCCCAGATTTTTAGTTTAAATTTCAAATGTAATATTTTAATTTTGAAATATGTAATGTTTATTTTATTTTTATAATGTAATATTTTAATGTAGAGAACCCAGTGATGACCTCCCAGATTTTAATAAATTATTATTTATATTAATTATTAATTATAATTATAAAAGTTTATTTTATAAATAAAAATATGCGAAAACGTCGAGCTCAGCTCGACGTTCGTCGAGCTCAGCTCGGGAAAAACGTCGAGCTCAGCTCCACGTTTTCGTCCAGCTGAGCTCGACGTTTTCGTCGAGCTCAGCTCGACGTTTACGTCGAGCTCAGCTCGACGTTCGTATATATGGAGAATATAAATAAATATATTATGGCTTAATAAATGTATATTTATTTATACATATAATATTAAAAATGCATGTTCTTCAAATATGGAGAACATGGTTGGAGTTGGTTCTCCATGTTCTCCATATTTGGAGAACATAGTACCACTGCAATCTCTAAATATAGAGATCTCCCGTTGGAGATGCTCTTATGCCTCCACAAATGCAGCTCGGTGTAGTTTGTAGGAGTTGGTAGCCAAACATTTTTGGCACTCAGCTGATGTGGGCAGGCTGCTCAGGCTCGTCAGAGAAGGGGCGATCGGTGGTGGCGGCCACCCGCCTGAAAAATCAAACTTCTTGGAATGGGATGAAATTTTTCATAATTATTCTTCTCATCTTTACGAGTCTATCCCTTGTAATGGTTTTGCGATTAGAGTTATAGAATTCATGTAATCTTCATTCAAAGTTGCACTAGAAATATTTCATCTTATGTATCTCCAAAAAAATTTCATCAAATCTTTCGGGTATCAATTTTGTGGGTTTTCAAAAGTAATCATTATTTTTTAAAAAAAAAAGTCAAGAAAACAATTGTCATGGCTCACAAAAATAAGGTGTTGTTACTAGCAAACTCAATTTGATTTCTATCAAATAATTACTATTAGCAAACCCTCATTTTTCAAAACGACTATTTGAAAATTATTTTGTTACTAGCAAATTAACATAAATTTTTTTTAAAAAAAATTAAATTTTGTTTAAAACGTTCATTCTTTCAAATTAACTAACTACATATAATGACATTACAAATGATTTCAAATATATTCATTTAATCACTTATGTTAGCATTAAAAATGAGTCAAAATGCTGCAAAATTTTGTTTATTATGTCCAAAACTCACCAATATCTTTAAACAAAATATCGTTCGGTTTAAAAATGTATTTGATTTCTAATTCCTATAAGGGTGTGCTGTATATACCAGTTAAGTGTATATAAGAATATATGCGTCTTTTTGAACTGGGTCTTATACGTACATTTTCATGAGAAGTGTTCAACATGAAAGTTGTAGATCTCGACAAGATCTACAACTTTCTTGTTGAATAATTTTTAATTTGAAGCAATTTAGACCCGCGATTTGGCCCCTGAAAAAAGTCACGCCAAACATATGTACGGACGCCCGGGATCGGTGTGACTTTTTTCGGGGACTAAATCGGAGGCTTAAACGGCTTCAAATCAAAAAGTGTTCAACATAAAAGTTGTAGATATCAAGGAGATCTACAATTTTTATGTTGAACACTTTTTGATTTGAAGCAGTTTAGACCCCCTATTTGGGCCCCGAAAAAAGTCACGCCGAAAATCTGTACGGACGACTCGTTTCGTTCGTGTCTTTTTTCGGGGTCAAATTGGAGGCCTAAACGGCTTTAAATCAAAAAATAGTCAACATGAAAGTTGTAGATCTTATGGAGATCTACAACTTTCATGCTGATCACTTTTTCAAATGAGAAATATTTGGGGCTCAAAATTCAAAAATGTGAAAATCTTAAAAAAAACAAGATTGATTTGCTAGTAGTAATTTTTGGGAAGAGAAAAAAATGCAAAAAATGACTGAATTTGTTTTTTTTCTGATTTGTTAGTAACAAAAGTAGGTTTGCTAATAACAGCACACTAAAAATATTGTTGGAAAAAATAAAATTTTCTCTTATTATTTCAAGAAGTAATGCAAATCGATATATACATATTCTGTGAACCTATAATAATTATACAGTAAATATAATACATGCAGAAGTATAGAGCTTTCTTTATCAAGCTTGCTGAGTAATATTTAAAAGCTGATGTTTTATTTTATTTTATTTATTTTCAATGCTGTTTTATTTTTTAGATGGATAACATTAAAAATAACCTTATTTTATTAAATTTTAAAATATGAATGTAAATTTATTTATTTAAATATTATTATCATAAACCTCTATGTCTTAATTCTTAATATAGAGGGTACAGATGTGTAATGAGATAACGATGAACGCGATTTGGATAACGGCGTTAAATGTCATGAAGTGGAATAATTACCATTTTGGGATGGGGGATATGAATGAAAACACGGCGACCACGTCATCATGTTGACAGAGTGGGGCCTCATATCAAACACGAGAGTTGACTAATTGTCCGATAGGATATTTATATAATATATAAATATATAAATATAATAATAATAATAAAAGCTGTCAGAGACCTACGTGTCACTGAACGACTGAATAATTATTTATAACATCATGTATGGGGCCGACAGCCGCACATAGCTTTGTGTTGAGATTGCGATCGGCTCTGCGTCCCATCCAGTGATACACGTGGCCTTGTTCGGTTTGTCCTCTGATGGCACGTGTCTTGTTAGTTTTTGGAGGGTTGGTCGCGGGTCCCACATCAGCATGTGTCGTCCAATACCTGAGGCGATAGTATTTCTGCGGTCTGGATAAGTTGGCCCTATAAATTGAGAAAAATTTGCTGGTGCGCCTAGTGTATATAGAGCTATGCATCGTTAGTCGTATTTTTTATGCTTCCAAGTTAAATTTTTTAACTTGAATTTTTTTAAAAAAAAATTATAGAATATTAATGTTTATATTTTGGCAATTATTAACGGCAATTCGGTTTTAATTGTTTGCACCCCACTGTTAACCGCAATCCGAAAATATAATCACACCCAGATATTTGGCTAGTCGCACTCCGTTTCGGGGTAAGGATACTCGGCAAAGCCGCCAAAAATTGGTCAGGCGAGATCGGAACCCTGTCCATATTGTCGAGATCGTTGTAGTACACATAGTTGTAAACCCGGTCTCATTCATCCAACTTCATGTTCACTTCATGTTCATGTCGTCTCCTCTAAGGTGTCGGAGCTCTTTCGTGTACGACTGCAGCGGCCTCGGGGTATCCGTCAGCAAATAATTCTATAATAAATGAAAACATTTTGATGAGAATGATAACTAAAAGCATTAAGCAGAGGACATGAAAAGTTAAGTTGTGGTCGGGATTACATTGTTGGAGAAGAAGACGTGATCGTAGCTGTACTTGCCGACATTATATACCCAGTAATTGCAGTCGAAGTGGATCAGGCCCTTGCCGGGAAAATCGTCGATGGTGATCGACTTGGGGAAGAACTCCGTCGGGTGGAGATTCTTAACGATCACCGCTCTGGGGATCTCTTCACTCTCGTTCACATGAATCGTCACCCCGAACTGCATCTCGTCGGCGACAATGTTAGGAAGAATCGAGAACAACGGCGGTTCCTGTAACGCCCCGTCTTTTCAGCGATTATTTTTATTCTCGTTTGGCGTTACGATGACGCGTTTCCGTGGCTTGTGCCATGTGTGGAGTATGGTTTAGCTCCTTAGAACTGAGTGCCCTGTTTGGTAGCCTGTTGGCAAGATCTCCCTAGCAAACCGAGTCGTTTTGGTGACCCGGTGTGGCCTCTCGGGGGGATGTTTGTGTTTGGCTTTGTTTGGGCATAACTCGAGTTCTGTTCGTCGAAAGTTAATTTCGACTTCGCCGTTGTGTTCGTAGCGTGGGTATTTAGCTACGGTGCGAATTTCGTCGAATTCCGAGGTAGTTCGGTTTTCGCGTCGATTTGGTGCTTTATGTAATTTTGTAATTAATTATATAATTATATAATTATATATATATATATATTTAGAATAAAAGGATCGGTCATCTTCTTCCCCGTAAGAAACCGCCGGCCCCTTGTACGAGAGAAACGGAGTAACCGCCTACCTTGCCTTCGGACGCCGATTCCCGGAGCGTTTGTGGACGGAATTCGATTCCGAGAGTGGATTCGGATTGCTCTCGTCGAGACCTTCATTCCTGCGGTAAGAAATTCGATTTTCGTGGAGTTTTGGAAGGATTGGAATTTTCAGTTTTGGAAGTTTTCCGCCATTAATGGCCGAGTCTTTGTTCTAGGTGTTGCGGCCGTCTTGATCCGTGCGAAGAGGAGGAAAGCAGTCCAAAGCTTCGCTGGGATTTGAGGCAAGTGGTATTCTTGCCCTTGCCAAGTGTTTTCTTTGATTTTATTTGCTGAAATTGAACTCCCGGTTAGCCCAGGTTAGAGGCCTTGTTGTTCTCGTTTTCTTGCTAACTATATGGCTTAGTTCTTCCTACTGAAACCCCCCCTATGTTGTGGTGTTTGGAATCCAAATTGTCGGCGTGAAGCCGTTGTTTCCCTTGCTCTTATGGTTGCTCTGGTTCGGGCGTAGCCGAGAGGGAGTGTTAGGAGGGGGGGGGGTGTGGTTGCCAATTTCCTTCGTTATGGTATTATTCGAATGGTTAGGCATAGTTTATATGGTAGTAGCGTGAGACGTGATAGTTGTCTACTGCTTCTGCAGTGGCGTGAGTCGTGTGCGCGTTCCGGTGTCGTTCGGAAAATTGCAAACGGTACAGGTTTGCCGCGCACGGTCATTAACCTTTAGGGCGCACGACCACTGGTCGTGTGCCTCTGTTCGTGCGCGTATATATTTCAGTTTCCAAAGTTCTGTCTCGGGCAATCGCACGAGCGCTGGCAACAGTGCGCACGACCACTGATCGTGCGACACTGATCGTGCGCAGTTGCTAGGTTTTCTGTCAGGTTTTCCAGGTTCGTTTCGCACGATCATCAGCCGATGAGTGCGCACGACCACTGATCGTGCGTCACTGATCGTGCGCTTTGTATATTTTCTTTTGATAGGCGAATTTAGATGGTTTCGAGTGCGGGAGTTTAGATACTCAAGTGGCAGACAATTACTTGAGTTCTGGATCTTCTGCCTTGGTCGTTCGACTGTCGTCGAGCTCCGTTTTCTTTAGTGGGCTTGTGGGTAGTGGTATAATTTTGGCGACGAGTGAGGCTAGCTCACTCAAGGCCAAAGTTTAGGTAGGCACTGAGTGCGTTTCACTCAACGCCTAGTCGTGTTGGTTTATTTCAACACTCTTCCTTTACCTTGTATTTCGTTTCCGAGTGGATTTTCCAGTTGTATTTCTGGGTTTTCCTTGTCGGCCATTTTCTTTATTTTCCTAAAGGCCGAATCGTGGGTCGTGGATAGTAGTGGTGGTTGTAGCTCTTTATGGGGGTGGAGTTGTGTGATATAGCCAAGGCCACCCATGGATTTCTTGCTCCAGGTACGGGCTGGGCATGTCGGGTGGAAGGTCCCTTGTGTTTTCACGTGTTGACCCTCGAGCTTTTGACTTGGACATGGTGGATTGGGGGACTGCGTTTGCCTTCGATCCGGTTCCTCGTTGTTGTTTTTGCTACTATCACTTCCCGCAGTTTAGGGTGTTAGAAGTTTCTTCTTTGGTAGTGTTGCAGCATTCTGGCTCTTGGTAGTCTAGTAGGCCCTGCAGGATGTTGTTCCTGGGCTTGGTCGTTGCTGTTTCTTTGCACGTTGTGCATTTCTTGTTGTCCTGTTTTGGACAGTTGTGACTCTTTCTACTGCATGTTTTCTGTTATTTTATCCTTTTGGTTGACTCTTTCATGCAGTTTTACCTTGATTTTTGCTTGCTGAGGTATTCTGTTTTCTTTTGGAATACCCCAGGTTCTGAGCTGTAGCCAGTCTGGTGGCTAGTTGGAGGTGTTGTTGTTGGTGGACTCCCAGACTTTGGAGTTTTATTTACCTTGTTTGTGAGGTTGTTTTCAGTACTTTCTTACAGACATATATGTGTGCTGGTGGGTTCGTGTCAGGTTGTTGGCGCCCACTAGTAGTTTTTACCTTGTACTAGAAATATACTATTGCTGCTACCATTTATTTTTCTGGAGATAGTCTACTTGCTTTGAGAAGGTTTTATGCTAGGTTGCTAGTTATTTTTAAACTATAAATACTATTATAAATGAAGCTCATGATCAGCATGTTTTTATAAACTTAATCACTATATTCCAAATCACGTACGAAAACCGTTTTCTTATATATATTATATAAACTAAGTGTAGTGTCTTGCATAGCATGAGTGGTTCTCTTGGGACCCTTATGCGCTCTTTAGGGTGTAAAGCCTAATTAAAGTATTTTCCGCAGCGTTTAAATATAGTTTTCTTTTGTGGACTAGATGATCCACTGAGCCGAGGGATACGGACTCTAAACATAACTGATTTTCTATTCATTAAGCACATGATTTTCTTGCATAAAGATTGTAGTTGGATTTGCCTGAGCGTCAGCAGTTATCCCCTGCTTGACGTGGCATCATGACGCGTGTTTTCTCTTACTCTGATAATTCTTAATTCGGAGAAAATGCGGGTTGTGACAGTTGGTATCAGAGGGAGGTTGCTTGACAAGTTAGTTGGGCAACCTTCCTTGGATGCTGTTAGTAGTTCAGCATCATGTCATTCACACACCGATATGTCATCAGCACGTCTTGGCAAAAGCACGAACACTACACTCATAGCATAACATGAAGTATACGGGGCATATTATGTAGTATGGGATGCATAATATGTGTTCGTATATGGATCCACCATAGGGGCTACATGTGAGGGTTATGTAGTATGGGATGCATAACCTCACCACATGACTGCGACTAGCACGTTTCTTTTTCGTTGCATGGAAATGTTATGTAGTATGGGATGTATAACATTTTCATGTGTACGCTGCTCATATCATGCATTAGGGCCTTCTTTTTAGAATGCATAGCACAATCATGCATATCATATCATTGCATAAGCACAACGCGCCGAGCTAAAGATTTGCAGGATGACATATGTACACACATAAGTTTTCAAACTAACATAAGTTCATGCATCCGATCTAGGCACAAGAGTTAGTGAGGTGGTGGTTAACCATCCTAGGATAGGGCATATCATCTAATTATTGTGAAGAAGATAAACTCTCAGAGCAAGTTTAGCAGCTTTAAGTCTATATCTACATGTGTATTGTCTGTACTGGTAGTCGGTTCTAGTCGTGGGATTTGGTTCTGATTTGCGTTGTATTGATTTTTTTAGGATGGCTAGGCGTCCTGCGACCCGATCGACTCCCCTGTCTGAGGGTGAATCTTCTGGAGCTCAGAACGATGCGGTGATCGAGGGTCTGCGTCAGAGTAGCGAAGCTATGGGGAGGCAGTTGGAGGAAGTGCAAGCCCAGATTCAGTCTTTGGTGGCAGTTGTGGCAGGGCAGGCTCAGGGTGCGCAAGTTCCTGCAGGGGGGTTAGCTGTTCCTCCTCCTCCTGTGCCCTTGAGGCCTCCAGTGGTGGTGCCAGCAGAGATGGCCTTCATCTCGCAGTTTCAGAGGCTGAGTCCTCCCACTTATGATGGGAAGGCAGATTTCATGGTGATAGACGACTGGCTGATCTCCATGGAGGAGATGTTCTCGTACTCTGGGATTTCAGATGATCAGAGGGTGATGATAGCCGCCTATCAGCTTAAAGGATTGGCTAAGAGTTGGTGGCTGAGAGAGAAGGAGAGCCTGGTAGCCGGATGCTCTTGGGAAGTGTTCAAGGAGATGCTGTTGAGGAAGTTCTTACCCTCGGTCGAGCGTGACCGCCTCATGAATGATTTCCTCTATCTGAAGCAAAGGCAGCTCACGGTGGGTGAGTATGAGATAGAGTTTAGTAAGTTGAGCCGTTTTGCCCCTGGATTGGTCAGCGTGGAGGCTGATCGAGTTAAGCGATTCCTCGGTGGTTTGAGGAGTGAGGTGCAGCAGTTGGCCAGTGCTTATGGGTCAGTGACTTATGCTGGAGTTGTAGAGGCTGCTCTTAAGGTTGAGGCCATTGAGACGGCGAAGAGCAGAGGCCAGCAGTTGAGGAAGGATAAGAGGAAGTTGGTAGAGGAGAAGAAACCCCTGGTACCCGATGCTGTTCCGGGAAAGAGGAGCAGGGTGGTGTGCAGTTTTTGTGGCCGGTCAGGCCATCCTGTTGAGAGGTGTTTCAAGAAGGCGGCAGCTCAGAAGAAGGAGCAGGTTCATGCTATTCAGGGTGCTCCTGGGAGAGATGTCTCCTGTTCAGTTTGCAAGCGATCCGGGCATGATGCAGCCCAGTGTTGGTCCAGGGTTAGAGTCTGCTATCAGTGTGGGCAGAAGGGTCACGTTAAGTCGAGGTGTCCTCAGGTCCAGTCAGCTCTACCTGCAGTTCCATTGCAGGCATTACCTCCACCTCAGCATGTGGACAAGGGAAAAGGGAAGCTGAACGTGATTTCTTCCGAGGAGGCTCAGACTTCGACCCAGGTGATCTCAGGTTAGTAGTTGGTTGTTTTTCTTTCTAGCCCGGTAGTTTAGTTGCTAGATTATTTGCGGTACTGTTGTACTAGTTCCTTAGCTTTGTGCGTTCCTGTAGGGAAATTTAAGGTGAAGAACCGCTGGGCGCGTGTTCTGTTTGACTCCGGCGCTACCCACTCGTTCATGGCTAGAGCCTTTGTGGAGCGTCATCGGTTGTTTCTAGATCGTGTTCGGGATTCCTTCCGTGTCAAGTTTCCCTCTGGTGAATCTGTGTTGTCAGATTTGGGTATTTTGGATTGCCCGGTTTTGTTGGGGGATTTTCTTGCGAAGGCGGATCTGAAGATGATTGATCTAGAGGACTTCGATGTCATTTTGGGCATGGACTGGCTCTCTCGGTATGATGCGGTCATTCAGTGCAAAGGAAAGCGCTTGGACTTCATCAGGGACGACGGTCAGCCCGGCAGCGT
The DNA here is from genome assembly GCA_039513925.1 of Platanthera zijinensis. Classification (NCBI taxonomy): domain Eukaryota; kingdom Viridiplantae; phylum Streptophyta; class Magnoliopsida; order Asparagales; family Orchidaceae; genus Platanthera; species Platanthera zijinensis. The sequence goes on along the minus strand of CM077093.1, from coordinate 27,736,772 downwards.
GTATGCTGATCCATGTCAGGATTCTCCTGTTCTCTCTGCGGTATGTGTTCAGAGATTGTTTCTTTCTGATTGTTGTGTTTGTTTAGTCTCGGTGGTTGGAACCGTTGTTAGCGTGCCACGCTTGGAGGAGATTCCTATTGTTCGTGGTTTCGCCGATGTTTTTCCTGATGATCTTCCTGGTATCCCTCCTGAGCGGGATGTGGAGTTTGTTATTGATTTGGAGCCGGTACGCGTCCTATTGCTAAGGCACCGTACCGGATGGCCCCTCGTGAGCTAGAGGAGTTGCGAATTCAGTTAGATGAGTTGTTGGCTAAAGGTTTTATCAGGCAGAGTTCGTCGCCTTGGGGTGCTCCTGTTTTGTTCGTAAAGAAGAAAGATGGGTCGATGCGGCTTTGCATCGACTATAGAGAGTTGAACAAGGTCACTATCAAGAACAGGTACCCTCTGCCGAGGATCGATGATTTATTTGACCAGTTGCGTGGTAGCACGATGTTCTCCAAGATCGATCTTCGTTCGGGCTATCATCAGCTCAGGATCCGTGAGGCAGATATTCCACGGACTGCGTTTAGGTCGAGGCATGGGCACTTTGAGTTTCTGGTGATGTCGTTTGGTCTGACCAACGCACCATCAGCCTTCATGGATATGATGAACAGGGTGTTCAAGGATTTCTTAGACAAGTTCGTTGTGGTCTTCATTGATGACGTGTTGGTTTATTCTCGCAGTGCTGAGGAGCACGAGCAGCATTTGCGTTTGGTCCTATCAGAGTTGAGGAACCACAAGTTATTCGCCAAGTTGAGCAAGTGCGAATTTTGGTTGCCTCAGGTTTCTTTTCTAGGCCACGTGGTGAACAAGGATGGGATCTCGGTTGACCCAGAAAAGATTGCAGCAGTGACGGATTGGAGTAGGCCGAATACTCCTAAGGAGATCAGAAGTTTCTTAGGGTTGGCTGGCTATTACAGGAGATTCGTGGAGGGTTTCTCTTCTCTAGCCGCACCATTGACCAAGCTGACTCAGAAGAATGTGGCTTTTGTTTGGAGCGAGAAGTGCGAAGAAGCTTTTCAGGAGTTAAAGAGGAGATTGTGTACTGCTCCCGTTCTGACCCTACCTACTGAGGGCGTGGATTATGATGTATATGTGGATGCTTCGCATATAGGTCTGAGATGCGTATTAATGCAGGATGGAAAAGTAATTGCTTATGGGTCAAGGCAGTTGAAAACTCATGAGCGGAATTATCCTACGCATGACCTTGAGTTTGCAGCGGTTATCTATGCGTTGAAGTTGTGGAGGCACTTACTTTATGGGGCTCAGTGCAAAATTTTTACTGACCATAAGAGCCTGAAGTACGTGTTCACGCAGAAGGAGTTGAATCTGCGTCAGCGGCGGTGGCTTGAGTATGTGGCGGATTATTGTACAACCCCATATTCGCTGGGTGGGACCCGGAGACACCACTGAGGAATTGGGCTAGGCTCAGGTTAGCCCTGGGTTAGCCCTGAGACATACTTATAGAGTTCTCGCCCTGAAGGGGCTCCCGCCCAAGGCAGATGTTCAAGCTCTCGGCAGGAGAAATCGTCGACCGACCAGGGCAGATGGTCGACCTCTCGGCAGGAGAGATCGTCGAACGACCGAAGCAGAGGGCCTGACCGCGGAAGCTTCCGCCCTAGGGCAAGCTCCCGCCCAGGGGAGGCGAGAAGGCCCCAAGAGGGCCTTCAGTCGCGAGCTCTTCGAAACCGTGGAGGGCGCGAACCTCCCTGGCAAGGGGGGTCTCGCCAAGGTTGGCCCGGGTGGGGGTCCAGCGAGAGCCTTCTCGGCCAGGGTTCTCGCCAAGTGGGCCCACGAGGTGGGGCCCGGCGCTCATAAAGAGGACCATTTTATATTATATTATATTATCCCGAGGTAAAATTACCCAAGTGCCCTTTGAATGACAGCGGGATTTGGCTATTGGCAGACCCCTCAGGGGTATTTCAGTATTTTTAGGTCAAAGGAAGGCTATAAAAAGACCCATAAGGGCTCTTTAGAAGGCAGGTTGATCATTTTCCTCTAGCCCTAGTGCCTTCTGAAGAGCTCCCAGCCCAGCATTTGGCTTTGGAGGGGAAGCTCTCAGAGATCTTCCGGGTGTGTGGTGGGACCTCCCAGCTGAGGCTTTGGGTCTGTGTTAGGGCCTTAGCAACCTGTCAGGGGTCGAGGTTTGAGAGAAGTAGGCACTGACTGCACTTTGGTTCGTGAACATTTGTTGAGGTCATTTTTTGGCTTCAACAGTTCTGGTGCGGTGAGCGTGGAAGCAGTCGGTGCAAGAAAATCTTGAGTTAGGTCCCATGGCAGGAGGCGAGGGTGAAGGATCAGGCGCGGGAGGATCCCCCACCCGGGTGGACGAGGCGACGAGGAAAATGTTTGAAGACTTCAGGCGAGAAGTCATGCAGACGATCAACTTGGCCTTCTCGGCAAGAAACGAGTGGGAGACGCCGCAGGTTCCGGTGGAGGTGGTTCCGCTGTTAGGCGAGAACGCTCCAGGGCAGCGCCCCGGTAAGGAGGTCCCGGTAGAGGCAGGCGAGAGAGACGTAGCCGCGCGGGAGCTCTTCCCAGGTCAGCGTCTCGGGAAGGAGCTCCCGGCGGATCTGGGCGAGAAGGAGGCGACGGTGCGGGAACTCTTCCCTGGGCAGGGTCTCGCGGATCGGTCCAGCCAACCGAGATCGCGAGACGTGCCTTCTCGCCAGGCAGGGGGCGAGACCCCCTTTAGCGAGCTCATTGTCTCGGCCCCAGTACCGGAGGGGTTCCGGGAGCCGGACATGACCTACTACACCGGGAAGGATGACCCGGTCCAGCACGTGCAATGGTTCGAGGACGTGGTGTCCATCAGGCAAATGTCGGATGCCTTCAAGTGTAGGCTTTTTGCCATCACTCTGAAAGAAAAGGCCAGGGACTGGTTCCACCAGTTGCCGGCAAGTTCCATCTACAGCTTTGAGGATCTGCGGAGGGGTTTTCTGTTGAGATTCTCAACTTCGAAGAAAAGGAAGAAGGAGGCTGAGTGCCTGTTTGCAGTGAGGCAGGGGCCGGAGGAGACGTTGGGTCGCTATGTCGACCGGTTCCAAGAGGAGGTTCTCCTGGTCCAGGAGGTCCCGGGGTATGCGCTGATGCTAGCCTTCACCCTGGGGCTGAGGCCAGGGTTTTTTAGCATGGAGTTGAAGAGAGTGCCCCCTCTCTCTTTTGAGGAGCTCATGGAGAGGGCGGCGAAGGAGATAGACTTCGAGAGGGCAAACCCGGCGTTTGCGAGGAAGCTGGCCAGGCTGGCCGAGGACGACGTGAAGGAGCCGGTGGCGGGAAGGCAGAGAGAGCAGAGGGAGCAGAGGGAGCAGAGGGAGCCGAGGGAAGATAGGAGAAGAGAAGAGCCCCGAGGGCAGGGGCAACAGCATGGGGGGGCCAGGGAGCCAAACAACCGACTGGGTTGGAGGCCTCAGGAGGGTCGCCCCCAGGGCCAGGGAGGACTTCAGATAAGAGATAACTTTCGGGAGCCCAGAAGGCTGGAGCAGGGAGGATGGCGACAGGGACCAAGGGGTCATTTCCCACCGCCGCAGGAGGCTATGGAGGTGGGAAGGGGAAGAGGTAGAAGACTTCGGGGAGCCGGAAGAAGGGGAGGAGGAGAAGGAAGAGGGGGCAGGGTGGCGTTGCCTTATTGTGACTTCCATCAGGAGGAAGGTCACGCAACGGCCACCTGCCCAGAGTTTCTGGAGATTAGAGGGGCCAGAGTGGCCGGAAGACAAGATCCGCCTGTAAGGATCGTTGAAGTACAGCGGGAAGAGGTGGAGGACAGATGTGAAGACAGGATTGACGTGGGGACCCGAGGAGGGATCGGAGTGATCCACGGGGGAGTGGGGATCGAGGCAACCCGCAAGGGGAGCCTTCAAACCATGTTCCGCCGAGGGGTCGCCTCGACCTCCCAGGCTCCCCCCCCCAGAGGAGAAGATCACTTTCTCATCCGCGGATATGCCAGACTACGAGGACCCGTTCTGCGACGCGCTTGTGATCCAGACAGCGGTGGAGAACTACACCGTCTCCCGGATACTGGTGGATAATGGGAGCTCGGTGAATGTGATCTTCAAGAAGGCTTTCGATGAGATGAGGGTGGAAGGAAAAAGGGTCCTGGCTTCCGATGGACCGCTTTTTGGCTTCTCCGGCGAAAGGAAAGAGGTGGAAGGAGGAGTAGGCTTGCATGTGAGGCTTGGGGGCGTCTCACGGAACTGTCGGTTCATAATCGTAGACGCCCCGAGTAGTTACAATGCCATCTTTGGGCGCCCCCTCATCAGCGCCTTTCGCTGTGTACCCTCCTCGTACCACCAATGCCTCAAGTTCAACAATGGAGGGGTGCAGGTTAGGATCAGGGGGGATCCGAAGATGGCAAGGCAGTGCTATGTGACGGAGGTTAACACCGTGTCATGGAGGGAGGAGGCAGAGGAGTTGGAGAGGGAGATGGCTGAGCAGGAAGGAGTTGAGGAAGGGGGGATGAGCCTGGGAGAGGCGATGGAGGTTGCTGAGGAGATGGCGGAGGCGGAAGAGTTGGGGGAGATCAGCCCGGAAGAGGCGAGAGGAGTGGTGGATGAAGAAGAGCAGAGGCAGGAGGAGAGCCTGGAGGAGGCGATGGAAGTTGATGAGGTTGGGGGAGAAGAGCTCGAGTTTGAGCGGGAAGAGGCAAGGGTAAGTTGGGAGCGGTCGGGGCTGGAGCCGGCCGAAGAGGTGGTGGAGATGGAGGTGCTCACAAGAGCGGGGGAGGCGCAAAGGATTCGGATCAGCGGAGGCTTGAGCCTTGAGGATCAGGAGCGGATGCGAGCCTGCATCCAGGGCAACGTCGACATCTTCGCTTGGAGCGCGGCAGACATGCCGGGCATCGACGCGGACGTGGCCTGTCACCGCTTGAACCTGGATTCCAGAGCCCGCCCCATACGCCAAAAGATGAGGGCCATCGCCACCAAGCTAGAAGCCCCCATCCGAGAGGAGGTCCAAAAGCTCCTGGACGCAGGCTTCATCTCAGAGATCCAGTATCCAGGCTGGATCTCCAACGTGGTAATGGTAAAGAAGGGAGGAGGAAAATGGCGCATGTGTATTGATTTTTCCTTATTAAATAAATCATGCCCCAAAGATTGTTACCCTTTGCCTCGAATCGACGCGCTGGTTGACTCAGCCGTCGGTTTTTCTCTTATGAGTTTTCTAGATGCATTTTCAGGTTACCACCAGATCCGGATGCACCCTCCTGATGTCAAGGATGTTTCCTTCATCACAAGAGAGGGATGCTTTAGCTATAAGATGATGCCCTTCGGATTGAAGAATGCAGGGGCAACATACCAACGCATGATGGATCGAATCTTTCGAGATCAAAGGGGAAGGAACCTGGAGGTCTACGTGGACGACCTCATGGTCAAGAGCAAATGTGTTGTTTCCCACTTGCGGGACTTGGAGGAAACGTTCGCCACCCTGCGGAAGTTCAAGATGAGGTTGAACCCCTTGAAGTGCGTCTTCGGGGCTAGTCGCGGCAAATTCCTCGGGCACCTCTTGACTCCCGCGGGGGTAGAACCCAACCCCGATAAGGTTAAGGCTATTCTAGACCTAGAATCGCCTCGCAACGCCAAGGAGGTCCAGCGCTTGACCGGGAAGTTGGCCGGGTTAAGCAGGTTCCTCTCTCGGTCAGGGGATAGATGTTCCTCCTTCTTCAAAGTACTTCGTGGCAACCAAGCATTCGAATGGACGGCCGAGTGCGAAGAGGCTTTTCAGGGGCTGAAGAGGCAACTCTCCCAAGCTCCGTTACTTCAAAGCCCGAAGGAGGGGGAGGACCTAGCCTTGTATTTAGGAGTGGGAGGAGAGGCGGTGAGCTCCGTCTTGGTTAGGGAAGAGGGGAAGAAGCAGTTACCCGTCTATTATGTCAGCCGAATCTTAAAAAAGGCGGAGCTCCGATACCCCATCCTGGAAAAGCTAGCATATGCTTTGGTCATCTCAGCTAGGAAGCTTCGCCCTTACTTTCAAGCACACTCGATTAGGGTGATAACCGACCATCCCCTTCGCAAGGTCTTGGAGGGGGTGGAACATTCAGGAAGGTTGGCAAAGTGGTCCATCGAGCTAAGCGAGTTTGACATCTCTTTCGTCCCGAGGCTCTCTATCAAAGCCCAGGCCGTAGCGGATTTCCTGGCGGACTATGTTACCGAGGCGGAGACTGAAGAACCAAAGCCGCAAGAAGCGTGGAAGATGGTGGTCGACGGGGCCTCAGGAAGGCACTCCCTGGGAGGAGGTGTGGTGTTAGTAAGCCCTCAGGGAGTTACCATAGAGCAAGCCGTGACTTTCCATTTCCCTGTAACCAACAACCAAGCAGAGTATGAGGCTGTGATCGCCGGCCTTCGCTTGGCGAAGGAGTTGGAAATCCAGGATGTGGAAGCCTTCACCGACTCAATGGTGGTAGCATCGCAGATCCGAGGCGAGTTTGAGGCCCGGGAGCCGACCCTCGCGAGGTATCTATCTAAGGTAAGAGCCATCATTGGGGGTTTCCGTTCATTCTCTATTCGACATGTCCCCAGGGAGGAAAGCGCGGCAGCTGATCGACTGGCGAAGTTCGGGCCTCGGGGAGGAGGTACCCTAACCGAACTATTCCGACCAGCCATTGAAGAGGGGGAGTTGATGGAGGTGAATCGGCGGTCCTCATGGATGGATCCATTGGTGACTTTCTTAACCACAGGAGAACTGTCGGAAGAAGTCAAGGATGCAAAGAGCTTCAGGCACAAGGCGGCTCATTACCTGATGCTGGAAGGGAGCTTGCATCGAAAGATGTTGTCAGGGCTCCTCGCGAGATGCGTAACCGAAGAGGAAGTCCCGAGGATCCTGGAAGAGGTGCATTCTGGAGAGTGCGGCAGCCATTCAGGGGGAAGGACATTGGAAGCAAGGGTGATAAGGCAGGGATATTTCTGGCGGACCATAAGGAGGGATACAGCTGAATTCGCAAGGAGGTGTCGGAAGTGCCAAGTACATGCTCCTCTCCAGCTCTTGCCCGCCCAAAGACTTCGAAGCATCACGGCGCCATGGCCCTTCGCCATTTGGGGGATGGACCTGGTTGGACCCTTCCCTCCAGCTAGCGGGCAAAGGAGGTTCCTCCTAGTGATGATTGACTACTTCTCCAAATGGCTGGAGATCAAGCCGTTAGCCAAGGTAACCTCCCAGGTCATCAGAAACTTCGTTTGGGGGGAAATCATTTGCAGGCACGGATTGCCCCAAGCGATAGTGACAGACAACGGTCCTCAGTTTGCCAGCGAAGAATTCATCAGCTTCTGCACCCAATTGGGGATCGATCTCAGGTTCGCCTCTGTCCATCATCCTCGGAGCAATGGCCAGGTGGAGGCGGCGAACAAGGTCATTGTCAACTTGCTCAAAAAGAAGGTGGAGAACCTGAAGGGTAATTGGGTGGAACAGCTCCCTTCTGTCCTGTGGGCCTTGCGAACAACTCCAAACACGGCCACTGGAGAGACCCCCTTCAAGCTCTCTCACGGGTGTGAGGCTGTCCTCCCGGTGGAGTTCGAGGTTCGGTCCCCAAGGGTCACGGCCGCAGGTGGGGGAAGCGAAGCTTGGAGGTTGGAGAATGAGGAAGGGTTGCGCCTCTCATTAGATATGGTGGAAGAGCTGCGGGATGTTGCTGCCATCAGACAAGAAGAAATAAAACGGCGAATGGCTCGGTACTTCGATAAGCACATCAGAGTCAAGCAATTCACCGAGGGGGATCTAGTACTGAAAAAGGTCGACGCTGCAGGAAGGTCGGCCGCTGTTGGTAAGCTCAACCCTAGCTGGGAGGGGCCTTATATAGTAGAGAAGGCTCTGGTTAACGGAGGCTACTATCTCCAGGATGCGGAGGGAAGGACCTTGAGTCACACCTGGAATGGTGATGACCTGAAGCGCTTCTACCCGTAAGGGGAAAGAAGGATTGTAATGTTGTAAATAACTATTGCATTTTCAATAAGTTTATTTCAGGATATTGACTATCTCTGAGTATGCAATCTTTATGCTTTTTATTTTAACCGGCTATGACTCCTCATCTCAACGATAGAATAGGCCTGTTTGAAGGAATCTTCATCAACACCCCGAGCTCGGCTCGGCCCCAGGTAGACCCGCTGCGCAGGCTCTCATCTAGCTGGCAGGTCCGAAGGCTCGCCTGTGGGGGATAGGTTGGCTCTTGTGATACTTGGTTCTTAGCCACTTCATCAACACCCCGAGCTCGGCTCGGCCCCAGGTAGACCCGCTGCGCAGGCTCTCATCTAGCTGGCAGGTCCGAAGGCTCGCCTGTGGGGGATAGGTTGGCTCTTGTGATACTTGGTTCTTAGCCACTTCATCAACACCCCGAGCTCGGCTCGGCCCCAGGTAGACCCGCTGCGCAGGCTCTCATCTAGCTGGCAGGTCCGAAAGCTCGCCTGTGGGGGATAGGTTGGCTCTTGTGATACTTGGTTCTTAGCCACTTCATCAACACCCCGAGCTCGGCTCGGCCCCAGGTAGACCCGCTGCGCAGGCTCTCATCTAGCTGGCAGGTCCGAAGGCTCGCCTGTGGGGGATAGGTTGGCTCTTGTGATACTTGGTTCTTAGCCACTTCATCAACACCCCGAGCTCGGCTCGGCCCCAGGTAGACCCGCTGCGCAGGCTCTCATCTAGCTGGCAGGTCCGAAGGCTCGCCTGTGGGGGATAGGTTGGCTCTTGTGATACTTGGTTCTTAGCCACTTCAACGACACCCCGAGCTCGGCTCGGCCCCAGGTAGACCCGCTGCGCAGGCTCTCATCTAGCTGGCAGGTCCGAAGGCTCGCCTGTGGGGGATAGGTTGGCTCTTGTGATACTTGGTTCTTAGCCACTTCATCGACACCCCGAGCTCGGCTCGGCCCCAGGTAGACCCGCTGCGCAGGCTCTCATCTAGCTGGCAGGTCCGAAGGCTCGCCTGTGGGGGATAGGTTGGCTCTTGTGATACTTGGTTCTTAGCCACTTCAACGACACCCCGAGCTCGGCTCGGCCCCAGGTAGACCCGCTGCGCAGGCTCTCATCTAGCTGGCAGGTCCGAAGGCTCGCCTGTGGGGGATAGGTTGGCTCTTGTGATACTTGGTTCTTAGCCACTTCATCACGACACCCCGAGCTCGGCTCGGCCCCAGGTAGACCCGCTGCGCAGGCTCTCATCTAGCTGGCAGGTCCGAAGGCTCGCCTGTGGGGGATAGGTTGGCTCTTGTGATACTTGGTTCTTAGCCACTTCATCACGACACCCCGAGCTCGGCTCGGCCCCAGGTAGACCCGCTGCGCAGGCTCTCATCTAGCTGGCAGGTCCGAAGGCTCGCCTGTGGGGGATAGGTTGGCTCTTGTGATACTTGGTTCTTAGCCACTTCATCGACACCCCGAGCTCGGCTCGGCCCCAGGTAGACCCGCTGCGCAGGCTCTCATCTAGCTGGCAGGTCCGAAGGCTCGCCTGTGGGGGATAGGTTGGCTCTTGTGATACTTGGTTCTTAGCCACTTCAACGACACCCCGAGCTCGGCTCGGCCCCAGGTAGACCCGCTGCGCAGGCTCTCATCTAGCTGGCAGGTCCGAAGGCTCGCCTGTGGGGGATAGGTTGGCTCTTGTGATACTTGGTTCTTAGCCACTTCATCAACACCCCGAGCTCGGCTCGGCCCCAGGTAGACCCGCTGCGCAGGCTCTCATCTAGCTGGCAGGTCCGAAGGCTCGCCTGTGGGGGATAGGTTGGCTCTTGTGATACTTGGTTCTTAGCCACTTCAACGACACCCCGAGCTCGGCTCGGCCCCAGGTAGACCCGCTGCGCAGGCTCTCATCTAGCTGGCAGGTCCGAAGGCTCGCCTGTGGGGGATAGGTTGGCTCTTGTGATACTTGGTTCTTAGCCACTTCAACGACACCCCGAGCTCGGCTCGGCCCCAGGTAGACCCGCTGCGCAGGCTCTCATCTAGCTGGCAGGTCCGAAGGCTCGCCTGTGGGGGATAGGTTGGCTCTTGTGATACTTGGTTCTTAGCCACTTCATCAACACCCCGAGCTCGGCTCGGCCCCAGGTAGACCCGCTGCGCAGGCTCTCATCTAGCTGGCAGGTCCGAAGGCTCGCCTGTGGGGGATAGGTTGGCTCTTGTGATACTTGGTTCTTAGCCACTTCGTCAACACCCCGAGCTCGGCTCGGCCCCAGGTAGACCCGCTGCGCAGGCTCTCATCTAGCTGGCAGGTCCGAAGGCTCGCCTGTGGGGGATAGGTTGGCTCTTGTGATACTTGGTTCTTAGCCACTTCAACGACACCCCGAGCTCGGCTCGGCCCCAGGTAGACCCGCTGCGCAGGCTCTCATCTAGCTGGCAGGTCCGAAGGCTCGCCTGTGGGGGATAGGTTGGCTCTTGTGATACTTGGTTCTTAGCCACTTCATCAACACCCCGAGCTCGGCTCGGCCCCAGGTAGACCCGCTGCGCAGGCTCTCATCTAGCTGGCAGGTCCGAAGGCTCGCCTGTGGGGGATAGGTTGGCTCTTGTGATGCTTGGTTCTTAGCCACTTCAACGACACCCCGAGCTCGGCTCGGCCCCAGGTAGACCCGCTGCGCAGGCTCTCATCTAGCTGGCAGGTCCGAAGGCTCGCCTGTGGGGGATAGGTTGGCTCTTGTGATACTTGGTTCTTAGCCACTTCATCAACACCCCGAGCTCGGCTCGGCCCCAGGTAGACCCGCTGCGCAGGCTCTCATCTAGCTGGCAGGTCCGAAGGCTCGCCTGTGGGGGATAGGTTGGCTCTTGTGATACTTGGTTCTTAGCCACTTCGTCAACACCCCGAGCTCGGCTCGGCCCCAGGTAGACCCGCTGCGCAGGCTCTCATCTAGCTGGCAGGTCCGAAGGCTCGCCTGTGGGGGATAGGTTGGCTCTTGTGATGCTTGGTTCTTAGCCACTTCAACGACACCCCGAGCTCGGCTCGGCCCCAGGTAGACCCGCTGCGCAGGCTCTCATCTAGCTGGCAGGTCCGAAGGCTCGCCTGTGGGGGATAGGTTGGCTCTTGTGATACTTGGTTCTTAGCCACTTCATCAACACCCCGAGCTCGGCTCGGCCCCAGGTAGACCCGCTGCGCAGGCTCTCATCTAGCTGGCAGGTCCGAAGGCTCGCCTGTGGGGGATAGGTTGGCTCTTGTGATGCTTGGTTCTTAGCCACTTCAACGACACCCCGAGCTCGGCTCGGCCCCAGGTAGACCCGCTGCGCAGGCTCTCATCTAGCTGGCAGGTCCGAAGGCTCGCCTGTGGGGGATAGGTTGGCTCTTGTGATACTTTGTTCTTAGCCACTCCAACGACACCCCGAGCTTGGCTCGGCCCCAGGCAGACCCGCTGCGCAGGCTCCCACCAAGCTGGCAGGTCCAAAGGCTCGCCTGCGGGGGATAGGTGGAGTTTTTGACCTTTTGATCCTTGGTTCTTGATTGGTAGCTACTACGTTACAACGAGCTCGGCTCAAACCCCGGTAGACCCGCTGCGCAGGCACCCATGTAAGCTAACAGGTCCAATGGCTCGCCGGCGGGGTAGGGGTTTGATTGGTTGGAAAAATATGTGGGCAGGACCCTGACCTAGACCGGGGGCAAATCCCTAAAGGGTCTCGGTTCAGGGGTCTCGGCCAGTAAAGGTCTCGGCTCAGGGGTCTCGGCCAGTAAAGGTCTCGGCTCAGGGGTCTCGGCCAGTAAAAGTCTTGGCTTGGAGGTCTCGGCAGATCGCGGCCCGGAGGTTTCGGCCAGTGAGGATCCCGGCCCAGAGGTCTCGGCCAGCAAAGGTCTCGGCTAAAGGAGGCTCTCGCAAAAAGAAAGCTCCCGGCGGGCCTAGGCAGGACGATTCAATCGACGATGCGAGGTTCCCGCCTAGCTGATCTCTAAGGAAGGTCACCCTAAAGAGACTAAGGGTCTCGGCGGAAGCTCGCGCGGAGGTCATTCGGCAGAGTAATACACTTTCAAAGCACGCGTGGATAATAAAAAAAAAAAAAGAGAAATGAAAAATGAAAATGAAGCATTACTTTATATAAAGTTAATTACAGAAGAAGGAGGTTCTCGCTCATTACAAAAAGATATTCAAAATAAAAGACGCCTCAGGGGGACGCGCTGTAGTCCCCACTGGTGCTCTCGCTTGAATCATCGCCAGAGCCTTCCCCGGACGTCTCGTCAACAGCGGTAGAGGACCTCGGGACGTCGGAGAGCGGCGAGTCCGGCGCGCCCGGAGGTTTAGGAACTGGGTCGTAAAGCCAAGGGAGAAGTTGGCGAGCGTCGATGGTCGCGCCATCCTCCCGGAGCAGCTCGACGTCTCGCAGCGTCTCGAGCGTCAGCTTGACGGTCGCCTGAGCGTTGGCTTGAAGCAGCTTATCGACGTCGTACTCCGAGAGGTAACGGCTCCGCAACCTCGCATCTAGCTCCGGGGGCGAGACCTTCGCCAGCTCTGCGCGGAGCTGTTCCCTCAGGAGGACGCTCTCGCAGCGCGCGTTGGCCAGCTCTGCGCGAAGCTCCCGGACTTGGGCGGAATCCTGCAAAAGGGATAAAAGATTTTAGTCTAGACGCATTACACCGTAGAAACTTCGAGGAAACGGGGGCAAGGGCTCAGGAAGGTCTCGCCTACCTCGGTCGCGGGGCGCAGAGACAGCGCCAATTTGGCATCCGCGAGCTCCTGTTGAGCTCTCGCGAGTTCTTCTTCCGCGGCATGCGCGCGAGCTATCGCGTCCTCCCTCGCCTTGCGCATATCCGTGAAGTTCTTGTCAATGGTGATGCTTCGACGCGCACACATATGTGTAAGCTCGAACCCGCGCATTACGGCCCGGGTGGCGTCGAAGGCTAGAAGGCGGGTAGGCGTCTGGTCGAACACGCTGGCATCTTCCCGGCTGTATAGACCATACCCAAGCGAGAAGGCCTCGCCGATCACATTTTCCCCCTCCGCCCATCGGGGAAGGAGGGTCGAAACCCTGATTGAGTTTGTCTTGGGGTCCCATTCCATCTGGGGCTTCCCCTCCGAGTCGGCGTACCTGACGCCCAAACCAAAGTTCCGGTGCCCTCTCGGCACCTCCTGGGGCGGGACGTTGGCGGAGGTCTCGGCGGCAACCACTTCTCCCCCAGCCTCGCCTACGGCCGATGTGTTCCTGGCGGAAGCCTCGGCACGGCTCTTGGCGGCGGCGGCGGCATCCATCTCACTGGTCCTCTGAAGGATCGCTTCAAAGGACCTGCCCTCAGGAGGAGGTTGGACGGGCGAGACCGCCAACGATTTCCCCTTGTCGGCGGCAGAAGGCTTGGGCCTCTTCAGCGTGCGGAGAGGAGGAAGGGTGGCCTTCCGCTTCTTGGCCGGTGGCGGCATGGAAGGGGTTGGATCTTCTCGGCAGGCGCTGGCGCTAGCTTCCGCGAGCGCAAGGGGGCCTCTCGCTGCCAGACCCTCGGCACCCCGGCCTGCGGCGAAGGGTTGGTGCAGAGGGACCTCCCGCTCTCCTGCAAAGTAAAAACGCTTTAGCACTTCAGCGCAAGAAAATTTTTGATAAAAAAGGGAATCTGAGGCGAGACCGTACCTTCGCCCGATTGAACAAGAGGGAGGGAGTCGACGTCCCGCAGAAGATAGGGGACGTCGAACTCCTTGGTCCCGAAGAATTCCAGGATTGCGCTCTCGCGCGATCCCAGAGCGGGCGGCTTGTAGGCGGCGTCTTCATACTGGACGGGCTGAAGCGGGACGTTGCCGAAGTCCCCGCTGATGTAAACGAACTTCTCGCCCCAATGGTGGTGCTTATTGGCGAGACCGGTAACCTCGAGCTGTTGCCCGGAGAAGAAAACTACCCCCCCCTTGGCACGGAAGTTGAATAGCTTCCGGAAGATGGGCAGACTAAACTCGATCCTCTCGGATCGCATATAGCATATGAATGCTATAAGGATCGCGACGGAGTTCGGGTTTAGCTGGGCGGGCACCACCCCATAATAGCGGAGAGCTAACCGAACCTCCGGCCATAGGGGGAGGCGGAAGCCCACCTCGAAATGCTCGAGGGGGATGGCAAGCTCTCCCGCCCCGGGGGTATTCACTCTGTCATGATTCCCCGGGTTCCGCGCCGAGAAGCCGGCGGGAACGTAGCGGTCGACGATCACGTTGTATTCGTCGAGGGTGAGCTTGCAGGAGGGGAAGAGATGTTTTTGGAAGGCTTCCGCGCAATGGGCGCGACCCTTGCTCTCGCCAGGCATGGCTAGTTCGTGAGTAAGAGCGAGAGCTGTAGGGGAGTCGAAGCGGAAGCAAGAACGCGAGAGCGCGGAGGGAAGGCTGAGGTTCCGAATCGGAGAAATAAATGCGGTTGGTAGGCTTCTCTATTTATAGGGAATCGTAGTCATCATGAGTTCATCCGGCGGAGAGAGAAAGTGACAGCGGAGTACAGCTGTCAGAATCCGGGCTAACGACGCCTCGGTTCTCCCCCTCAGGATGACGGCGGTCAACGGTCGCTTCAGGTTTCGACGCGACTGCCTGGATCGGCGCAAGCCTCCTAGACTGGCGCAAGCCTCCTGGGTTAACGCAAACCTCCTAGATCAGCGCAAGCATCCTAGATCGGGGTAAGCGTCTTGATTAAAAAGCCCCGCAGAGCGATAAAAAGGAAAGGGAAAAGAGAGACATGGGTAGAAGCGAGACTCTCGCTAGCGCAAGCTGGATAAAACTTAATTAATAATAAGGTTTATTACAGACATTGAAAAAGAGAAACAAGGGGAGAAGAAAAAAAAAAGAGATACACTAAGATTCAGAGCGTGAAGGCTAGTAGGGTTTCCAGCTCCATCGTCCCCGTTCTCGCCGCCTAGTTCTTGGGGGCGCCAACGGGTTGAAGTAAGATGATAGCGTGGTACACCCAAGGTTGATCCGCCTGGCGTAGTCCCGGATCTGCGAGATGCACCTCCCTGGCGAAGACTCGGCGGAAGGCCCGCGCGGGCAATCAGTCTCGCCCAAGAAGAAGTCCCGCTCCAGAGCCTCCAGTCTTTGCTCCACGGATTCGCGGAATGCTTTCGCCGCGGCAGCATGGGCACGGTCTCGCCGGACAAGCTTGGCCAGGATGGCCGAGATCTTCCTCCGTCTCCCCTTCGCGCTCCCTGCACTGTTCAGGGTTTCCTCTATCTCGCCAGACGAAGGGAGGGGGGACTCTTCATCCTCTTCTTCCTCGTCTTCTTCTTCCTCTTCCTCTCCTTCCTCGTTGACTTCCGACCGCAAGCCAGGATCACCTGCGGAAGAAACACGCGAGAATTTTGGTCAAGACATGACGATCAACAGTCCGAAAAAGCTTTCGCATACCTGCGGCTGGGCGAGAACCGTCAGCCAAAGTTGGACGAGAAGGCCCGGCCCCTCCGTTGGTTCCATAAAGGAGGTGAAGAGGCTTGCCCAGCCCCGGGCGGAAGGGCTCGCGCACGATGATCCCGGCTTGGCCGGAAGCATGAGGGGAGTGGTCTTCTCTCAAGGGGCGATCCGCATCCTTGAGAGTAGCGGAAGGTTCAGAAGCCGCCCCCCAGCCTGCAGGAGAGGATTGGCCACCGCGGGAGGCACTTCGACGGTTCTCGCTTCATCTTCCCGGGTGGATAGACCCGGGTCGGCGGGAGCTGGCACTGCGAGAAGACGGTTCAGAAAAGAAAGGGTCTGGTTGAAATATTGACAAGGGAAAATGTACCTGTCGTTCCGGTCCCGGCTGGAGGAATCCTTTCCGAGACCCGTGTTTGGCCCTCGGGGGGATGAGCGGGTAGGTTCGAAGAGCTGGGCGGAATTTCGGCGTCATTATTGGGAGCGGACTCCTGCGAAAGCATGCTTTAATCATCGAATCTAATGTACAGTTAGCTCGGTAGGCACGGGCGAAAGGCTTACCTTCTGTAGGGAAGAATCTCCGGCAGGATTGGGAGTGGGGGAAGGAGGATCCCTGTTCTCGCGAGAAAGGTCCCGCCGGACCGCCTTCGCCCTTTTCTTTTCCTTCTTCTTCGGCTCCGAAGGCCCGGCGGTTGAAGTCTTTTTCGCTAACCATGGAGCCACCGCCGCACAGTTAGCCAAGGCCCGCGCTTGGGCAGCAGCTAACCGGTCTTGGAGGTCCTGCGGAAGCGGTTTGGCAGCACGCTTGGGATGCATGGCGAGCTCGCGCGAGAATCCCGGAGGCGAGAGCTCAGTCAGAGAGTCGTATTTTAAGGGCAGGGCGTATGGACGTCCATCAGTACATATTTATAGCCGCAGTGGGACCCACCAAAAGATTCCCTCGATAGGCGGGCACGTGTCCAGCGAATATTTTGGGGGTTGGACTTGTCTTGTCGAGCGCAGGGCTAGCTCGAAAAGAGCGGGGATTGTGTACAACCCCATATTCGCTGGGTGGGACCCGGAGACACCACTGAGGAATTGGGCTAGGCTCAGGTTAGCCCTGGGTTAGCCCTGAGACATACTTATAGAGTTCTCGCCCTGAAGGGGCTCCCGCCCAAGGCAGATGTTCAAGCTCTCGGCAGGAGAAATCGTCGACCGACCAGGGCAGATGGTCGACCTCTCGGCAGGAGAGATCGTCGAACGACCGAAGCAGAGGGCCTGACCGCGGAAGCTTCCGCCCTAGGGCAAGCTCCCGCCCAGGGGAGGCGAGAAGGCCCCAAGAGGGCCTTCAGTCGCGAGCTCTTCGAAACCGTGGAGGGCGCGAACCTCCCTGGCAAGGGGGGTCTCGCCAAGGTTGGCCCGGGTGGGGGTCCAGCGAGAGCCTTCTCGGCCAGGGTTCTCGCCAAGTGGGCCCACGAGGTGGGGCCCGGCGCTCATAAAGAGGACCATTTTATATTATATTATATTATCCCGAGGTAAAATTACCCAAGTGCCCTTTGAATGACAGCGGGATTTGGCTATTGGCAGACCCCTCAGGGGTATTTCAGTATTTTCAGGTCAAAGGAAGGCTATAAAAAGACCCATAAGGGCTCTTTAGAAGGCAGGTTGATCATTTTCCTCTAGCCCTAGTGCCTTCTGAAGAGCTCCCAGCCCAGCATTTGGCTTTGGAGGGGAAGCTCTCAGAGATCTTCCGGGTGTGTGGTGGGACCTCCCAGCTGAGGCTTTGGGTCTGTGTTAGGGCCTTAGCAACCTGTCAGGGGTCGAGGTTTGAGAGAAGTAGGCACTGACTGCACTTTGGTTCGTGAACATTTGTTGAGGTCATTTTTTGGCTTCAACAATTATGATGTGGAAATCCAGTATCATCCGGGCAAGGCCAATGTGGTGGCCGACGCCCTGAGCCGAAAGACGGGAAAGATCTTTAACCTCTCCGCCGATCGATTAGTTGAGGAGTTCCTCCTTATGGATATTTCAGTGGGATGCTGTAGTTTACAGAGTAGCTTATCAGTGGAAGAGCCGTCCTGGATTTCTTTGACTAGATTGCATCAGAAGGACGATCCGGATCTGTTGCACCTTTTTGCCAGGACAGAGAAGGGAGAGTTGCCAGATTTTTCTATTGATGATGCGGGTACTTTGAAGTACCGCGGCAGGTTTTGCGTTCCCGCTGTTGGGGACATTAAGAGTATGATTTGCAGTGAGGCTCATGGTTCCAGCGTTGCCTACCATCCAGGATCTACGAAGATGTACCGTGACTTAAAGCAAATTGCTTGGTGGTATGGTATGAAAGGAGATATAGCCCGATATGTTGCTGAGTGTCACACTTGCAAGCGTGTGAAGGCCGATCATGGAAGGCCTGGTGGTAAGTTGACTCCGCTAGATATCCCGACTTGGAAGTGGGAGAGTATATCTATGGACTTCATTACGGGTTTGCCAAAATCCTCGAGAGGATTTGATTCTGTTTGGGTTATAGTGGATAGATTGACGAAGTGTGCTCACTTCGTGCCTTATAAGATTGATTACCCGATGAAGAAGATAGCGGAGTTGTACTTGAATGAAGTCATCCGACTCCACGGTGTGCCAGTTAGCATCATTTCTGATCGAGACTCCCGGTTTACTTCTCGTTTTTGGCAGAGTCTGCAGGAGGGTTTGGGTACGGATCTGAGGTATTCTACTGCGTACCACCCTCAGACCAATGGGCAGACGGAGCGGGTCAATCAGATTGTTGAGGATATGATCCGGTGCTATATTTTAGACCACGGTGGAGCGTGGGATGAGCGTCTGCGACTCATGGAATTTGCTTACAATAACAGTTATCAGGAAAGCTTGCAGATGGCTCCGTTCGAAGCCTTGTATGGGAGGCGCTGTAGGACTCCGTTGTTTTGGGCTGAGGCTGGTGAGAAGCCTTTGTTGGGTCCTGATGCTCTAGAAGAGATGGAAGTCGCCGTGAAGCTTATTCGGGAGAAGCTTCGTTTAGCCCAGGAGAGGTATGAAAAGAACGCCAATCGGCGTAGGTCTGCTTTGGAGTTCTTAGTAGGGGATCATGTATACCTCAAGGTTTCTCCAATGGTTGGTGTGAAGAGATTTGGTAAAAATCGGAAATTGGACCCAAGGTATGTGGGCCCGTTTGAGGTCTTGGAGCGGATTGGTGTGTCTGCATATAGATTGGATTTGCCAGCGAACTTCCCTGGTGTTCATAATGTTTTTCATGTTAGCCAATTGCGGAAGTGTGTGCGCAGCAGTGGGCAACTCTTGGATGTTGTGCCCCAGTTAGAGCCCAACCTCTCTTTCGTTGAGGTGCCAGTTCGTATTTTGGATACTCAGGAGCGTGTGCTGCGAAAGAAGTCCATACCGATGGTGAAAATTCTATGGAAAAATCAGGATTTGGAGAGCGCGACTTGGGAGCTAGAGTCGGCCATGAGGAGGGCGTACCCTCACCTGTTTCGCTGATTTTATCGGTATGTTTCCCTTTGTAACTTCTGTTTGTTACTTTTTCCTTCTTTTGTAGGAGGGTTGTGCGTAAAGTTTCGGGACGAAACTTTCTTTTAGGGGGAGTGACTGTAACGCCCCGTCTTTTCAGCGATTATTTTTATTCTCGTTTGGCGTTACGATGACGCGTTTCCGTGGCTTGTGCCATGTGTGGAGTATGGTTTAGCTCCTTAGAACTGAGTGCCCTGTTTGGTAGCCTGTTGGCAAGGTCTCCCTAGCAAACCGAGTCGTTTTGGTGACCCGGTGTGGCCTCTCGGGGGGATGTTTGTGTTTGGCTTTGTTTGGGCATAACTCGAGTTCTGTTCGTCGAAAGTTAATTTCGACTTCGCCGTTGTGTTCGTAGCGTGGGTATTTAGCTACGGTGCGAATTTCGTCGAATTCCGAGGTAGTTCGGTTTTCGCGTCGATTTGGTGCTTTATGTAATTTTGTAATTAATTATATAATTATATAATTATATATATATATATTTAGAATGAAAGGATCGGTCATCTTCTTCCCCGTAAGAAACCGCCGGCCCCTTGTACGAGAGAAACGGAGTAACCGCCTACCTTGCCTTCGGACGCCGATTCCCGGAGCGTTTGTGGACGGAATTCGATTCCGAGAGTGGATTCGGATTGCTCTCGTCGAGACCTTCATTCCTGCGGTAAGAAATTCGATTTTCGTGGAGTTTTGGAAGGATTGGAATTTTCAGTTTTGGAAGTTTTCCGCCATTAATGGCCGAGTCTTTGTTCTAGGTGTTGCGGCCGTCTTGATCCGTGCGAAGAGGAGGAAAGCAGTCCAAAGCTTCGCTGGGATTTGAGGCAAGTGGTATTCTTGCCCTTGCCAAGTGTTTTCTTTGATTTTATTTGCTGAAATTGAACTCCCGATTAGCCCAGGTTAGAGGCCTTGTTGTTCTCGTTTTCTTGCTAACTATAGGGCTTAGTTCTTCCTACTGAAACCCCCCCTATGTTGTGGTGTTTGGAATCCAAATTGTCGGCGTGAAGCCGTTGTTTCCCTTGCTCTTATGGTTGCTCTGGTTCGGGCGTAGCCGAGAGGGAGTGTTAGGAGGGGGGGGTGTGGTTGCCAATTTCCTTCGTTATGGTATTATTCGAATGGTTAGGCATAGTTTATATGGTAGTAGCGTGAGACGTGATAGTTGTCTACTGCTTCTGCAGTGGCGTGAGTCGTGTGCGCGTTCCGGTGTCGTTCGGAAAATTGCAAACGGTACAGGTTTGCCGCGCACGGTCATTAACCTTTAGGGCGCACGACCACTGGTCGTGTGCCTCTGTTCGTGCGCGTATATATTTCAGTTTCCAAAGTTCTGTCTCGGGCAATCGCACGAGCGCTGGCAACAGTGCGCACGACCACTGATCGTGCGACACTGATCGTGCGCAGTTGCTAGGTTTTCTGTCAGGTTTTCCAGGTTCGTTTCGCACGATCATCAGCCGATGAGTGCGCACGACCACTGATCGTGCGTCACTGATCGTGCGCTTTGTATATTTTCTTTTGATAGGCGAATTTAGATGGTTTCGAGTGCGGGAGTTTAGATACTCAAGTGGCAGGCAATTACTTGAGTTCTGGATCTTCTGCCTTGGTCGTTCGACTGTCGTCGAGCTCCGTTTTCTTTAGTGGGCTTGTGGGTAGTGGTATAATTTTGGCGGCGAGTGAGGCTAGCTCACTCAAGGCCAAAGTTTAGGTAGGCACTGAGTGCGTTTCACTCAACGCCTAGTCGTGTTGGTTTATTTCAACACTCTTCATTTACCTTGTATTTCGTTTCCGAGTGGATTTTCCAGTTGTATTTCTGGGTTTTCCTTGTCGGCCGTTTTCTTTATTTTCCTAAAGGCCGAATCGTGGGTCGTGGATAGTAGTGGTGGTTGTAGCTCTTTATGGGGGTGGAGTTGTGTGATATAGCCAAGGCCACCCATGGATTTCTTGCTCCAGGTACGGGCTGGGCATGTCGGGTGGAAGGTCCCTTGTGTTTTCACGTGTTGACCCTCGAGCTTTTGACTTGGACATGGTGGATTGGGGGACTGCGTTTGCCTTCGATCCGGTTCCTCGTTGTTGTTTTTGCTACTATCACTTCCCGCAGTTTAGGGTGTTAGAAGTTTCTTCTTTGGTAGTGTTGCAGCATTCTGGCTCTTGGTAGTCTAGTAGGCCCTGCAGGATGTTGTTCCTGGGCTGGGTCGTTGCTGTTTCTTTGCACGTTGTGCATTTCTTGTTGTCCTGTTTTGGACAGTTGTGACTCTTTCTACTGCATGTTTTCTGTTATTTTATCCTTTTGGTTGACTCTTTCATGCAGTTTTACCTTGATTTTTGCTTGCTGAGGTATTCTGTTTTCTTTTGGAATACCCCAGGTTCTGAGCTGTAGCCAGTCTGGTGGCTAGTTGGAGGTGTTGTTGTTGGTGGACTCCCAGACTTTGGAGTTTTATTTACCTTGTTTGTGAGGTTGTTTTCAGTACTTTCTTACAGACATATATGTGTGCTGGTGGGTTCGTGTCAGGTTGTTGGCGCCCACTAGTAGTTTTTACCTTGTACTAGATATATACTATTGCTGCTACCATTTATTTTTCTGGAGATAGTCTACTTGCTTTGAGAAGGTTTTATGCTAGGTTGCTAGTTATTTTTAAACTATAAATACTATTATAAATGAAGCTCATGATCAGCATGTTTTTATAAACTTAATCACTATATTCCAAATCACGTACGAAAACCATTTTCTTATATATATTATATAAACTAAGTGTAGTGTCTTGCATAGCATGAGTGGTTCTCTTGGGACCCTTATGCGCTCTTTAGGGTGTAAAGCCTAATTAAAGTATTTTCCGCAGCGTTTAAATATAGTTTTCTTTTGTGGACTAGATGATCCACTGAGCCGAGGGATACGGACTCTAAACATAACTGATTTTCTATTCATTAAGCACATGATTTTCTTGCATAAAGATTGTAGTTGGATTTGCCTGAGCGTCAGCAGTTATCCCCTGCTTGACGTGGCATCATGACGCGTGTTTTCTCTTACTCTGATAATTCTTAATTCGGAGAAAATGCGGGTTGTGACAGTTCCAGATACGCCTTCTCTCCGACCACTCCTCGATTACCGTTATCTGCTCATATTTCAAATATAGGCCGGAACTGTGAAGAGCTCGCTTTGTTCGGGGGAGAGGAAGAAGGCGCGGGCGGCTTCAAGGAAGAAGATGTCGGAGACGGAGTGGCTCGACGAAGAGGGTGACTTACGCGAAGGGGGAGCAACGAAGCGGCCACGGTTAGGGTTGCGAGTAAAATAAAAAAAAGGTGTTTCTAAACAAATTGAGGTGCGGATAGTCATATTAGGGGTGCGGTTAACAATCACCTATATTTTTACGCTCATTTTAAGTATCATATTACGTATATTACATTCATAATCAATGTTTTGAGAACTGCACCGAAAATGAATCGGCGAGATCAAAGTTTCATGGTCCGACTGGTTGAACGAGTCTGATCGGAATTGAACCGTTATGTTTGATAGTATAATAAATATTAAAATTATCTATTATAATTTAACTTATTCTTTATTTTTGTAATAAAAACGACAAGAATAAATAAAATCAAACTTATGTAAAATATTTTCTTAATTAATAATAGATTTTGTTATTATCTAAAATCATAATATTAATATTTTAACATACCGGGCTTCTGTTTGACAGTGTGGTGGCGGTGAGAAAAATTCTATTCACATCACCACCATTATTTTAGATACGCACGTTTTGTTTTCCAATAATAGGAAAAATACTTGTGCCAAAAAGAATTTTTGTGACTAATGAAAAATAATTAACTCTCTTGCTTTCAGAAAAGCAAAAAAATATGTTTTTTTTGCATGTTCTTTTTTTTGCATGTTCATGTTTTTATTGTTTCTCACGAACTTTTTTCCCATCACCACAATCGTCTCAAATTAAAGGCTCCATTTGGCACGGTGGTTGCGATCTGAACATGAGGATTAAATTGTCATTGTTAACGCTTACCTAGCGAACTTCATCTACTTTATGTTCAAACGGACGATGTTTTCTTTTAACGAATCACGGTTTAATCCATGAGTTTACGATCACGACCACCGTGCCAAACGGAGTCTAAACCTCGAACTCGGACAAGTCATCTTTTTTGACACGAGTTGTTTGAAAGTCATAAATTAAAGTAAACTCATGGATTTCCACCTAATCTCTTCCACTCTCTTTATTTTTGATAAAAATATAAAATAAATGATAAAATGAGAAATTTATATATATTGATACATCAACAATATTTTTCATATATATATATAATGTATATTTTTGTCACTATATAACATATGGGACTAAATAATGCCCCACCGAATAGGGGTATCTTATCCTTATCGTTATTGTTAGATGTCAATCAGAGAAATATTTAAAATAAAATCAACTTAAGAACTCTACTTTCCCACGTGTTTTTTTGTGGATAAATTCGGCCGATTTTGCATGCTTGAGAGAAAATAATAACAATTTTATAATTAAGTTCTTAAATTTATATAAATAGTAATTTGATGAATATAATTATAAATTAAATTGGAACCCATTAGTCTTTGAAATATATAATTGACGGGCTTGGTTAATTGGCAAATGTCGGGCTGGAGCTCGGGCCTCCAGCTGAAACTGCAGCCCGAACCGTAAAAAACCTCCATATGAGATTGGAGTTTTGGCTTGGCTGGGTGATGGCGGTCGTGAAAACGGTGAACGCAGTGGTCATGAACTGTTGTTCATGAACGCCCAACCTCACCTAAAAAAATCATGTATTTTATACTCAAAACTAGTTTATTTTAAAGAAAGAAATAAAAAAATTTACAAAAGAAAACAAGGAACGCCCACTCTGATCTGCTCAGCTGCTCCCCACCCTCCCGGATTCGGATCCTCTGGAGTTCAGGAGGAACTCCACGGATCCAACGCGCAAGATCTCCCGAACTCCACAAATCCTATGGATAAAAAAAAAATGCACTAAAAGACAAAAAAGCGTAAAGTAAAAAAATAACCTTAAATCTAAAAAATACGGGTGTTCTTGCGCGTTGGATTTGAAAACCCCAACTCCACCCTGGAGTTGTCCGTACAAACTCCAGGGGATCCTAATTCTCTCCCTTAGGCTTTTGCTTTTTTAAGTAGGTTTAAGAGGTCTACAAAAAACCTTCTCTACCCACTCACTCTCTCTCTCTCTCTAAAAATAAAATGACTTAAATGATTTTGATGAATTTTTACGAGGACCCATGACATCTTTTAAGAAAATTTCCTTCAACCTTGTTTATATATATAAGTGACGGTGCATGGGGTCCCCATATGCTGCTAGTGACCATATTAAGATCACGACAGTATTCCGATCATGACATTGTCCTGAAAAGACGAAACTCTCACCACTCGCAGTCCAGTGCATGATTGCTATCTCAAGGACATTGTGAGGAGATATAGATTTTTATTTAATAAAATTAAAAAATAAAGATAAAAGAAGATGATTGAATGAAAGGCTATGATTGCTTTCATGATTCACATCATTAAACTCAGTTGAATTTTTTTTTCTTCAATATCAAATTTGATTATACTATTTGGACAACACCAGTCAAAGAAGCCTAGCATGCCACTAATTTATTTTTGTTTAAAATGTCTTGATTAATTTGATGCCGTAATAGGAAGACTACGAACCCCCCACGGGCGATCGGTGCACTACGTTGGAATTGGCCGGTATTGAGATTGGGTTTGCGAACGGTGGACAAGAATTTCATTTCAAAATGTTTGAGCTGTGTGACATCCCTTATTTTTTATTTTTTTGTAATTATTATTATTGGTTTTATTTAAAAATATTTTCCCCAAATGTAACATTTTTTTCCAATCTAGTCAATTGAATCATTTAGAGCCCTATCTAGTTCAATTGACTCTTTGATGAATTAAGGCTGCGTTTGGCGCGGCTTATCTCGACTTATTTGTTCTGGTGAAGTTGGACAAAAATGTTATTGTCATATCAAAATCTTATGTCTCAAACTAGTTTATTTTTTGTAACATTTGTGATACCAAACATACATTCTATGACAATGATGTTTTTGTGAGCAAATAAGCTGCGATAAACCGCGACAAACGCAGTCTTTGGCGCAGCTTACCTCAACTTATTTGCTCCGGTGAGGTTGGACAAAAACAACATTTTCATAGAATATATGTTTGGTATGACAAATATTACAAAAAGGAAACAACTTTGAGGCATAAGATTTTGGCATGACAACGACATTTTTGTCCAACCTCATCGGATCAAATAAGCCACAATAAGCCGCGCAAAACGCAGCCTTAGGATCCGTTTGGGGGGACTTATTTTCACCGGTCAAGCGGTTACGACCGCATGTACCGGACCTTAATTTAAGGTCCGGTACATGCGGTCGTAACCGCTTGACCGGTGAAAATAAGTCCCCCCAAACGGGGCCTTAATCAGTGTCAAGATGACCCTTTCGACCCATTGATCAGACTACATCTCAATGAGCATCAAATTTGAACTATGTGAGGCTCAAAAATGAAAAAAAAACGTGCAATTGGACACAATTGTTCTAATTCAGTTGATCAAATGAGAGATTAACGGCGACGCGATGCCACAAAAAAGTGAATTTGAGCAAACGAATTCAAAGTTGACACCGGCATTACCGCATTCATTGCAGCCCGCCGCCGCCTACTTGCATCAACATCCGTCAGCTCACTCCTGTCGACATGCTACGGCGATCGCCAGTGCCCTTCGGCACCGGCGGCGGCCCTCGGTCTCGTAATCAAGAGACGAAATTGAGCGCTCTGCTCCCCCACCCCCATACTTAACAAGTTGGAGCTCCTCCTTATAATAATTGGGTTTATTATAAGTTCGGTTTTAAAAACAACTTTGTGTGGATTACACAGCAGATTGCTGTCCATTTTATTTTTCTATGGCTTATACTATCTGATTGAACTTCAAGTGATTGAGTACAAGATCAAAAAGATGGAATTCTTTTGAATATGCTTAGAGCCTTGAGAAAGTAAGCGGTGTAATATTAATTAGTTCGGTTTTTCGTCGATGAAAGTGGCACGTGAGTTGGGTTTAGAATGTCGTGAGATAAAAATCGAAGTCTTGATAAGAATAATGAGGCTTCGAATACCTCCCCGTCCGCCCAAAGGGAGGACGATCATTTGATGGAGTAGCTAAATAGAAAATCTTTGACCTAAGAAGTCCCTTTCTATCCTGTCAGTTGAATGATGGGGATTAGGCTCCGTTTGGGGGAAAATTTTTAGGTCAGGATTCCGGATGATAACTATCATCCGGACAACCAATGAGGAGCCACAAATGATGAGGGCTCCGCGCAAAAGTGTATCACACAAGCCAAAATTGCATGGGCCCCACCTCCTTTGATGACTCCTCATTGCTGCAGGACGATAAGCATCGTCCGGAGTCCTGACGATAGTATTTTCCCCGTTTGGGAGGGTTTTTTTCCTCTTCATGTTCCAGAAAATGCCACTATCCATTACATTATGTTTGTTTTCTCTATCAGCGGTAAATGTTGCTTATCCAACTGAGTTATTTTGCCTTTTTAGAAAATCATCCGTCCTTAAAAGTAACACAATATTATGGACAGTGGTGTTTTCCAGAAAACAGAAAGGAAGAAAAAAGTCCTCCCAAACAGGGCTTAAAGGTTTAGGGACTTGTGGATTTTGAAATCCTACTAAATTATCACATAAAAACCTAGATGATCAATCTATCGGCCGAATGCGCATCATAGATGAAAAGAATGTAGATGCTAAGAAAATCCATTGAGATGAAGCCGTAGGGCGCAAATCCAGTAGATTTTTATTCTATATCGCAACGTCATGACTCTTCGACGAAACTAACATAGACCTAAATTCATCACATAGAGTATTGGGCACGCCGGTGGTGAACTATATTGTGCTTAAGTTGCGATCGGCCCTAGTCAAGCTATTTCAAACCTTGCCAATTAGCTTCTGAAGACTATGTTCTCAATAACAGTCCATGTGGGAATTCTTCTCAGAAACCACCTTCTGATTGTTTTTTTGTGTTTCTTCTCTAATGATATAATTGCCCATTTTATGATCTTTTCGATTGCTTCCCTCAAAGACGCTAAGAACCCTATCGAGTTTCCCAGGAAGAGGATCGGGCGACCAAGAAGAAACTTTATGATATGTCGTGTTCACTGAACATCTCTCGGGAGCCCGACATTCACTGTCCCTACATTATGGAGGTTCAACAGTAAAGATTTCTTTTCTTTTTCATGGAGATACAACTATGGAACCACTGATGCATATGGCAAAGAAATCATTTTTTCCATGGGAAAATGAGACCTCCCGAAGCAGTACAATGACTAAGACGATTCTAAGAAGCAAGAAGGCGCTCCTAAGCGCAAAAAAGCAATGAGCCGAGCGCCGAGCCTTTGATTCAATCTTCATCTCAGTTCCTAGATCGGAGAATTGAGAGTCATTTTGTTGAGATGAACCTCTTTTACGGCTACTGGCACACATCTTGGTATCTTAATGACGAAGACAATGTTACCCAGACACTAGCTCTCAACCTATCTGGCCATTTCTCTCTTCATAAGAACACGCGTGAAAAGCTTTCATGAAGGTGAAGATAGACGTTCACCAACACTGGAGAAATATGGATGGCTACCTTGCAGTATAACCACACATGTGTTGTAATTAAGACCACGGCGGTTCTCAGCGCTCAACACAATCTCACAACCATCACCTAGGAGCGGCGAAAGCTGTGACAAAGTACAACAAACGAGCACACAAAATACGATAAAATAACAACGAATTGCTCTTCTAGGACATTGAGAAATTAGTTCAAGACGAGAGCTCAGAGAAAACCGAGTTACGATTCCTAAAAGGTCGCATGCAGCAGCTCAAGATTAACAACAATTCAGAGATCTAATAATTTGAAAAGTCTTTTTTAGTCCTGTATCTAAAAAAGAGAACAAAGAAGAAATCAAACGGATGAACATCATTTCGAAAGAGGACGAATGACATTTCACTTATACAAAGTAGTAACAAACAAGAGGAACAGTCCTTCAATTTAGTGGGTAACCCGTAAAGCTCAAAAGGAAAAGGGCACAAGGCAAAGAAGGCCACAAGGCAAAGAAGGAAAATGCCCCACAAACAAGGGAAATAGGCCAGTATATTCACAATCTACGCACATGCAAAACTAACAACCCATGAACATACTGACAACCCCTCCCCCTCCTACAAAAATTGGCCGAAAACACGGCCCTTATTACATCAAACTTCAATGACTTGAGTCCATATTATGTAAACCTCAATGATTGGTGAGAACATCTCCATAGGTCAAAAAAATCACATAATATTCCGACTCGAGAAAATTTAACTAAGTTCATAACGCGAACTCTTAGGCTCTATTCGTTTGCACATTTTTTTCTCCATCATGACATTGAAAAAACATGTCATTTTTCACCCGTTTGGTTAACTGCCATTTGAAACCACGGACCACCAAACACTCCAACGACTCTATCCCCAGTCGCCACCGCACTCTCAAACAGGCCTTTAAAAGTTCACACAAAGGACTTGACTTTCAAAAGCTTTGCAATCAAGAATCAATTTCTTAGACCCATCAAATTTCTTGGTAAAAAAAATCTAGTGTTCACTCTTCACCATGTTATAATAGATGGCAAAAGAATAATATTTTTCATAAAGTACAACATTTATAAACATAAATAAACACTTTGATCCCCTAAAAATTTTAAAAGGCAAACAAAAACCCCTGCCAAATAAAACCAAATTTATTATATAAACTTTCACTTGAACCTTTTCAATCCACCATCAAAATTGTAGTTTGCTGGATATTGTTTATTAAACACATTCTAAAATCTCAAACCCTAAATGATAAACCCTAATATTTTCAACTATCACAAAATAAAATTCATGGAACAGGCAAAAAGACAGAAGAAATTTAAAATATATATGAGAAGGCAAGGTTTATATCTCTAGAATTAATAGGTACAGCTAACTATTCTCTCCTTGTATATGCAATTTTACTTTCAAAGGAGTTTGCAGAGCAATAAAGCTCACACTCTCTATAAACATGAACACCATTAATTAATAAACAAACACCGCCGGAATCTACTAAACATTTTGCCACGAACAAATTAAAAAAAAAACATCTTGGGGGGATCTGCCAGCAGCCAACAGAAGAAACAATCAACCAATTAACCCAAGCCCACCCTCCCACGTCCTACGGCCTTCCTCTCTTAGAACTGCAGCTGGGGCACTTGTACTGCTTTATGCTCTCCGCCTTGGCTGGCGTGATCTTCACGCACTTGCCGTGAAACCACCTCTCGCACACGTCGCACCCGATCCAGAACTCGCTTGGGCTGTAGTTTCCGCCGCAGGCGCCGCAAAGGGTTTCGTTGTGCTCGTCTTCGTCCTCGTCCTCTCCGTACCCTTCGTCAGCGCGTTTCGCGTTGTTCTTGATATGCCCTTCGTTTGATCGCTGATGATTTACAGTATTTATTCCATCCAGTTCTAATATATACATATATATATATATAGACACAATAATATTAAAAAAAATTGTGGTGATTATGGTCCTAAAATAGGACCATCAAATGAATCCGACTCTCCATGATCTAACAGAACACATTTCTTTAATACGTATGACTACATTAAAAAAATGTAAACATTGTTTTTTTAATACACATGACTAGCATAAAAAAAAGAATGTGTTGTTTATAGATACTGGCGACTCATCGTCATATACTGCACATGATAGCTACTAGTATGTATGTATGGTTGCGGGTATGTATGATTGCTGGTATGTATATATGGCTTTTTTCTGGTATGTATATATGGTTGCTGGTATGTATGTATGATTGTTGATATAAATGTATGTTTGCTAGTATGTATGCATGACTGCTAGTATATATGTATGTGCATGCACAATGTGCGATGAGGACAGTATTATGTTGTCACTTGAACGTTGGTCGGGAATAATTGCCACGGAACACTGCACCCAAGGACGCTATGCATGGTCGCTAGTTTCTATAAACAATGTATGCCTTTTTAGTAAACAATATATACTTTTTTTATGCTATGCTAGTATTAAATAAACCATGTATTTTGTTAGATCCCGGTAATTAAAATTGAAGGGCAAAGATTCATTTGACAGTCCTATTTCAAGACCAGGCCACCCCAAATTTCTCTTTTTGATATAGTATACAAGCACTCAAATATAGCATACTAATTCTGTTGTGAATCTTAAAGAGTAAGATTACCTTTGTTGATTGTTTTGACTTGCCTCCATTATCGGGCTTCTCTCTTCCTGGCTTCTTTTCTGTGACTACCTCAAAAACAGTAGGTAGGTCGTTGATCATGCTAAACAAACGCTTCCTGTCAATTAAAAGGGGGCAGAACAATGTGTTACCATAGATGTGGTGGGGAGAAGATACTAACAGAAGAGTAATGTTTATGGTCCATAAGATGGTAATTTATGCGCACATTATATCATGCAAGAAAGCTATACAGGAGTGATCTTTAGTTTCTTTTCCTTCAGGGGTGGTCATCAATTAATTATCAAGTGTGAATAGCTTCCAACATGAATACAAAATAATTGGCATTTTGACTGAGGAAGCTCCAAGAAGACACGGAAAATAATGAAAAGATTCATGCATGACAAATTTGGTTGGGCAACAAGATACGAGAAGCACGAAAGGAGGCGGGCGCTGAGGAGTTGGAAAATTGGCTCTGACTTTGGGATATCAGGAGATATGTTGCAGAAGTTGGTGACGGTCTTTTTGTTGTTTATGATGGAGTTGGTGATATCTCCTTTGCCTCAGCTCTCTAGATGTTTGGTAAGTGCTCTCTCCCTCCCCCTCTCATGCACATGCATACACACACAAAAGAGGAAGGCAATATTCTTGACCACAAAGTGTAATCAAGAACACATGTTCGCTTCCATTCGTAGCCAGTCAAAACCACATGAAGTAACTTCCAATATAGTGGTAAAAGCAACACATGTAGGTGAATTGTTCCTTCATCTCCGTGAGAAGAGCACATGTAACCTCTAAAAGTTGTCGCTTTTTCACAGCTACTCTCAAGATTGTCAGGATCGGGATCCTAGATAGGATCGATTTGAGGTTGGATCGTATAGGATTGTAGGATCGTATAGGATTGTAGGATCGAATAGAGGATTGTAAAATTCAATTTGGGGTTTTCTTGCCTAAGTTCTCTTACCTTTAGATAACTCATACAAGGGTCTAAATCATCAGATAGAATCAACGGTGTAACTAATGATGTCTAATTCATATAACACCTAATAATAGATATGTGAAAGATGGCAGCAAATGGTGGATATGACGAGAATTCAGAGAGAACCGAAAGAGAAGAGACAAACAATGTGAATATTTACTTCTTTAATTATGTGTAGCTTTAAACTATTTTCAGAACACACTTGTAGAGCTTTTTCATACAGAAATTATTTTAGTATTTGTGCATTGACATGAACTGACATGAAAGTGAAAGATATAAAATTGCTAAAAGATGCTAAATTGGAAATAATAAAATGAAGTGACGAAAGAATTCAGATGGGAACATGTAAATAAAGAACATGATGATACGAGAATTAGATGCAAATACTGATATAGAAAAAAAGAATATATGTATGTATATAAGAACTTGAGAAAAAAGACAAGATAAAAGATGAATATGTTACGGATCCTCCATCCACGTATCTTGTATTATTATTATTATTATTATTACGTTGAGTCGAGTCATGTTGTATCGAGTCGTGTTGGCTTGAGTCATATTAGTCGTAGCGTCCAAGTATTTTAATATTTGTTTAAAGTTCATGTTATTTACAGTTATGTCATCGGCTCCTATATTTATAGGGCCCTTGGGGTCATGTATTGGGAATTATGCAAGAAGAAATATTAAGTTGCTTTCTCATCCCAAGCTCTTCTCCTTCCTCATCTCCCTTCTAGGGTTTCGGCCCACTCTCTCATCCCCTCCACCATTTCTAGGGTTAACACCCTTGTATCCCCACCTCCATCCACGTCTCTGCAGCCCTCCGACAACCCACCGAAATAGGCACGTAACAAACTTGGTATCAGAGGATCTTTCCTCCCCTCCGGTCGCCGTTCCCGCCGCTTCTTCACTGCGCCTAGCCGCTGTTCCACCGAGCCAAAACTTCTCCAACAACAGACGCCTTCTCCCCTGTTTACTGCTGCCATTACGGTGTCTGTTTTCCGTCGTTTTCACTGGCCGCATACCAGTCGCAATCAACAGAGCCTCCCGACCCCGTACTTCTTCCTGGAATCCGGGACTGCTTTCTGCATCAGCGCCGGCCAGCTTTCCATCCAGCAAAATCGAAGCCGCAGCCTCCTCAAGCGCCAGCCAGCACTGTCCAGCAACGCCGTCTCCGGCATCGTCGGGCAGCGTCGATCTCTGCCTGCAGCGTCGATCTCCGCTCCCTCAGCCGCATCAGCTTCCTTGTGCGTGCCCCGTCATCTCTGCTCTCCGCCTCATCGTCGTCACCGTCAACCCAACCGGATCTCGAGCCCCGTCATCTGCCAATCCCGCATTACCTCGGCCCCTCCGCCTGTATTTTTTATTACATTAGCCGTCTGTCCTTTCCCCTACCTCTTTTCCTTCCTTACTATATCAGTCATTACCCCCCCCCCCCCCCATCCCGTCCAAACATTTCTCGGGGTGCTCACTTCTCTTGGGCTGCTCACTTCCCTTTTATTTTTTATTTTAAAATTCCTGCAGTCAACCTATCCCATCCGCCCCCTCTATCTATTTATATATTAATTAAATTTTCATATCCCTGACCCCCACCACCTCCCTCCTTTCCCTTTAATTTTATTTCTTTTTTTCCTGCAAATCACATCCCGCCACTCTTCTCTAAAGTCAAACCTCTTCTGCTTCATCATTACCCCTCTAGTCCCCTCCACCATTAACACAATCAACTACCCAACTTCTTTTTAATTTAATTTTCTTCCTCTCGTTCAGCCACCCCCCTCACTCATTTCATTTCCTCTAATTCCTTACTTCCTTCCTGCTAAGTACTTATTTAATTATTACAACAATTTCATCATGTTACTTACCGATGCCGACCGCATTGAGCTTCTCGCCGCCCTCGTCAAGATAAACCGCCGTATTGCTTCTCGGGAGGCTCGACTCGGCCACGCCGATGCTCGGCTCGACCTCAGGCTTGACGCCCTCTGCATGTCTCGCGATTCGTTGGTGGCTTTTCTGTCACCACCACCACCGGAGCTGGACTCGTTGCCTCCTCCAATGCTAGTGCCACCACCGTCCTTCGTCGTTCTTGGCGCACCGCCGCCGCCGCCATCGTCGCCACCGCTGCCACCGTCTCCATCGTCGCCATCGCCGCCTTCGCCGCCACCACTCGCTTTCGTTGTACCACCTCTCTCCACGGTGGTCGTCCTTCCTCCGTTGTCGCCTCCTCTCCTGCCACCCGTCCCGCCGCTGCCGGTCCTACAGCTGCCTCCTCTACCGGCTCTTCCTCCGCCGGCCCCGACATTGCCGTCTTCTCCGGCCATCTCACTGCCTCCTCTTCCGGCCCCTGCACCGCCGACCCCCGCCAAGCCACTACCACCGGCCACTTTACCGCCGGCCCCCGCCTTGCCACTCCCACCGGCCACTCCACCACCTCTCCTGCAACCCCGTGCTCCGTTGGCCCTGACGGATCCGTTTCTGCTGACGGTCGCCGCTCCTCCATCCGCCGTACTGCTGCTGCTCACCACTGCTCCACCGACAGGGCGAAAGCCATTACCTCCGCCGCACGTCTTTCCGACGGCGCCGCCGCTACTTCCCTACACTGCCGCTACCGCTCGAGCCCAGCCGGCGCTATTCTGGCGCGAGATCAAGCTGCCAGATGATCCGCCATCCAGCTGGAGTTCAAGCTTGGGGACAAGCTCGATGTCAAGGACGGATGGGGTGTTACGGATCCTCCATCCACGTATCTTGTATTATTATTATTATTATTATTACGTTGAGTCGAGTCATGTTGTATCGAGTCGTGTTGGCTTGAGTCATATTAGTCGTAGCGTCTAAGTATTTTAATATTTGTTTAAAGTTCATGTTATTTATAGTTATGCCATCGGCTCCTATATTTATAGGGCCCTTGGGGTCATGTATTGGGAATTATGCAAGAAGAAATATTAAGTTGCTTTCTCATCCCAAGCTCTTCTCCTTCCTCATCTCCCTTCTAGGGTTTCGGCCCACTCTCTCATCCCCTCCACCATTTCTAGGGTTAACACCCTTGTATCCCCACCTCCATCCACGTCTCTGCAGCCCTCCGACAACCCACCGAAATAGGCACGTAACAGAATATTAAGATACAAATGGGAAATGTTAAGGAGAATCCTATGTAGAGGGTTTACCTATGGATGGATTTCTCAAGGAGAGGATTTGCCTACTAAATTGATGATTACCCCATGAAGGGTGGGCCCAAGAACATGGTAATTCATTAACATTTCCTGAGCTATGTAATTAAATAAATGATTTAATGGTATCTGAATGAGATTGAAGATAAGATAGAAACAAGCGAGAATATATTGAAAAGAACTTGAACAGAAATGAATGTGAAAGAATACAATATTCTGAAATATAGCAAAAAATATTGCTTAGATATTATATTTCGTTTTATTGATTATTATTAGTATTGCATTTTTCTATACTGAAATTAAGAAATTGAAAACTTATGCATATTGATACTAAAATTTTTTGGTTGCAAGTATAACAGTTAAAGAGGTATGTTATTCGCTTCATAATATTTTTATGACTAAACTCGTCATGGTTTACCATTTTAGGTAACTGACGCATTTATGTGTGTTCTGTAAGAGATTTGCATGACTGATGAATAAAAGAAGAAATTAGCTGAGTAATGACATAAGATATGAATTAAATTTCCGAAAAAATTTATTATGTGTTTTATTTTGTACTCATTATCCTTCATCCTGGGCTGAATGACTTGAAATAGGCTTAGATACAAATTTTTTGTGGGGTCTAAATTGGGGTCTTACAGATTATCCCAAGTTCATCACTATAGGCAATGGAGAAACCACTCTGGTTAGTAGATTTGGAGACATGTCTCTTACCTCCTCTCTTTCTCAATGAATTATACTTCATGTTTCTGATTCACAGTATAATTTTGTCTTTGTTAGTCGTCTTACTCATAATCATGACTGCTTCATAATTTTTTCTCCTTCCTTTGTAGTGCAAGATCATCAAATGTAGAGTATCATTGATAATGGTTGTTTCAAAATGAGCTCTATATTCTGGATCTACCTTCTTAGCACTCTCTTCCATAACTTCAATCAAATGGCATTAGCGTCTTGATTATGCACCTATCCCAACCTTATAGAAGGCTCTTCTAGATAATAATTTTTCCGGTTTTATATGTGAATCATGCATCTACGGAAAACAACATCGTTCAACGTTTTCCTTCATTGTACTAAGAGCGATGCTCCATTATCTTTAGTTTATTTGGACATTTGGTCCATATAAAAATGTCAGTGTATGTGGGTATCATTGTTTTGCTATATTTTTTAAATGATCATTCTCACATGACGTGGTTCTAAGATAATGAATAACTTTCACTCATTCTTGGCTGAAACTCGCAAACAATTCTCTATTATCATTCAAATCGATAGTGTTCATGAGTACATTAGTCACAAATTTCAGGAAACCTACATTGAGTGGCATTCATTGGGCATCCTGCTCATGCAAGCTACAACAATATGGAGTGGCACTTATGCTATCAAAGGCGCATAGGGGTTCTGGAGCCTAGGCGCAATCCCGTGCCTGAGGCACGTGAGACACAAAAAAGAAATAAATAACCAAATATTAATTGTTAAATACCAAATACATATGAAAACTGTTAGCGAAATTTGATACTGACCGAAATCAATGGAGTGATATAAATATGTTGAAAGGTGGCAGGTTTATATATATATATATATATATATATATATATGTTAATATATTTAAATGGAGGCGCTAAAGCTGGGAGGCTTGAATGGCAGAAAAAATAATGACGTGATTAAGGGGCCACGTGGAGAGCTCCTATTTGACAGCCATCTCTATATGAAGGCGTGATTTTGAGGCGGAACTAGATACACAAGCTTAGCGCAGTAGCGCGTGAAATCCTTGGCGAGAAGGTGAGGGTGCGGCCTCTTATTGCAATCAGAAAAGTGCATGCAGCAGCAGTGTGCGAGAAGCATCTTTGTGAACACCTCGGCGACCTCCAACAAGAAAAACAGTTAACAGTTGGACCTTGGCGATATCTGCATGAGCAGTAAGTGTGACTTGAAGGCATTGCGACAAACTCCCTGCAGTAGCGGTAAGCTTCCAGAGAGCCCCTTAGGTGCGATCAGCGGTCAAGCTTTCAGTGGCAGCTTTCAACGTCCGACGACCTCTGTGGTTAGAAGTGTCTCGGAGAAGAGTTGTAATACCCACTTTGGGTAGTGTGTTGTGGTGTAGACTTATAATTGTGAAGACAAGTTGTCTATGTTTTGTAACCTCTCGTTTGATATATAAAAGCTTGTGTGCTTGTTTCTTGGCGCTCATTATATGCTTACAACAGTGGTATCGGAGAGAGGTTCGAACCTTGGAAGTCATTTTGAAGAGTTGAAGAGGTGAAGAGCTCGTCGTGATGGACATGGTAAATGTTATGTCGGGTCAAGTGCACAAGTTGACGAATACTATGGGAATTGGAGCATCCAGATGAGAGTGTTGCTAGCATCAAAAGAGCTATAGGAGATATTGGAAGATGGTTATGAAGAGCAAACAACTGAACAAGAGACAACGTTGACTAACGCGCAGAAGACGGCACTGAGAGAGGCAAGGAAGAGAGACAATAAGACTTTGTTATTGTTGTATCAAGGGGTTGACGAAGCAACCTTCAAGAAGATCTCATATGCTATGACCTCTAAGAAAGCATGAGAGACCTTACAACGCTCCTTGCGAGGTGTTGACAAGGCAAAAAAGGTGAAGTTACAATCTCTTCAAGTAGAGTTTGAAGTTACCAAGATGCATAACTCTGAGAAAGTTAGTGACTATGTAACTCGTCTGCGGACGATTGCAAATGAGATGAAGCGCAATGGAGATGTTTGATGACGTAAAGCTGATGGAGAAACTTCTGTGGTCGATGTCGAAGAAGTTCAACTACGTGGTGGTGGAAATCGAGGAGTCAAAGGACTTGACTCAGATGTCTATCGATGAACTCGTGGGATCTCTGCAAGACCATGAATACTGCATGCTACAAGATGAAGGGTCAAGTGGCTTAGAGCAAGCACTTCAGACTCGGCTGAATCTTGGAGAGAGCTCTAGTAGAGGAGGTGGTCAGCGAGGCCAAGGTCATCAAGGCAGAGGCAAAGGAAAAAGAGGAGGAAGACATCAAAACTTCCAGAGAGAGATGAAGCAATCTCAAGGAAGAGAAAGAGGTCGTGGAAGAATGGCCCAAATCCAGTTTTACAGCTGTAACCGGTTGGGCACATGAGTTATGACTGCAGACGACCGAGGAGGATAGAGGAGACCAACCACTATGCCGAAGCAGACAACACCGGTGGTGAGCCAATGATGTTCTTAACCTACAGAGAAATTGAAGGTGGCAGGAATGAAGTCTGGTACTTGGACACGGGAGCCAGCAACCACAATTGTGGTGATATTCACTAACCTCGAACCAAGTGTTTGTGAGGTTAGCTTTGGTGATGCTTCGAAGATTTCGGTAGAAAGAAAATGGGTGATAATGGTCACCTTAAATGGTGGGAAGGTGTGTCTCAATGATGTATTTTATGTTTCAGGCTTGAATAGTAACATCTTAAGTCATGGACAGTTGGTGGAGAAAAGGATATTGCATTCAACTGAATGATGGTACATTGGTTATGCGAAACCAGCGAAAAAAGGAGGTGGTAAAGATGATGATGAATCGTCTCTTTACGTTGAGGATGGATGTCGAGGAGACGACATGTCTAGCAACGACAGAAGATGAATATACTTGGTTATGGCATCATAGGATGAGTCACTTATGCTCCATTGATCTGAATCTTCTATCACATACAAAGATGGAGGGTCTTCCTAAGATCTTACCACCACAGAAGATCTGTGAAGCTTGTACAAAGGGAAAGCAGAAGCAATAGATGTTTGAAGGTGGCAAGTCTCAAAGAGCAATGAGACAACTTGAACTGGTTCATTCGGACATTGTTGGTGACTTAAATTGGAAGTGTTGGGTATACTTCTTGAAGGAGAATTTTGAGGCCCTTGACAAGTTGAAGGAGTTCAATGCAATGGCAGAGAAGAAGAGTGGACAATCACTGAAAGTGCTCAGGACTGATAAAGGTAGGAAGTACATGTCAAAATTATTTAAGGCTTTTCGTAAAGAGCATAAGATTGTCCATCAAGGCATCAACTGACAACAACATACTCACCACAGCAAAATGGAGTAGTAGAGAGAGAATCTAATGATTCAAAACAGGGCGAGGAGTATGGAAAAGGGCAAGAAGTTGTCGAAGATGTTCTGGCTGAAGCAGTACAATGTGTTGTGTACTTGCTAAACAGATGTCCTACGAAGAGTGTGAAGTACAAGACCTCATATGAGGCATGGAATGGATGGAAGCCAAGCGTGCAACACTTGAGAGTGTTTGGGTGTGTAGCATATGCTCACATCCCAGACCAGAAGAGGAAGAAGTTGGATAACAAAAATGAGAATTGTATATTTGTGGGCTATGTTCCGATGAGTAAAGCATACAAATTATACAACCCAGTGACAAAGAAGACGATCATCTCTAAGATTTTTTGCTCGAGGAAGATAGTTGTTAGAGCTAGGATGAGAAGGAGAGAAGTATCAAGGAGATGTTCTATGATGATGATGATACAGAAGTTGGTAATGAAGCTGAAGCTGAGGATGGTGGAGCTGAACCACCATCACCACCGAGCAGAGATTCAGGGGAAGTTTCTACTCCATACTCTAGTGGAGTAAGCAACAATATGAGTAGTTCTGGTGAAGCAAGCACTAGCAGAAGCAGTTCTAAGTGACCTCGACCAAGGATGAGAAGGTTAGAGGAGATCTACGAGGTGACGGAGCCAATTTATGCTAACTTTTTTTATATTGTCTTTTAGCAGATTGCGAGCTGTACTCATATGATGAGGCTGCCCGGGAGAAGACCTAGAGAAAGGCGATGGATGAGGAGATGACATCCATCGAGAAGAATGATACTTGGGAGTTGTCACTCTACCGGCAGGTCACAAGCCCATAGAAGTAAAATGGGTGTATAGAGTGAAGACGAGCAAGGATGGAGAAGTGGAGAAGCACAAAGCAAGACTCGTCGCGAAAGGCTACAAACAAGTCCTAGGAATGGACTACGACGAGGCCTTTGCTCCAGTAGCCCGAATTGACACTATCAGGCAGATCATAGTGTTTGCAGCTCAATATAAGTGGAATATCTGTCAGATGGATATTAAGTCTGCTTTTCTGAATGGGCACTTAGAAGAACATGTGTAAATCCAACAGCTACATGGATAAGAAGTGATTGGTCAAGAGAAGGTCTACAAGTTGAAGAAGGCGTTATACGGGTTGAAGTAGGTGCCTCGTGTGTGGAATGAAAGAATAGATGCATACCTTCATAAGAAGGGGTACATGAAGAGTCTGTATGAGTATGCACTTTACACAAAGGTGGAGAAGAATGGAGATACAATGGTCGTATGCTTGTATGTTGATGACATGATATTTACTGGAAACAACCCTCTCATGTTCGAGAAGTTTAAGAAGGCAATGAAGAAGGGGTTCGAGATGAATGATCTGGGTGAGCTCACTTACTTGGGCATTGAGGTGCACCAAATTGAAGATGAGATCTTCATTTCTAAAAAGGAATATGCTGAGGAGATTTTGAAGCAAGTTCTGTGTGGAGAATAACAAGGTTATCTCCACTCCCGTAGATCCAGGAGTGAAGCTGAGGAAGGATTCTAAGGAAGAAGCAGTTAGAAGTCTACGATACTTGACTTTCACTAGACCTAATATCATGTATGTTGTTAGAGTTGTTAGTAAAAACATGGAGGAGCCCAAGCAAGATCACTTCATAACAGTGAAGAGGATCTTGAGGTATGTGAATGGAACAAGAGATCATGGCTTGATGTACTCTACATCAAAAGAGTTGAAGTTGGTCGAGTACTTCGATAGTGACTATGGTGGAGATATGAATGACAGGAAGAGCACTTCCGGATATGCCTTTCATGTGGGAACAACTATGTTCTCATAAAGCTCGAAGAAGCACCTCGGTGACCTCTAATAAGAAAAACAGTGAACGGCAGTTGGACCTTGGCGATATCTGCATGAGCAGTAAGTGTGACTTGAAGGCATTGTGGCTAGCTCCATGTAGTAGCGATAAGCTTCCAGCGAGCCCTTAGGTGCGATCAGCGGTCAACCTTTCAGCGGCAACTTTCAACGCCCAGCAACCTCTGTGGTTAGAAGTGTCTAAGAGAAGAGTAGTAATACCAACTTTGGGTAGTGTGTTGTGGTGTAGACTTATAATTATGAAGACAAGTTGTCTATGTCTTGTAACCTCTTGTTTAATATATAAAAGCTTGTGTGTTTGTTTCTTGGCGCTCAGTATACGCTTCCAACAAAAACATCTACTACCATATTAGCACATAAAAGAAAAGTAACATGAATCTATAATAGACGTTCAATAAAACAGAAACATGGATATCCAATAAAACAGAAACATGGATATTTATATGTAGTCATATAGAAAATGTATAATAGACATTCAAGACAACAAAAACAAGAATATTCATTATGAAGTTATAGAATAAATGTAACATGGATCAGCATACCAAGATTTGTAGCTTACCCTATTGCTTTATTCATTTTTCATACGCATAATATGCACTAACGTAAACAAAAAAACACTTATTAGTGTATAATTTAAATAAAAGAATTAAAGCAATCTGAAATTTAAATAATTTATTACTCACATAACTACTCATTCTCTGGAAAGAGAACCAACAAATATCAGACTCCTTTGTTGTCATCTTCACAATTTAAATCAATCAATAGAAGGGAACCCACCAGTGTGAATATTGAACGGGAAGAAAAATCAATACAAGATCAGACTAGCTCAATTCAGGAAGCCAGCAGATGATGCCTCCACAAACA
This sequence comes from Platanthera zijinensis, assembly GCA_039513925.1. Lineage (NCBI taxonomy): Eukaryota > Viridiplantae > Streptophyta > Magnoliopsida > Asparagales > Orchidaceae > Platanthera > Platanthera zijinensis. The sequence continues at coordinate 27,695,832 of CM077093.1, read as the reverse complement.
AAGTCTAGGATTTGGAATCCTCCAGTGAGCGCAAGAGGAGAAAATGGCGAGAGAGACGAGCAGTCATCCGAGGGAAAGAGGAGGAAATGGCGAGAGAGAGCAAAAATGGCGGGAAAGAGGAGAGGCAGAACGGTGCAAATGGGTTTTGGACCCGCGGGTGGATGAGGCATGCCTAGGTTGCGCCTTTAGTTAACGCTAGGCGTGCGCCTAGGCGTGGCTGACGCATCTCGTCCGTCTCGGGCATGCAACGGTGACTATGCATGTGCGCGCACCTGACGCCTCAAGCGCGCACATTGATAACATAGTGCGGCACAGAGGAAAAATCATCATCTCTTTGAAGTAGCCATAATTCTCATGTTTCAAATGCAGGTTCCAAAGATCTATTGAAATTTCACGATTACTATTGCATGTTATTTAATTAATTGCATGTCATCGCCTATCTTGGACTTTGCATCCCCTTTATCCATTTTATTCATGTCCACACCCCTTCTCACTAAATCCTAGAGCCTTTGGGTGTGTGTGTGTGTCGTTCATCATCTTGATCCCTCCTCTAAATAAGTAGGCATCATGGGATGCTAAGTATATATTTGTTGAGTACTCCCGAACTCAGAAAGGATGTGTGTGATATTCTTCCATTGATCGCAAATAAGTGACATCCACGGATGTTACCTTTTTCGAGATCAATCATTTTATTCTTCTACCTTTGTAAAAATATCACATGCTCTCCCTCGTACTAATGTACCCATCGAATGTCCACCAACCACTGTGCAACTGACACCTCCTACTCCAATGAAGATGTATACTCGTCGTTGTAATCACCAGAATGCCCCAAGCCAGTTACCCCGACAAATGGCATTCCCGGTCTAGATTTTACACACAACTCTCTGCAAGGAAACACGCCCATGTCCTTTCAAAGGTTATCTCCTAAACTCAAGAGGTTTGTGTGTTCCTTGACCTCTATCTACACCCCTTCTTCTATGCAAGAAACCATATAAAATCCAAGGTGGGTAACAATGGATGAAGTAATAAAGATTTTTTGTGCCAATAGGACTTGGGACTTGGTTTCCCTCCATCCTGGATAGTTCTAAGTAGATTGTAATCGAGTGTTCACAGTTAAAACACAATCCAAATGGGTTGGTTGATCGTTTAAAAGCATGTCTTGTGGCTCATGGATTATTCAACAATATGACATTGACTATGAAAAGATGTTCCCTCTGTTGGTCAAACTTAATATCATAAAGGGTATTGATCTCCATGGAGGTCCATCATTATTGGCAGTTGCATCAACTCGATATCAAAAATGCATTCACTAATGACGATCAAACTGAGACTGTCTACATGCAGCAACCACCTATGTATGAGAAACAGGGGAGTCGCTTATATGCCTCCTAAGAAAATATATTTATGGCCCAAAGCAATCTCCTTGAGTATGGTTAATAAATCTCTTCAAGTGGTACAGGTCTTTGGTTTCACTCGAAGTCTGGTGGACTTCTCATTTACATATCGTCACAAAGAGGATATTAAGATTCTCCTTGTGTATGTTGATGATATCATAATCACGGATTATGATCAGAATAGTATCTCTATGATAAACAAAAACACTTGGCATCTCACTCATGCCAAAGATTTGGGACATCTACGATATTTTCTACGTATTGAGGTGGCTCAACAGGATGATGAGATATTATTATCTCAATGAAAGTATTGCACAAATCATCTATAGGAGGTTGGGTAATTAGATGTCAGTATGCTAAAACTCCCATGGATTCTACCAACAAACTTTATTCGAGTATAAATTTGAATCTATCATACCTAATCCAGAGTACTATCGTCGGCAGGTCAAAAAGCTTATATATATGACAGTGACTCAGGCAAATATCTCATTCGTCATTATTCGATACATGCATGCTCCTTGTTCATTCATCTTGAAGAAGCTAAGAGGATTATTTAGTATCTGAAGAACGCTCATGGGCAAGGACTTGTGTATAAGCCCTCATCTTCCTCTCGTCGATCGCCTGCACTGATGCTGATTATGCGGACTCCATTGATGATTGTAAGTCTACAAGAGACTACTGGCATATTTTGGAGGGCATCTGGGCACCTAACGGAGCAAGAAAAGTCATGGTGGCCCGATCATCGACCGAAGTTGAGTATCATTCAATGGCCTATGCCATTTCCAAGTAAACTTGGTTGGAAGTTCTTATTGATCTTGGTATCTCTCACATCTCCTGCAGACCTCTATTGTGATAATAACATTGATATCCATGTAGAAAATATTTAATTTTTCATGAGCATACCAAATTGAAGTAGATTGTCATTTCATCAAAGAAAAATCTAGCCCTGTAAAATTGAACTAAGATGTGTTCTTGTTGCAAACCAACTCTCTAATATCTTCACGAAGACCTTGCAATGACTACATTATCATCAATTTATTCTCAATCTTGGAGTATATAACATGTTCGCTCTAACTTGCGAGGGGATATTGAAGAAAAGAATTAATACAATCTCAATGCTAAAGGCCCGCTTCTATGGCCCATAGGTGTATCTATCTTGTATAACTTAGTCCCAAATTATGGATTATAGTTCATGTGTCACTCCTCCCAACTATAAATATGTGTACATATGCTTATATTTCCTTTACATAAAGTAATAAAAATGAAAAGTGTGGAAAAAAATCTGAATATTTCTTTAGAGGGGGTGAATAAAGAATAAAAAATTATACATCAAATCACAAGAAGAATCACCAAAGAAACAATAGATAAAATATAAATAAAAGCAGGAAATGCAAAGCTAAGCTATAGAGAAAAACAATCTAGAAGACAGTTTTATAGACGTTCCTCAATAAATATGGGTATTCCGTTCTTCCATAGCCTGTGCGATTGCACTGTCTTCTCAAAGCGACGGAGTCTTTTCCAACTGGAGACTCTCGAACCAAAATAGAACCTTTTCATCCTAGAGGCTCAAGAACCCAACAAGTCTTTTCTCTCGAGATTTAAAACCGCTACACAGATCTTTTGAAGGGAGATTTGATAAGCATTTATAGTAGTTGTAGTGAATGTTCAGCAAGGAAAATGGTTCAACAACATAGAGTGTGGTGCTTCTAAGTCTCAAGAAAGAAGAGACTTAGGTAACAGGTGGTTTTAGTTGTGTCTCAAAGAAAGAAGAGAGACATTTTTTTATCTAGGGTTTTCGCCCGATAGAGAAGAATACAAATAGATAGGGTTGAAGAGGGCTATCTTCTCTGTCGTAAAGAGCGCTTAAATAATCCTTTTCAATATCTGTCCGAGTCCCAAAAAGGATGGCTGGTTGAATGCCTTCTTAGAGCGCCAACAACTCTTTTCTAAATCCGACAAAGTTACAGGTTCGATCGGCGAACGTTGAGCTCTGGGTCAATCGGCGATTATTGAGCCCCGGTCAGCGATCGGATATCTCAATTCTTTGTTCTTCAAATGAACTTTCTTTCGTGATCCTCGATCGGCTGGCGACAAACGTCGAGTCTCGGTAAGTGAACAACAATCTCTGTTCATTTTGTAATCGCTAGTAGAATAAAAGTCGGTGCTCAGGTCCCCAATCAGCGAATGCTCGACCGACGATCGAACATCCATTCGGAGATCAGGAATTCTGTCAGCGAACGAGCCCCCGATAGAAAAATGCCCGACCAGCGACCACCAACTACTTCTATATGGACTTAGTTGATTCTTCATCTTCTATTTGGCATCTTTTGAGCAGCTTCCAAGAGGAAAAATATAGAAAATATGTTCTAATACAGTTGGTTCATTAAAATAGCATGACTTACCAAATCATCAAAAAATTTCTCAAAAAATCTCCCTCTATTTGATAAAACAGGTTTTACATAAGAAATGATGAACTAAATCGTTTACAGAAAGAAAAAAGCATTCTATAACATTATATCGTTTGATTTTGTCCCAGTAAATCATCAGAGATTATTCTCAATGATATCTCTTTAATGATGACAAAACTTTGCGAGTAAAATGATAATTATCTTCACATAAAAAGTAGTAGATACATAAGTAGAAGCATCTTCAAATCTGCTCCCCCTGAATCATTGCTAGCTACAAATCATTCTACGTATTCATTTCTGTTTTCCTTGTACAGATACTTCTCCCCCTTTCTGTTCTCGGAAAAATAGGGAGTCTCCATTTGCATCAAGCCATTAACCCCCAAGCGCTTTCCTCTTGTAGCCTGCTAAATAAAGGAGTCTGCTTGAATTTCTCCTCTTCCTTCACCCCTCCTTTTTCAAAATTCTCATTAACCAGATTATGAGATTTTCTTTATACCTATGGGCTTTCCTTTTGAAACCCGCATATCAAAATCAACCTGAAATGCTAAACTTCGATCAAGATTGTGGAGCAGTTTAGCTCTTGTAGAAGAGAAATCTTGAAAAGATTTTGGTACCAAATTGCAGTTGCGTCCTCTAGGATTAGTGTAAGAAGAGATTTAGGCCCTTTTTCTCTTTAGAGAATTAGTGCTTTGTTTATCAAGATAAAATAAGATAAGATATGAAATAAGTATATGCTCCTACATTTCCAGTAAAGGAAGCACCTCAAGCATCTCCTCTTCATTATTTTTCTCCATATTTTTTTTCCTTCTTCACAGTAAATCTGTAATAGACTCTCATTGAGTTTGAGCATAATCTTTTTTTTCTTTTGTCTCAGTCCCTTCTTTCTCAATTTCTTTTTCTTTTTACTATTCTCATTCATGAGAATTTTCTCTTCTTCTCTTAACATTCTTTGTATTGAGAAACTCCCATTGAGTTTTATCTTCATCCTCTTTTCCATCTGTTGTCACATCAAGGGCAACATTTTTCTCGGACTCTTCATGAATCACCTCCTCTTCTTCTTTCTTCCCTCCATTCATTAGCAAAAACTCTCCTTGTACTATCTTCTGTAAGGTAAACCACATCTCCATAGAAGATTGGCACAAATTGACCTTTTCAAGAAGGTGATCTGTTAAGGTGCAAGCGAAAGGCTCCTTGCTTGAGCACCCCTTCCTTTTCTTCCTCCTTAGATGTTCCTGCTAAAAAAATATTAAACAAATCTTCATCAATAGATTCTATAAAGAGTTTGAATCTACCTTGCCACAAAGTGAACCTCTCAAGGTTATAGATGAGCAAAAACACGAGGTGGTGTGATGTAGATATTTGAGGAATAAAACAATAATCAATCACAAAAAGAATCGATTACACCAAGGTTTTAACCTCTAAAGGTGAACCTAACTTTGATATCACTTGAAAGTGCGAAAAGGAATCTGGATATTTCCCTAAAAGGGAGGTGAATAGAGTAAAAAATTCTGCCTCAAATCACAAGAATCACCACAGAAACAACAGATAAAACAAAAATAAAACAGGAATACAAAGCTAAAATATAGAGAAAAACAATCTAGAAACACACAATTTTATAAAGGTTCCCCAATAAATCTGGGTACTTGTCTCTTCCACAGTCTATGGATTGCACCGCCTTCTCAAAACGACCAAATTTCTTTCAATTGGATACTCTTGAACCAAAGTAGAGCCTCTTCCTCCTAGAGGCTCAAGAACAAAACAAGTATTTTCTCTGGAGACTTAAAACCGCAGCACAAATCTTTTGAAAGGAGATCTTGTAATCCTTTACAAGAGTTGTAACGAATGTTCAGCAAGGATAATGTTTCACTAGAGAGTGTAGTGCTTCTATCTAAATCTCAAGAAAGAAGAGAGACTTAGGTTACAAGTAGTTCTACTTGTGTCTCAAAAAAGAAGTTAGACGCAATTTTCGGATCTAGGGATATTTTATCGACAAAGAAGAACACAGGGTAGGGTTTAAGAGGGTTATCTACTCTGTCATAAAGAGGGGTTAAATAATCATCGTTAATACTTTTCCAAGTCAAAAACAAATGGTTGGCCGAATACAATTTAGAGTATCAACCGCTCTTTTCTTAATTCAACAAAACTACTGGTTCAGTCGGTGAATATTGAGCTTTGGGCTAGTTAGTGATTGTTGAGCCCCGGTTAGCGATAGACGATCTCATTTCTTTGTTCTTTAGTGAAAGGATTTCCTTCTGTGAGACACGATCGGCGAACGCGGAGCCCCGGCTGGAGAACGACACTCGACGAGCAACGATCATTTTTTCGTTCTCGGACTGCTTGTAGAAGAAGAGTCAGCGGTCAATACTCGGGTCCCAGGTCGGCGAACGCTCAGTGGTTGATAGGACATCCGGTTGATGATCGGGTGCTTGATTAGCGAATGGATCCTTGATCGGCGAGTGCCCGGTCAGCAATCACTGGCTGGTTTTGTATGGACTTAGGTAATTCTTCATCTTTTGTCTAGCATCTTCTGAGCAATTTCCAATGAGCCAAATATATAAAATATATTTTTAAACAACTGGTGCATAATAATAACATGATCTACCAAATAATAAGGGATTTTCTCAACAAAAATTCTTTACATGCTTTTTGGTATTTTCTTTACAACCGGTGCATAATAATATGATCTATCAAATAAGTAGCGCACCAAAAATTTATGTTATTGAGATGACGAGTAAGAGTTAACTAGGCCTAAAAAAGTATTGATTTGCAACATAAGATTCAGGATATTTGAACAGGAAAACTCTACTATATGCCAAGATAAAATATCCAAGGACATTTAGGAAGGTTAGAATCTATGTTTTGCCCGCAAGAAATGGATAGAAAGCTCAAAGATAAAAGAGTTGAATTAAATGAAATCTTAAAATATTTATCTATAGTGATATTATAAATATGATTTAATGCTTATGATCTAGAGTTGGATTAAAAGATAGCTGTTTAAAGGTTTAAAAGGGAATAAATTGGAAGGGACTTGAAGGGGCATATAAGTTTATTAGTGTGAGAATTTGAAATATAAATAAATATTATTCTCAAAAATTAACTAATTGCATAGGAACTCTCATCTTTAAATAGAGTAGAGGAAGATGAATCTATATTTGGAGATGTGGACTCAATACGAGAAAGAGGAAAAATATGCAATGGGCTTCCTATTGGGTTTTTTACAAATGGGCTTTAACACTTCTCTTCAAGTTGAAGCATATATATCGAACATTATCGGCTTGGTACAATATCTAAAAGGGCAGCCCGGTGCACAAAGCATCCCCACGCAGCGAGGGTCCGGGGAAGGATCCCATCACAAATATCTGAAAAAGAAGAAAAAAATGATATTGGGAAAATGTTGTCCACTCATTATTTGAAGTTACAAATGGAGCGCTTATTCATGTGTTGATAACTTTCTCTCTGATGAATTGACAATCTACTTTTATATGCCTTGTTCTTTTGTGGAACATGTGAATTTTAGATATGCAGATGATAGTTGTATAATCACAAAACATCGGTAGACGATAGTTGTAAGTTTCACCAAAATATTTTTTAAGTGCCCTCAATCACTTAACTCACAAGCAGTCTAAGCGATACTTTTGTATTCAGCTTCTGCATTTGACCTGAACACCATTATTTTTTTTCTTGTTTCTCCAAGTGACAAGATTTCATCTAACATACATGTAGAGTATCAAAAAGTGGATTTTTGATATCACCGTAATTAAATAGTAGTCTTTTGTCAGTAGATCATTTGATATATTCTAATAGTTTCAATGCAACTTCAAGATAACACTCTCTGAAAGCATGCATACACTGACTAACTTCTCCAACAGCCAAAGATATAGCAAGTCTAATTACGGTGAGATAAATGAGTTTACCGACTAATCACTTGTAACAAGTGAAATTTTTTAGAGGACATGTCTCATCCCAAAGTCTATTAGGTCCCATAGGCATTAGATTTCAAGCAGGCTTCGTACCAAGAAGACATGTTTCTTTAAGTATATTTAAGACATACTTTCGTTGCGAAAGAACTGCGTTGTTATTGCACCTCGCAATTTCGATTCTCAAAAAGTATCTGGGAGTACTCATATCTTTTGTAATAAAATGTGCTCGAATATGTTTTTTGTTATTTCTATGGCAAAGAAATCATCTCTATGATAAGAAGAATGTCATCCACATATACAACAAAAATAAACAACTCTCGATCGATCTTCAATATGAATAGAGAGAGATCATCATTGCTTCTAAAAAAAAATAATGGTAAGAGCGACCTGACTGAGCTTGTCGAACCATGCTCCGAGACTTTGTTTAAGATTATAGACAATCTTTTGCAATTTACAAACTTAAGACTCCTTCTGAGCAACATAATCGAAAGGTTATTTCATATAAACTACTTCGTGCAGATTGATATATAACTTGGTTATTAAAGGCACAAGGCGCATCAATGCACAAAGGAGTTCTAAATCCAAGGCTCAAGGCGTAGGCGCGTGCCTGATGAAGGCAAGGTGCAACCACATCCATTTTAAATAATCAGCATCAAACATCATTTTAACTTCTCGATCAAATTCTTCATCTAGTCTACTAATTAATCTTCCATTACTATCACTTATATCTCTTAAAAAATATAATCAATGTGGTCACTTGCATCATATCTAAGTCTCAACGGTCAACGCGCAATTATCTTTCACAAACACTAAATCAATAAAAATTTACTGAGTTCCTACATTATTTTTTTCTTAATTTTTGAAAAAAAAAACAACAAAAATCTCACACATGCGCACCTTTTTTCTATTCCAAAGGCACAAATAAGGCGCATAAAAGCGCAAACCTCTGAGTCTGGTGAGCTTTGAGCCTAAGCCGCTCCTTTAATAACATAGATATATAAGAAGACATTTTTGACAATTAGCTAGATCATTTGCAAATTTAGATTGACAGCAACGAAGAAGAGTACTCAGATGGTACTGATGCTGGCAACCAGAAAGAATGTGTCGGAGAAATGAGTATTATATGTCTTGGTTAACCACTTGGTAACAAGACGAGCTTTGTATCTAAACACAGCATCTTCAAGGAGAAATTTGATGACAAAGCCTCAACGACAACCAACAATATCACCTTCAGGTGGGAAAAGAACAAGAGTAATAAGATTTCCTCGTTCATAGTTACTTTTCAGTTAAGGTATATGAAGAACTTTGTGATATGTAATGGGGATGGTGGTGGTAGAAATTGTCAAGGTAAATTGACTGTAAGCATGATTGATATTTGCATAAGATAAAACATTAGTAATAAGATGTTGTGTACTCTCATGTACCTCCTTCAACAAAGCAATGGGAGCATTTTAATCTATCATCTAAGTCTACTAACGTGAAAGAATTGTCCCAAGAGAAGATCCGAACAGGGAAGTGACATCAGAGATCTAATGGTGGAAGGAACTATGGGAGCGGGAATAGCAGGACGCTGATTATAATGATAAGGAAAAGGTACGAGAGGAGGGAGGTATATGTCTAGAGAGTGATGTAGGAGGTATGATATCAGGCGGAGGAGCATGAATGATAAGAAGGGAGTATACAAAGGTAGGGAGAGGAGATGTATTAGAGATAGGACGAGGGATCCCAAGTCTAAACTCGAATATCAGCAGAAACATTTTGATGTTTAGAGAGAGACAAAGCATTATAGCCCCTTCTGAGTAGGCAAATATCTTAATGCACTTGGTGGGAGGTCGAAGATTTTTGTCCCAACCAGACGCAGGAGTGTGAATGAAGGCAGTACAGTCAAATACATGAGGGGAAAAGTACCATCCTGATGAAAAAAATGATGTCTTATCCAAAAGAGTAAAAGACATACGATTAATAAGAAAATAAAAAATGAGAATCACATGACCCCAATAGAATCGGGGAACATTCATTGGCATAGGAGTGCTCGGGCAATATCAAAGAGATGGCGATTTTCTTTTCCGCCGCCCCATTTTACTAAGATGTCTGCCCACGATTGGTCTGATGAATGACGTCATTAGAGGTAAAAAAAAGAATTGTTGGCTCATATATTCCTTCACATTAGCTGCCCGTGGAATTTTTAGGACAACACCAAATTGATTGTGAATTAAAATGTAAAAATTATATAAAACAGAAAAGAATTTAGATCATACTTTTAATAAATACATCAAAGTACATCTAGAGTAATCATCAATAAAAATAACAAAATATAGACTTACTTCACCAACCGACTTGGAGAGACTAGGACCACAGGTGTCCAAATGAACAAGGTCAAAATCACGTACAGAACTCTTACAAAGTTTGGCAGGAAAACTAGTTTGATGATGTATTTCATATTGTTAGTCAATACCTTCTATAATAGACTCAAACCGAAAAAGACGACAGGAACTGGTGAAGGAGACGAAGTGGAGGATGATCAAGATGGTGATATCATTTAAGAAGAGGTCATTATGACATATGCTGAAAAAGTGGGAAGATTGTATGGTTAATAGATACCCCCTCGTTCAGTCCCAGTAGCAATCATCATCTTTAGTTGAAGGTCTTGAAAATAACAATTAATTGGAGAGAATGAAATGGAGCGGCGCAATTATTTTGAAAGTGAACTGACGGATAATAGTTTGCAAGAAAAATTTGGGATGTATAAAGTGTCATCCAATTGGAGAAGGGAAGTGGTATTATTAACTCCAGTTCCACAAAGTGGATCAGGAGAGCCAACAGCCACAAAGACTGGTGGTAACCGGCTATGCTTCTCGAGGTGAGACTGGGAAAGAGAATTCTCAGTCATATGATTTGTGACATCTGGGTCAATGAGTAGTTTATCCTGAGTAGAAACATGTGCGTTACTTGAAGAAGTTGCAATGAAGGCAGATTGTTTGGAAGCACTAATCAGAGCAGCAATATCCGTCGAAGAAAATCATCAACTGAATTCGGATGGCGGGGTGTATGCGGTATAAGAAGGTTCACACCATGTAGCATTGACATGAGCCTGAGGTCAAAGATAATGGTGCTTTGTAAAGCATCGCTCGACAAGATGACCAAGCCTCCCACAATATAAGTAAAGAGGGTGGTTCCCTCACGACCTCCAGTGTGTCCAGCAGCATGATAATAATTCAGAGGGTGGAGGTGATGTTATCGAAGGTCGGGAGAGAAAGTTCGCAACAAAGATATGAGTTACAATATCATCCAAGATGGGAGTGTCAGGTTCTCCCAAGATCTATTGATGTATCATCTCGTAGGGATCAGGAAGACACAAAAGATAATAGACAATAAATAGTTCAGAAAATATTTCTGCTCAGTTGCAAGGCCAACAAAGAAATGACGATGTTGGAAAAATTCTTCTCCTAGAAACTGAACTTCCTAATACCCAACATGGGAAAGAGAGCTAGTTGAGCAAAGAGACCTGAATAGATGGTGAAGAAATGAGATGTTTTGGCATCTTTAGAACAAAGAGTTGCAAGATGATCTCAAACAGTCTTTATTATCTCATCATGACGGATGATAGGCAAACATTCTTTCTGAAGAGCATCACAGATGTCCCAGACAGCATAATTGGAAGATGGTCTAGAGGAGTAGCAATGAGTTGGCATATTTTGCGTTGAGAGTGCAAAAGGAAATCAATTCAATCAAGATAGTTGGGTCCAATAAACTTAGAAGTTATCCTCAAATTTCAAGAGGCACTGGAAATGAGTGGGGGGTAGGAATAACGACAGATGAAACCAAAAGGAGAGAGTGTGATGTCATATTTTAGTACGAGTGAATGCAGGAGCTCGGAAGGAGCAGAAAGATGAAAAGGACTGTCCGTCTACGCTTTATAAAAGGTGGAGCAACAAAGCTCGGCTAGAGCTGAATCCATGAAGTCGAAAGTCACAAGAGCTACACCTAAACCTGCGGGAGCTGCTAGAACTCGCAGGATCCGTGTGGCCGGAAGTCGCAAGAGCTGCACCAAAATTCGTATGATTTCAAGTGAATGGAGATCGCAGACGCAATGATAGTCTGAAATCACAGAGAAATATTGCAATCGCAAACAAAGGTGAAGTTGTCAGAAGCTTGCTCCAAGGTCGCAACAAGCTGAAGTCGTAAGTCTACGTGAATGCCCCAAGAGTCCACAAGTTCGTAGATGTAATTCCACTAAAGCGAATTTGAGCTCACCGACTGAAGTAAGAGCTCAACCGAGTAATTTTGCAGAGAGTTCAAAAGTAATCGTAGGGAAGGATCCCGGTTCGAGAAGCAGAAGACGCCTCTCGTGTATGGTTGAGATATTACGCAAGAGGGGTAATTGAGAGAGAGCGGTGAAAAACAAATTTTGACTCTGATATCATGTGAGAATTTGAAATATTAAATAATTATTATTCTAAAAAATAGACTAATTGCATGAGAACTCTTTATATAAAACAGAAGAAGAATCTACATTTGGAGATGTAAGATTAAAGAACTGTTTGTTTGAGCGGTGGGAATGTGAGAGGTGGGAATGGAGTGGTGGGAATGGAGTGGTGGGAAATAGAGGAAGAGAATTGCAGTAAAATTAGACCAAAATGGCATTTTTGAGCGGTGGTGGTGGGAATGGGAGGTTTACCGAACCTTTTGAGCGATGCCATTTTTGTCTCACCACAAATGGAGTAAAAAAAACCCAAACAAACAGAGTCTAAATACAAAAAAAGAGAAAATATATACAATAAGCTCCATTTGGGGCTATTTACAAATGGGCATTAACAATTAGTATGATTGAGAGAACTCAAGGTAGATATGAAATAGGGATAGAAATCAATGGGAAAAATATACATGTTGGGTAAATAAACAGAAAAAATTATTCTTATAAGACATGTGCAAAAGGCCTAATGATCGAAAGATAACAACATGATAGAATTCTTCTACAAGTAGGATGTTATAAACGATAATCAAAGTAATCATTAGTAGGAAATAGGGGGTCGCTTTCAAGAAATCAATCCACGTAAACAGTAATGATGGGAAAAACAATAATAAATAAGGAATTAAATATCAAGGTAAACTCCACCAAGATGAACACATAACTCCCACATAACTCCGTATATACGCAAATGGAGTAGAGCACAATGAAGTTAAGTAAAAATATTACCCTGGCACTTTGTTTCAGTGAAAAACTTGGATTCGATGCAGTATGTAAGCAGACCGAAAGAAAAAGAATGAGGAAAGCTATTTGAGATGTGGTGGATCATGCTTTTGGGAGGCGCGGTGTGTATCAGTTGTGCGTTTTTTTTATCAGTTGTGCAGTTAGCAAGGAAGGTTTATGAGGGTTTGGAGGAGGTGTCTGGGTATGTGGGGAGGCCAAGAGGGTTGCGGAAGGGTGCAGCCAGCCCCAGGAAACAGTTTCAAAGGCTGGACTGCTGCTGGGAGACAAGTTTCCGGCCTTATGAAAGGCTGGAAGGGGGCTGGATAGCAGTACCTGTGACTGGACAGAACCTGGGAGACTTTTTTGGGGTTGTGTGATAACCCGAGGGTTATCGATGGAGGAAGGAGATGAATATCGGAAACACTTGCAAGAGGAACACCTCTTAGCCTGCCCTAGGCTCCTTCTCATTCAAATTCAAAGATAAAACAATAATACAAGATAAGGGGATACATATCCCAGCATAATGGCGGATAAGTAAATACGACTAACATAACCACTCCGAGAATTTTGACCGCACCATCTCATCAACTCATGCTCCGGTTGGTTTCCTCCGAGAGTACGCACGCTAAGTCGTATATGCTTCTTCAAGGCTCGTCCCGTCCACCTCCATATCAATACCCCTGACTGAAAAATTGTCTTATCCTTGAGGAAAAACGCCGAATATTGACGATGGAAGTCATCGAGGTCCCACCAAGTCCCGTCGGAGGAAGGTCGTTGTTGTCATGCAACCAACACATGCTCACAGTCGGTTGCCGCATCCAGCTTGCGGTCCAGGATGGTTTCAGGCAAGTAGAGAATGGAACCATCTGAGCCGAGATTCGGGGTCAAGGTCTCCTCGACCGCGTGGTCGCCTACCACCTGTTTGAGTTGATAGACGTGAAAAAACGGGTGGACTCGGTTGTGGGTCAGAAGGCGGAGGCGGTAGGCCACCTAACCAATGCGAGCAATCACCTCAAATGGAGCATAGAAGCGTGTGAATAATTTGGGATGGATGCAATGTGCTACAGAGGACTGGTGATACAGACGTAGCTTGACGAAAACCGAGTCGCCCGCCTGAAATTGGACGTGGCGGAGGCGATTGTTGGCCTGATGGAGCATCTTATGCCGAGCGACGTAGAGGTGAGTCTTAAAAATCTGGATGGTATCATCCAATGCCATTAGCATCTCCTCCACTGCCCCCGAGTGGCACTCATCGGGAAGGTGTTGGTGGACGGCGGGCGGCCATAGACTGAATAAAAAGGAGTCATGCCGACAGAGTGGTGGAAGGAGGTGTTGTAAGAGAACTCTGCTCATCCCAACAACTTGCTACAATCCCTTGGCCGATCCGAAGTAAAACAACGCAAATAGGTTTCCAAACAACCGTTCAAAACATCTGATTGTCCTTCCGTCTGCGAATGGTATGTCGAGCTCACCTGAAGTTGTGTCCCATGCAGTTTGTACATCTCTTGCTAAAGGGCGCTCATGAAGATTAGGTCTCGATCAATAACAATCAAACGAGGAAAACCATGGAGGTGCACCACCCCGGCAAGGAAGGCTTCGGCCACCACTGGTGTCGCGAATGGGTGTCGGAAGGGTAGAAAGTGGTCGTACTTTAACAGTCAGTCCACGAAGACAAAGACGCAGTCGAACTCGGAGGAGCGTGGAAGGTGTGTGATGAAATTCAAGGTCAAGTCCTCCCAAATGAGCTCGGGAATAGGTAAGAGTTGCATGAATCCCCCGGAAATGTCGCTTCATACTTAGAGCGCTGGCAAATCTAACAAAACGCAATGTAGTTTTCAACCTGGCGCATCATACCCTTCCAATAGAGTGGGCGTGATGTGGCGGTATGTGTGGAATGCTCATGTGTGTTCGACGGCGGGTGTAGCGTGATATTCGACGAGGCGTTGAACGCTTGTGGAGAGGACCGAGAGGACTATGCGGCCCTTGTATAGAAGCCAAACCACGACGAGAATGTACGGAGGGCACGAAGAACCATCCATCTGTAGACGGACAATGAGGACCCGTAGTGTCGGGTTGTCCTTGACTTCCTTTTGCAAGATAGCCTCCTCTTGCCATACTAGGAGGGAAATGGTTGTCAACTCAACAGCACCTAGTTGGCAAGATAGTCTGTCAGCCGCCAAGTTTGTCTTGCCTGAGCGGAACTCGACGATAAAATCATACCCCAAAAGTTTTGCCATCCAAACTTGCTGCGAGGGGGAGGTCGTCTTCTGATTGAGGAGATACCGCAAACTATGGCGGTGTGTCCGCACCACGTCAACAGGTAAGATCTCCTGCATGAATACCGCCCTGACACGGGTGTCCGATGCGTCGCACTCCACCGAGAAGGGTTGAGAAAAGTTTAGCATTGGCAAGACTGGGGTCGTCACCGAGGCCCGTTGTAAGTCCGCACATGCGGAGGTGGCCTCCGTGGACCATTGGAAGGTAGGGTCGGAAATCTTGCGAAGCAGTAGCGTGAGAGGGAGGGCTAGCTTGTCGTAATCACGAATAAAGCGACACTAATAGCCCATCAATGCAACGAATCCCCTGACATCCCGTACGGCCCGTAGCAGGGGCCACTGGAGGACTATCGCGACCTCGTCGGAGTCCATCACTACTCCCACGGCCGAAACTGTATTGCCCAGGTAAGAGATCGTATGTTGTCCGAAAGCGCACTTCTTTCATGTTGGCCACTAATGAATGACGGCAAAGCGTCGCCAAGGTGAGCTCCAAGTGGTGTGGGTGGTCTTGTCGTGTCAGACAACACACAAGTATGTCGTCAAAAAACACTAGTATATACATACAGAGGACCAACCAAAAGACACTAGTAGCCCATCAATGCAACGAAGCCCCTGAAATCCCGTACGGCCCGTAGCAGGGGCCACTGGAGGACTATCGCGACCTCGTCGGAGTCCATCACTACTCCCACGGCCGAAACTGTATTGCCCAGGTAAGAGATCGTATGTTGTCCGAAAGCGCACTTCTTTCATGTTGGCCACTAATGAATGACGGCAAAGCGTCGCCAAGGTGAGCTCCAAGTGGTGTGGGTGGTCTTGTCGTGTAAGACAACACACAAGTATGTCGTCAAAAAACACTAGTATATACATACGGAGGACCAACCAAAAGATGTCGTTCATAGTCGCCTGGAAGATAGCGGGCTCATTAGTCAGGCCAAAGACCGTGACCGAGAACTCGTAGTGTCCATCATGGGTGCAAAAGGCGGTCGTCTGAATGTCTGGTGCGCACACCCGGATCTGGTGATACCCAAATTGAAAATTGGACTTGGAGAAGTGATGCCACACAACTCGTTCAGGATCTACTGAATGACTAGGATGGGGTACTTGTCCGCAATAGTGGCTCGGTTGAGGGCCCGGTAATCAACATAAAAATGTCAGCCACCATCCTTCTTCTGCACAAGGAGAACTGGGCTCGAAAAGGGACTGGGAGTACGGCGAATCAGACCGACAATCAATATGTCAGACACCAGTCGCTCAATCTCATCCTTTTGGTCATGGTCGTAACAGTACAGACGTGCAAAAATCGCCTGGGTACCCTCTTGAAGTGGAATCTGGTGGTCGGTGGGGGTGATGGTGGAAGACTTAGACTAGGATTAAATATGGAGGCAAACTGCTCCAAGATGTAAGATAGACCGGGTGACGATGAAGGCTGAACAAACATGGTCACGTCGTCCTCCGTCGGAGCGATGTGCCAAAGAAGGGCCTGAAAGTCTACCAAGTAAGGGTATTGCGCCGCGCAAGACGAGATTGCGACATGTTGCAGAGATGCCTCCCCCCACGAGTGTGCAAGTGTGGTGGGCCCACTGAAAGGACATCTGCATGGAGTCCCAATTGTGTTGAATGTTGCCTAAGGTTTACAACCAGGTCATGTCGAGAATGACGTCCACCGCTCCCAATGGAAAGACGTAAAAGTCCGCGGAGACGATATACTTCCCCACCTACAGTGGAAGGTCATGGCAAAGACTTTCTGTCCAAGAGCGTCGGTCGTCCAAGAGGTACACGAGGAAGGATGCGGTTTGGTTGGCAACCAACTGAAGACATGTCACTAAGGCTCTGTTTGGGGGGACTTATTATCACCAGTCAAGCGGTTACGACCGCATGAACTGGGCCTTAATTAAGGTCCGGTTCATGCGGTCGTAACCGCTTGACCGGTGAAAATAAGTCCCCCCAAAAGGAGCCAAAGTCCACAAAGATAATTGTGGCTCGCGTCGTTGTCGATCATAAGTACCACCAGATTCTCCTGGAGATGACTTTGGAATTTCATGGTTTGTGGGTTGGAGATTCCCCCAAGAGAGAGGTGCGAGAAATCCAACCACAAGGGGTTGATGGGTGCCAGATTCAGTGGGGTGCGGTCCTCCAGGATTAGAGCATCGAAGTCCGCAGTCGTGATCTCGTCCTCATTTTCATACATGAACACCCGCAGCTCCCTTAAAGGGCAATCGTGTCCCGGAGAATAGGATTGTTTGCAGCGAAAACATAACCCCGTGTTGCACAAATCATTGTATTCCTGAGAGGAGAGGCGATTGTGCGTCGGTGGCTGAGGCGGGCGATGGAGAGGTCGCGGTTTAGGAGGTTAGTGGGCTGGAGGGGGCGGGTCGCCCGTAGGAAGTCGCTGAGGTGATGGTGGAAGGAAGGAGACGCGGGAAGAGGGGGAGGTGAACGTTGGAGTCGTGCGAGACCGGTCGATGGGCCGAACTGAGAAATCAGCCTCGACAAATAGGGTGACCTCCATTGGGTTGGAGATGTTCTGAGGGTGATGAGTACAGAGACGAGATCGGATGTGTGGTTGAAGTTCTTGCAGAAAGAATCTCATGTAATGATCGGGGAGAGACCGGAAACGTGGTTGGACAACTCGATGAAGTTGTTGATGTACTAATCTATCGAGGACGTGGGGGGCGCATTAAGGCTCTGTTTGGTTGGGCTGTTGTTGATGGAAAGCTGCTGATGAGAAGCTGCTGATGGAAAAAGTGCTGATTCTGGAAAACAGAGTTTTGTTTAAAAACTGTTTGGATGAAATGGAGTTTTGAAAACAGAGTTTTGAATAAGTTGTTTAATTAAATTTTTTTTTCCAAAAAAAAATCTTTAGGCTAAATAAACACATAACACAAGAAATCCTGGTACACCCGCAATCTCGAGTTATGCTCTCGATTCATACAACTGATCTGTTATACTATCACGTAGCGCGATCATCTCCTCTACTCCACTTGCAGTGTCAGAGCAGGTTTCTTGTCGCCCTTGTGAGGCCACCCTATCATCTTGACCCTCCTGCTCGCACTCATTGAAATCTATATCGTTGCGGGAATGGTGTCGGCGAATGAAATTATGTAAAGCCATCGTGACCATCACAATATATGCCTGCTTCGCAAAGCTATAGCTCGGCATGTCCCGCAGTATGGCCCATTTCTTCTTCCAAACGCCGAATGATCATTCTATCACGCTCCTTAGCGATGAGTGAGCATGCTTGAACATCTCTCGACGTCTCTCTGCTCGACGACCACCGCGTGCGAAGTCTGGCAAATGATACCTTGTATCTTAATATGGTTTCAAATACCCTCTCTGCAAAGGATATCCAGAATCGACCAAGTAATATTTTCCTGATAATGTGTTAAAAATTAATTAACCACTCAAATAAATTAAAGTAAGAAATAGATAAACATAATAATGTCCAGACTAGTGCGGTAAATGTCAAGATAGGCCCAACTACACGCAGCTACTATAGCGGCTACGAAGCCACTGAACATTCAGACTTTCTGGCAGGCACATGAAGGTCTCCCTATGATTTTTGTCCATCAGATAGGTGATGGCAAAAAAGTGGAACTCCCTATCTGATTGCACTTCATGGTAAGTTGCTAACTTCTCAAGTGCTTGGGCAATGGTGAAGGAAGAATTGTTCTTTGGTGGCTCCTGTATGAACCGACACATGCTCCTAGAAGATTCTGCCATATCCTCTAACACCGATGTAATAACTTTCTTCTGTCTTTTCCTCCTTTTTTGTCCAACCTCGGATGTAGCTGTGTTCTCGGTTACAGGAGGAACTCCACTGACATCAACGTCATCTTGTCCACCGTCTGACAATGCTCTATCACCAGTAGACTCAGGGCCAACATTCCTCGAATGAGGGGTGCAAGCATGATGTCCAGTCGCAACAACAGAGCTGAACATCATGTTCAGTTTCTCCTCTAATTCTGGCTGTATTCCAGAATAACGAAACTTCTTTGCGGCAGAGACAACCTGAAATATTATTCAATTATTTAAAACGGGCATATAATAATTATTTAAGGGAAATAATTGAATTCAAACAATGAATACCTTCAATCGCTCGTCCCACCACTCATTCGAGGCGTCTATAGTTTTCCTTGATGTGTTCCAACCCAAGCCGGTCTCACCTCGTTTCAACTCCGTCCAAAGTTTCCACTCCTTCAGATGATCCAATTTATTTTTGAATTGCACTTTATCGTATTTCTTTCCAATCGACTTTTCAAATTTCTTCATTATATTGGACCACCCCTCTTTACTAAAATGTGTTGTAGGTCGATTCCCACGTTCTATCTCTTTTATGCAGATATCACAAAAGAGGAGAACATCGGAATTGTCCCACATTGCGGCTATCCCACCGTCTTTTGTTTTGCCCATCTTTAAAAACAACATTCAAAAACATTAAAAATATATATTAAACATAAACACACACACATATACAATCACACATACACACACACATATACAATCACACAAACACACACACACACATATACAATCACACACACACACACACATATACAATCACACACACACATATACATAAACACACACATACATATATAAAACACACACACACACACATATACAATCACACACACACACATATACATAAACACACACATACATATATAAAACACACACACACACACATATACAATCACACACACACACACATATACAATCACAAACATACATATATAAAACACACACACACACATACAATCACACACATATACAATCAAACACACATTGCAATCACACACACATATACAATCACACACACATATACAATCACAAACATACACACACACATACACAAAAATATATTAAACACACACACACACATATACAATCACACACACACATACATAAACACAAACACACACACATTCCATAAACACACACATATACATAAACACACACACACACATATACACACACACATTGCATATAGATCATCTCACACACACATACATAAACACACACACATACAAATTGCTGTTTAATTGAAGGGAGACATTCAAAAAAATTGCAGGTGAAGGAAGACATTCACAAAAATTGCAAAAAAAGGGGGGAGAAGGGATATACCTCAGCGGAGGGAGAACCAGAGAAGTGCGCAGGTGAAGGGAGAGCAGTCGACCCCAACGAATCCCTTTGTGCTGGTCGGCGTCGACGGGGAAGAAAGATCGACCGTGATCGTCGGCGGAGAGGCGAAGCGGCGTCGACGGGGAAGAAACACGCAGGCCACGCACCGCATGACAAGCGGTGGAACTGAAACACGCAGGTCGGCGTCGAAATTCACCGGCGAACTCGCCCGTGATCGGCGGTGAAGAGGAGAAGCGGCGTCGCGCCGATTGCAGCGGGAGAGGAAAAAAACCTAGCGATGCGGCTGCTGCTGAACGCGAGAAAGAGTCGCGGTTGGGGTTATTTAGGAAAACGCGTTTATTAACAAACTGCTTTTCTTGAATAAGCTGCGCCAAACGGCGCTTATAGGCCAAATGGAGGTGCGGTCCAACCGCACCGGAGTGAAAAAAACCGCGCCAAACGCCACCTAACTCTCAACCGCATTGTCGGATTAGCTATGGTCGAAGTGTTTAACTAACACTAATTTGAGATAGGCCCAAGAGACAAGCAGGGAGGAATTACGGAGCCAACAAACCCAATGTTATGCAGAGCCATCCATGGCGAGCAGCATCAAGGAGACTTTCTGGTTGTTGGGTGTCTCTTGGATATCGAAGAACTGCTCAGCCTTGGCGATTCACCCAAGGGGGTCCGGCCTGTTGAAGTGGGGAACCTCCAGGACGCGAGATGTGTAGGACGTGGCAAGGGAGGCCAATGAGGGAATCGGCGACGGTTTCGCCGCACGGTCCATGAAAAAGGAGGGATTTATGAGGGTGAGGGTGGTGGAGCTTGATTGTACGTGCGGTCGTCAAGGGATTCCAGATTTTGAAAAATGGCGTTCATGGTAGCCTGCATATAAGCCATGTGAGACGATTGATCGACGAGGGTGGAGGATTGCTTGTCTTGACGGCGTTTGACGGCGTCCAAGCGTTGGTCTGTCATGGCCCGCGTGGTCGGGCGATGAGTGGAAGGCGCCAGTGATCGGAAGACAAAGTTGCGGAACCGCCTACTATATGTTGCAAGGGCAATGGAGGAGATGGCACCGGTAACAGATGGCGGAACGACGCAGTGCTGCGAGGAGGAGATGCGACACAGCGGCAAAGGAAGGATATGCGGCTATGTGACAAGAGAGAGAAGGTTTACAAATTACAGGCGCCGAAGAAGCTCGACGAAGGAGTGCGGCACTGGGTCAGATCTGGAGAAGCGCGATGCGGACGAAGGTCGAGGCTGAAGGAGCGCGATGCGGACGAAGGTCGGGGCTGAAGGAGCGCGATGCGGACGAAGGTCGAGGCTGAAGGAGCGCGATGCGGACGAAGGTCGAGAAGCAAGATGTGGAACACGCGATGCGGAACCAGCAATCTGGAGAGGCTCGATGCTGAAGTTGGTGACGTCGATACGACCCCGCGGCTGGATAGGCAGGCGGGAGCAGCAGGTCAAAACAATGATACCCCTAGGGTTATCAATGGAGGAAGGAGATGAATATTAGAAACACTTCTAAGAGGAACGCCTCTTATCCAGCCCCAGGCTCCTTATCATTCTAGTTCCAAGTTCAAAGATAAAGCATTAAGACAAGATAAGGGGGTATATATCCCAACATAATGGCAGATAAGTAAATATGATCAAGATAACCACTTCAAGCACTTCGGCCGCACCATCTAATTGACTCATGCTCCGGTTAGTTTTCACCGAGAGTACACCAGCCACATCGTATCTGCTCCTTCAAGGCTCGTCCTATCCAACTCTGTATCATTGTGCAAGCATTGGGAAGGTGCGGCAAATGAGGTCCTGGGGGTTGGAACAGGGGCTAGACAGCATGGGAAAGCACTGTCCAACAGCAGGAATCATCGGCTAGCAGAGTTCTGCTAAATAGGCTAGAAAGCGGGGGAAAGGAGGGTTGGGACGCTAGGGCTAGCATTTGGAAGCTGAATGTCGCGGCCTGCTAGGGGTTGGAGTAGGGATTTCCTCGAGCTTTATTTCCATCCTCCTTAATCTGATTTATTTCCCCCTCTTTATAGATTTTTATCCAAGGAATCTAGTAAGATATCCAGAGAATTTAGAAAGTATTTGAGAACATTTTCTTGATCCTTTTGCGATATCTTTATCGATTTGATTTAACCATTTACCAATTTATTTGATTTTCTATTAATTATTGGACCTACTTATCTAAGAATTTTATTGGTCGGTCGCATCAAAAAGCCAAAAAGATATCGTACACAAAATAAATTGTCATGCACATAAAAATTACCAAAAATGAAAAAAATGCCTAAAATGAAAAAAAAAACAGAGAGAATACATCACTAGTGATGGATAGAATACATCACTAGTGATGAATTGATCCTTTTGTCATACTGATCGCCGGTGCGACATGATAATATTACTAATTTCATAAAGAACATCATGGAGTTTTTTAAGAGTGTTTAGAATTAGATTGTAAGCTTTATGATTTAGAGAGGAAATATAAAGATTACTATGGAAACGAATTGTACTTTGTGGATGAAAACTGAAACTTGTATATACTTTCTCAATAATCAAATACAAGGTATGAATACACATTTATATGAGGGAGAGAGAGAGAAGAGATCTCTATACATGATGTGGGACTAAAGAGAAGAGAAGAAAAAATAAACTAAAAAAGGGCTCCAACATAGGCCTCTTTACATGGGCTTTTCCAACACTCCCCCGCAAGCTGGAGCGTACAAGTCATATGCACCCAGCTTGGAGAGGAACTGATAAAATAGGGTACTTGGTAGGGCCTTCGTGAGGATATCAGTAACTTGTTCGGTACCCGGAACATGCTTCAATTATATCTTCTTCATTTGAACTTTCTCCCGGATGAAGTGACAGTCCACTTCAATATGTTTCGTCCTTTCGTGGAAGACCGGATTCTTTGCTATGTGTATAGCCGCTTGACTGTCACATAATAGGATGGCTGGTGAGGGAAGTTTTACTCCTAGATCGGTGAGGAGACTTTCAAGCCATGTGAGCTCAGAGACAACCGATGTCATCGATCGGTATTCTGCTTCAGCTGAGGAACGAGCAACCACTGATTGTTTTTTACTCCGCCAGGTAACAAGATGACCTCCAAAATTAGGTACAAAAACCACCGGTTGACCGCCGATCATCCAAGGAACCAGCATAATCTGCATCTGAATACGCAATCAACGTTGGAGTAGAGGATGGGGTTTTGTAAACCATCCCTTGACCTGGAGCTGTTTTAAGGTATCTTAGGATGCGTTCGACGGCTTGAAGGTGAGATATTCGAGAAGCATGCATAAACCGGCTGACAACACCAACAAAAAAGGATATATCCGGTCTTGTGACCGTTAGGTAGCTCAATTTTCCAACAAGTCGGCGATAGTATTCAGGATTTTGGAGAGGAAGATCAGTATCGAAAGCATGCGCACACAGCTTGTGATTTGCATCCATTAGAGTAGTAATCAGGCTTGCATCCAGAGTAGCCAGCATCTTGAAAGAGATCAAGGCAGTACTTCTGTTGGGAGAGGACAAGTTTATCTGAACATCTCGCGACCTCAAGACCAAGGAAGTATTAAAGGTGATCCAGATCTTTTGTTTGAAAGACAGAGCCAAGATGTTGTTTGATCGCTTGGATTCCCTTTGAATCGTCTCTAGTGATTAAGATGTCATCAACATAAACTAGCAGAAGAATCGTCCATGTTGCCCGATGTCCAGTGAACGGAGAGAAGTCCGTTGAGCTCCGAGTAAAGCCAACTTCCCGAACTGCCTTACTGAACCTGTCAAATCATGCCCGAGGGGATTGTTTGAGACCATAGATGGACTTCTTATGATGACAAACTCGGGATTCCTGCGCGGTCTCAAACCCGGGAGATTGCTGCATGCAGACTGTTTCTTGGAGGTCGTCATTCAGAAACGCATTCTTGAAATCCAGTTGATGTAAGGGCCAGTGACGATGCACAGCCACGGAGAGGACACGAACGGTGTTGAGCTTGGCCACTGAAGAGAATGTTTCCTCATAATCGAGACATTGTTGTTGCGTGAAGCCACGAGCAACCAGGCGGGCTTTCAGACGGTCAATTGTCTCATCAGGAGCATGTTTGATGACAAAGACCCATTTACACACAACAGGTGTTTGGCCAGTAGGTAGAGGTATCGGGTTCCATGTCTGGTTAGCCCAGAGAGCTGTCATTTCTTCTTCCATGGCTGCCCGCCAGCTAGGATGTTGAAGAGTCTCCTGCACAGAGTTAGGTACAGAAACCGAGGATAATGAAGTAGCAAATGTTTGAAGATGTGGGGAGAGGCGATGTAAAGATACATAGTTTGCCATGGGATGAGCGGTTGATTCTGGTGCCGGATCAGCAGGACGCGGAGTGTCAGAAGGTGAAGCCGACTGCATCAGGGCAACGGAGCGAGGATGGTGACGAGTGTAGACATGGATAAGAAGCGGCTTAGGAAGAGCGGGAGCCTGTTCAGGAATTGGTGGGGGTGGAGGAGTGGTAACGGGAATGACAAGTCATAGGACGGGTGGTGGTAGAGGAGTTGGATCTGGAGCGGAGAAGAAAGGAAGATCCTCCCGAAAGGTAACATCAGCAGAAACGGTCACCTTGCGGGTAGCAGAAGAGTAGCACACGTAGCCTTTTTGAGTTCGTGAATAGCCAACGAAGATGTGTTTGGTCGCCCGGGAATCCAACTTGTCCGTGGACGGACCAAGAATGTGAACGTAGCAAGTACAACCAAAGACGCGGGGTGGGGGATGGGGGGGTGGGGGTGAGAGAGAATGTCGGAATAGAGGGGAACAGGAGGCTAAACGGAGTGGCATTGTGGAGTATGGGAGAGGGAAGACGATTAATCAGATAGCATGCCGATGAAAGCGCAAAGTTCCAATAAGCTTTAGGGATATGCATGCGACGCATGAAAGAGGGAGCAACATCAAGCAGATGTCGATTTTTACGTTCGGCGACTCCGTTTTGTTAGGGGGTATAGGCACACGATGTTTGGTGAATGATCTCAAATTCAAAACAGAGACTAGCACATTTGGGGTTAGTGTATTTGCGAGCATTATCGGTGCGAAGAGTTTTGATGTTTGCGGAGAATTGCGTGGGGGTATTAAGGATGAATGTCCGAAAGACATGGGGAAGCTCAAAGCGATCACAAAATAAATATAGTCACATCATCCGAGAATAATCATCAATAAAAGTTAAAAAATAGCAATACCCAGAAAGGCTAGTAATTTTGTACGGACCCCAAACATCTGAGTGTACTAAAACAAAAGAAGCAGAGCTCCAAGTACAATGAGTTGGAAAAGATGAACGGGGTTGTTTGCCGAAGATACAAGATTCGCACTGAAAAGGAGGAAGAGATGCATCTGGTAAAGCCTTCTGGAGGACCGGTAGAGGGGCATGCCCAAGACGCCGATGCCAATCGACGGAGGAGAGGATTGTAGGAGAGTCATCAAGAAGGTAGAGCTCGTTCTACAGTCGTCCCTTACCAATGATATTCCGCGTCCGTCGATCTTGTATGAGAAAGGAAGAAAATGTAAATGTTACGGAGCAATTCAAATCGTCAGTAAGGCGACTAACAGAAAGTAAATTAAACGGAGAGCCTAGAACATAAAGAGTCGAGCATAGGGATAGAGAAAAAGTGAGAGGGATATCAGCAGAGCCGGAGACCGGAACAGTGTCCTCATTGGCCACTGTGATACACTTAGGATAAGGGGAATCCAAGTACTGATGTGGCCGTCGTGAGGTTATGTGATGAGTAGCACCTGAGTCCACTATCCAGCGCGGACTAGTGGAGAGACAACCGATACCTTCATTTGAGACGGAGGCAGCGGAGACAACGGAGGCCGGTGGGCGACTGAGCAAGCCATGGAGTTGTTGGAGCTGAAGCCAAACTCCTTCAAGGTCAGTATGAGTGACAGATGAGTCATTGGCAGCCTCAGAGGCAAGCCGGCGAGGAGGAAGCCCATGCTTGAAGTAGCAAGTGGCCTCAAGGTGGTCATCTGTACCGCAGAAGGAACACTTAGGGCGTGGTCGACCACCTCGACCTCTGCCCCGAGAACCTGAACGTCCTCCACGAGCAGGAGGAGGGAGAGATAATAAAGGCGCAGAAGTCTGCAGAAGGAGGGCCGGTGAGGGAGGTCCAGAACAGTCAGTCAGAGGTGAAACTTTGAGCAGCATAGAGCAAACATCAGATAGTGACAGAGTAGCAGCAGAGGAGAGGATCTGAGCCCGAACGCTCTGAAGATGAGGCGGGACACGAGTCATCATCATGACAATCCTGACGGCTTCTTTTTGGGCACGCTGGACAGCAAGATCCACCGTAGGGGGTTGATGTTGAATTCAGGGTTCAACCAAAGTCTTTGCCCGAGCAACAAAGGAGGTGAAGTTGACGGCCCCGCCAACTTCAAGAGTCTGAAGATCTGTTATGATATCATACAGGTGCTGGAGACTATATCTGCCAAAATAGAGAGAACGTTGATCATCCCACATCGCTTTGGCCGACTCGTGATACATGGTCATACGATAAAGTTCGTCATCAAGGGAGTTGAGGAGCCAAGTCTGAACACAGCCATCGTTGCGCAACCAATCTTCAGGGGGAGCATCGAGAACTGCTTGGGTCAAATGATGTAGAAAGCCTTTGGACTGGAGAACTTGACGAACAGAGTGCACCCACTCCACAAAGTTCTTTTTCCCGGCTAAAGAGATAGTGGTGATCCGCAATTCATCCCTGAGTTCAGGAACAATGGTCGGGCGATCTGCAGAAGAGGAAGCCACCTGTCCGGTAGAATCAAGAGAGGACCCCATAGCAAGGCGGCCAGGAAGCAGGACCGGCGGCGAGAAGACCAGCGACTAGAGAGGAAGTCCGAACGAAAAGCAAGTCGCGTGGGTAGACAAGCAACAATCAAAGTGAACCACGACGAGTAAGCCACACGGTCACGGTTACAACACACCAGCGGCAAGAAAAGAGACCGCGACCAAGATACGGAACTCACAGCCGAGAGGAGAAGCCGCAGCGACTAGAGAAGTCGTAGCGAGAAGAAACCAGGGAGGAGACCGCACGGCCACGGTGGCAACACACCAGCGGCAAGAAAGAAGCCGCGACCAAGATGCGGAGCCGAGAGGAGAAGCCACCGCGACTAGAGAAGTCGCAGCGAGAAGAAACCAAGGACGAGACCGCACGGTCACGGTGGCAACACACCAGCGGTAAGAAAGAAGCCGCGACCAAGATGTGGAGCCGAGAGGAGAGGCCTCAGCGACTAGAGAAGTCGCGGCGAGAAGAAAACAAGGCGGAGACCGCACGGTCACGGTGGAACCACACAAGCGGTAAGAAGGAGGCCGCGACCAGGATGTGGAGTCTGCAGCAGCGACCAAGCCGCGCGAGCAGATCGCGCGAACAGAGCAACAAAGGGAGAAGGTTGTGCGAGCAGACCACACGAGAAGGCGAGTTGACAGGAGAAACCGCGCGACAAGGAGACCGCAGCAAGAAGCAAAGGAGGAGCGGGTAGACAGGATAAACTGCTCGGGGAGGGTTGCGGTTAGATGGGGAAGGGGAAATGCTATAAGAGGACCAAGAGGAAGAAGGGGAAAGCGGGAGGTGGAAGCCATGAGCGAGAGCAGGAGGAGCGGCTAGATAAAGCTAACCGCGCGGGTAGCAAACCGAGAGCAGGCTGGCGGTTGGATAATGCTTAATCGCACAGAGGACCAACCTGGCTGTGATACCATGTGGAGGAAAACTGAAACTTGTATATACTTTCTCAATAATCAAATACAAGGTATGAATACACATTTCTATGAGGGAGAGAGAGAAGAGATCTCTATACATGATGTGGGACTAAAGAGGAGAGGAGAAAAAATAAACTAAAAAAGGGCTCCAACATGGGCCTCTTTACATGGGCTTTTCCAACATACTTTAAGGAATGTAAGAAAATTAAATACTTTGGAGGATTATAATTATTGTAAGAAAGTTGGAAGTTTTACAAATAGTAGAGCGAGCAAACAAACAAAAACACTACATCTGTTGATTTACATAAAAACTTGGTACTAAAATTAATAAGATATAGAACAGTTAAAGCAAGAGAGAAAGAAGTCGATGTCAGAGAGAAAATGGAATACTTCATTAATGCAATTCCTACTCATACATATACTTGTGGTAGCATAAAAAATATGCAATTACAAGAATGGCACTATTAATACAGCATTGTGTTGCAAATTAGAATACCACGTTATATTGATCAAGAGTTACACTCCTCTATATGTAGGAGTAGAGAACTACAAGAGAAAGGGTAAATGAGTAAAAATAACAAAATAACTCCTCAATTCTAACACTCCCCCTCAAGTTGGGCGTGTGATATCAATCATGTCTAACTTGCCCATAATTTTTCCAAAGGCACTCAGACTCAATCCCTCGGCGAGAACATCAGCCAGATGTTGATCGGATGGAACAAACGGTATACTCGCGACTCCTTTCACTATATTTTATATGATGAAATGTATGTTAGCTTCCACATGCTTGGTGTGGTCATGTTGAACGGGATTGCGAGCAATGCTAGTGGTTGCCTTCTTATCACAGAAAAGTCTAATATGTCCCTTGTTTACAATATCAAAGTCATCCATAATGGTGTGAATCCACAAACCTTCACAAATTTCATGAGTCATAGCTCTGAATTTTGCTTTAGCACTCGATTTGTCCGCCACAAGTTGTTTTTTGCTTCTCCAGGTGTGGAGACAATACTCGCTGACCAAAGAACAATACTCAGACATGGAACTTTGGCCATCAACAGATCACGCCTAATCTGCATTTGTGTAAACTTCAATTGTTAACTCTTTACTTGGTGAGAACATGATAACCTTCCTGGGGAGGACTTGATGTAACGTAAGATTCAGTGGGCAACATCAAAGTGGTGAGAGTTTGGTGAATGCAAGTATTGGCTGATAACACCATTCATTAGAATCTGGTGATGTCAGCAACAACTTCTCTATCATCTTCTTCCCAATTTATGGTTGACTACAATTGGCGTGTCAGCGGGTCTACACCCACTCATCCTCAATGTCTTGAGTAAATCAAGGATGTACTTTCTCTGGGAGATGAAGTTTTTATGCTTAGATCTGGCAACTTCAATACTCATGAAGTGCTTGAGATTTTCAATGTCTTTTACCTCGAATTCTCTTGTCTGTCTTTCCTTCAGAGTTTGGATCTCATTAATATCATCATTTGTTATGCAATATCGTCCACATAGACGATTACAGTGGTCTGTGTGTAATCAAATGTCATCATGGCTCTATGCAACCTCCCAAAACCAGGCCCTAGGAGAATAGAATATCACCTTATATTGATCAAGGGTTACCCTCCTCTATATATAGGGGTAGAAAAATACAAGAGAAAAGGTAAATGAGTAAAAATGGACAAAATAACCCCCCAATTCTAACACATTGTGTCGAATAAAATGTAGAACTTGATACTCTAATTCAACTAAAAATTATAATACTCAAACGAATTGGATGCATTAAAAAGAAAAAGAAGAAAGAAAACATTTACATGCTACTTCAAAATTAATAATTTGATTTTTAAAGAAGTGATACATAGCCTAAGGGCATTCTGGAACTTTGTATGTCGCACTCCCCTATATATGAGAGTGGTAGTGTCTCTTTATCTTCATCTTTTGAGATTTAGTTGAGTGATAGGCTCTCCTAGGTGAGAGAAGTACTTAGAGGGAAACAGCACTCAAGAGTTCGGGTCGAGTCTGTTTTGACATTTGTATATTTATTCTGCGTCCAATCATATATTGACGGTTTGATAATGTTTGTTACACTCGCACATTCGCTCAAATGTACCCCCCCCTCGTTGGAAATCATAGAGCGTGCATATTGAAGCCGTAGTGATAAATTCATATAATAAGTTGTAATTAATTGATTAATATTAATTAATTAATATTAGTAAATAGTATTATGTATGCCCTCACTCATATATAGGGGGAAAGGCATGAGGTTTTGGGGTTCAGGGTGGATCGTAAGTGTATGGGTTCTCTCTCTTCCTCCCTCTCTCTCCTCTTGGGACTCTCCTCTCTATCTCTCGTGTACGTATTTTTATGAATGTAATGTAATGCTCGTGGCTTTGAGTCGTACAATCCCTCTTTCACGTGCATCATTTTGAGTGGATCGTTCATCAAGATTCTTGTTCGTAACAATTGGTTCGACCTGTCGTTTTCCAACTGCAGTTTTCGATGACGGATGTCCACCAACAATTCCTTTGGACACTGGTAGGTGACCATCCTTTCTAACCATGTCCACCATTGTCGCATCAGTCCACGAGAGCCTTGATCGGCAAAATGATATGCTCGCACACATCCTCATTACGGCGCAGCATCTCGAGGCCAAAATCAATTGATACGACGCGCTCGGTCAAATAGCAGAGGGGTTGCCTCCTAACAGCTTGTTGGCCTCTGCGTCGGAAGTTTCTGCCATGGCCACACCACCATCTTGTCATCGTCGTTGAAGACGATGCCCCAGCCACTTGGTCTGATCCCCATGAAGTAATGTAATGGAGTGAAAGGCCTTGGAGTACCGAACCCACGTATGTGGCAAAAGACGGGGATGACTTGTGGCTAGGGGTGAAAGGCCAACCAAGATCGGATATAGCTGGTTTTCCGCGAAATCTATTTCAGTAGATTGTATGATGTAGATGGACCCAGATAGAGCACTCAATGGGCTAGGGTGGCCCCCATTTCGCTTTACCAACCCCAGGGAAACTTCGAAGACAGGCCGTCATCATTTGTACAAACAGACTTGTTGTCAAATCGTTTGTGAGTTGTCAAACCCTCTGGTGCGGTCGAGCCATCCGCGCAAGGGTCCCCTGCCCCCGTGACTGGCGTGCAAGGAACCGAACAGTTGTTGTTGACTTGTTTCCATCTCGGACACCCTCATAAGGCCGAACGTGGCAGCGGAAGCCTCCACCGGTGTCACCATAACGGACGCCGCACAAATTCAGGCTCCGCTCTCTGCTCGAATCGCCCCCACCTAGCAGGCAATACCACTTGTGTTGCTCACCTCGACTCCTCCACCGCCTCCTCCCGCATGCCATCCAACCTCTTCCCATGCTCGCTTTCCCTGCGAGTCGTTGCCCTGCTCCGGGACCACAATAACATCGCCTCTCAAGCCCCACAACGAGCGCATGCTGCCTTTTTGGCCAAATCCACATCCCATCGCCCACCTAAACAATTTGGTGCCCCACATGCATCAGCGCCCTTTTCCTTCCCACCCCACTTGTCACAATTAATTTTTGTCCCCACCTTTTGTTGGCCGCAATTTTTAGCCTTGGTGTAGGGTAGGCCGTGTGTAGGAGACGTCGAACTACTCCTGTCTCTAATAACCTCTCGGCATCACACTCCTAACTGTAGAATCAAACGCTTACCCAACTGACCCAAAAGCCCGGACTTGTGGAAAGGGCGCTACATTTTTCCTTAAGGGAGTAGCAAAACGTCATGATTCAAGTGAAGGAACGCTGGACCCAACAATCCTCCCCTCCCTCAGCGTCCAGCACGATCCGCCATCTCAGAGGTGGGCCCCACCTGGCAAAGAGGTAGGGTTGCCACATGGTCGTGGCCACCTGACTCGCCGGACCACACAGGTAGAGAGCAATTTCGGGATTTATTAGCCCCCCCCCCCCCCGGTCTTGAACCTGTGACCTCCTCTGATACCACTTGTAGGATCAAGCGCTTACCCAACTGTCCCAAAAATCTGGACTTGTGGAAAGGGTGCTACCTTTTTCCCTTAAGGAAGTAGCAAAACGACACGGGTCAAGTGAAGGAAAGCTGGACCCAACACCAACCCTCCTCAACGGTGGCCGCAATCTCCTCAACAACCTCATCTTCGCCTTCTAGGCCCAACTCATCATCCTCAATAAGCAGATTCTGCGTGGGGCACTGGGCCTCCACGTGTCCTATGTCTGAGCATCTATAACATTGTATACCCCCGGATTTATGGCCATCAATGGCGGTGGATTTGCCCTTCGTGTTAGCTGAGGCACGTAGGGGCGCAGTCGTTGTGGTCTGCGATGGCAATGAGATCCTCTGAAATGTCACTGCTAACGACAAGCTCATCGAAGCGAGCCATATAATCAGAGACACTAAGTGTCCCCTAACGTAAACTATGTACTTGACCAAGCAACTGATCTTTATAGTACGCAGGGAGATACTTGTCTATCAGTGTTTGTTTCGTATCATTCCATCGGGTGATGGGATAATAGTCTTCCCTATCAACTGATCTCTCTACGCTCGTCCAGAATACCTTAGCCAGCCCAACTAATTTTATTTTGGCGAATCATACACGTAGCTCGTTGCTAATGTCATACCACTCGAAATAATGGTCCATGTCGAGGAGCCAATGGCTAGAGGCCTTCGGGTCCATGCGACCATCAAAATACGGGGTATCAATGTGAATGCCCCTAGTGATGTCATACTCATGCTGGTAACCGCCTTTGCGCGGCTCCGGATAAACCTCATAATACTCTTCATGAACATAATCAGGTCAAGCAAGCGGGGGTCCACGCTCTCTGTTATCGGGATCAAAATAGTCATTGCGGTCAAGATCACGGTAACCGTGCTGAGGTTCCTGATTTATATGATCCCGAGGGAAAACTCGGGGTTCGTCACATTGTGGTGGGTGCCTGACATAAGCAGGGTTTTGTCGGCTCTCTAGGGTGTATTCAGGGTTCCGTCGCAAAGGCGGAACGGGAATCCGACGGGGAATACCATTCAAGGGGTGGTTGCACACTCCTCGGATGTGGATCAGGACAAGAAGAAATATCGAGCTCATCCTCAAGTGGTTCCACCCGTTGGGGTGGTGTCTTTCGGATTTTTCAAATTCTCTAACTGGTTATTCATCTTTGCGAAGTCAAGACGAAAATCCTGAAATTGGACACCCATGGTATATAAACGATCAAGGACAAGTCGCTGAAATTCAGCTAATGTCGTACCCGAATCCGAACTATTTCCTCGGTCCTTGGTGACGTTTGGATCAGACATTGGGGATCTATAAACCATACCACTACAGAGCATAGATGTGGCCCAAACCTTGGGCTCGGATACCAAATGATGAAGGGTAGGGCGTGTGGTGTTCGACTAACATGTAATTCTAAGTGAGGTGCGGGGAGATAATTTTATTACCTTTCAATACTAAATAAAAAACGCAAAACAAAATAAAACAAATACATGAAAATATCGAAACGTTGATCTAGACGCATCCACGAAGTCGGATCGCCGATCCGGAGACGCCATATATGGTAGGTGGCCATTCGGCCCCAAAACTAGTGATCCAATGCAGGTTCGCGTCGTTGATCCTCATCAAGCCCCATCCTCTCACCCACTCAAGTTGTCGTTACATATTGTCACCACCCATGATTTTGACACAATTCCACCAATCGTCATTCTGATGTGCTCACACTTTTCATCCTCCTTTTCTCCCCAGCACTCGTAGCCTCTCCACCAAGTTATTCTTAAAGATCCCGGCAAATATAGGAGACTCGACCTTGAGGACAAAGTCGATTTTCAAGGGCGGTATAATGTTATACTCACACATTCGCTCAAGAGGACACTCCTCGTCGGAATACATGGAGTACACATATGGAAGCCGACGTGATAAATTCATATAATAAGTTATAATTGATTAGTTAATATTAATTAATGAGTATTAATTAATATTAACTAATATTATTTTGCATGCCCTCCGTATGTATTAGGGGGAGAGGCTTGAGGTTTTGGGGATCTAGGATGGACAAGAAGTGTATGGGATTTCTCTCTCTTCCTCTCTCTCTCTCCTCTTAGGGCTTTCTTCCCTACTTCTAGCATATGTATCTTTTATGAATATAACGCAATGCTTGTGGCTTTGAGGAGCTCAATCCCTCTCTCGCACGCATCGTTTTGAGTGAATCGTTCATCAAGATTCTTGTTTGTAACAGTGTGCATCTATAAATTGGTCTGATAGGGTTTCCTAGTAAATCTTAAGCTCTTCCACATTTTTGGTCCAACTAATCCTTCCCTCGTCCGGTACTCATTTCTGTGGATCCACCGCCATCCCTCTCCCAAGTTCTTCTCGATGAGATAGCTCGTGTTTGCATCCCGGCTCCAGCGCCCTCTTCCTCTCCTCGCGGCTATAGCCATTGCGCAAGACGTTGTGTGTCCCGCGTCTGTCATCTTCTGCCGACACGCTCGACTCCTATGCCGACTTTTTTATGTGTGTCGTCTTCCCCGAGCGCTCCTCCTCACGTCACTCAACAACCAACGCTTACTCCATCCCGCCACCTCCTTCCAGCAGCACATGCCCACCCTCCATCGAGTCCGACCTCGCAATCAGTCGTGTCACGCCCAATGGATACTGATTCAGTGGCCTCCACGCATTTCTTGTGCTTCGCCGTCTCCCACCGACCCCAGTCGTGCCTTCCCCTCACACTGTCACACCCCATTCAACCTGTAGCCGAAATCTCCCTTCATCCCCGTCGTTCTATGCCTCGAACACATTCAATTGCTCTCAATGCCGATGAGGATGCCTTTGTCTCTACCTCTGCTGACTCTCATTGTTTGGATCAACTCGAAGCAAGGCTTGAGGATCTTACTCTCCTCCTTCGAGAACTCACGGCACAACAGTAAACCTCCCACTGCCCCCCCCCCCCCGTCACCACCACTGCACCCCCTTGGCTCGTCCCTAACTATATGGGTTTCCCCACCCCACAATGGACATTCACCTGACTCATCTCTATCGAATCGAGATCTCTTTGTTCAACGACAGTGATCCCATCAGTTGGATCACCCGCGTCAAATGTTCTTCAATTTTCAGTCCACCTCTGCCAACCAAAATGTTCTCATCGCCACTATCTATATGGAGAGTTCGGCTCGCCAATGGGTGTGTTGGACATGCCAGCAAGTTTCTGGTCTCTCCTGATCCACGCTGAAGGAGAAACTCCATCACTATGACCCCCTCTAGAAGGGCAATGCCTACGAGTGCCTCAACTTCATGCTCTAGTCCGACACTGTGGCCACCTACATTGACGAGTTCATCGAGGTAGCTGTCAGCAGACGTACTCGCTCACCCATGTCTGCCCTCTTAAAGACTTGTGTGTGTTGCTTGGATCAGAAGACGACGGTCCTGACTTCGAAGACTTGGATCCTCTGACGCTCGTGGATCCCCCTACGAATCTCGGCCTTGAGGACAAGGATGTTTTTCGAGAGGCTGTTGATACGGATACGAACTCCTAGACACACATCTTCCTTTATATATCTATCCTAAGGGAATTATCGTCCTTTGTATGTCTCATTCCCCTATTTATAGGAGTGGTAGCGTATCTTTATCTTCATCTTTTATGATCTTATTGAGTGATAGGCTCTCTTAGGTGAGAGAGGACCTTGGAGGGAACCAACTCTCAAGAGCTCGGGTCGAGTTAGTCTTGACATTTGTAGATTTATTTTGCGTTCATATATTGACCGTCTTGATAGCGTGCATCTATCATAATTTAAAGAGCATACTTCTGAAGAAGAAGAAATATAAAGAGCAATTAAAAATTAATGAGGTATACTAGAGATTAGTCTAAAAAATAAAGATAAAGTTAACTCTAAAAAAGATATAGAATGTAAAAGCTTTATGTCAAAATGAAATACCTGAGAAAACTAGCCCAGTTACAGTGAACATGAAAATAATTTAGTTAATAAATCTTTGCACTAAAATTTTGAAAATTAAGGGGATGTCAAATGATTGAAATTAAAATAATTTCTAAAGTAAAACAAAGTACTAAAATATTATACAAGGCTTAAAAGAAACAACTTATGAGTTCTAGATGAAGCTATGGTAGCGACCATTGGAACATTGACTATGAAAGAAATATTTATGTTCAGATAACTAATGAAAAGGTATAGAGAGCAGATTAAGCAACACAATAATTTTATTTCATGATAAGACAGGATGATAAGACAGGATTGAGTACCATAAGAGTTTATTGGTGTGCATTTACGCTTAAGTTAATAAAAAATATGTTTGAGGGAACATTGCCTAATATTAACCATAATTTCAATTAAAG
Organism: Platanthera zijinensis; assembly: GCA_039513925.1. Lineage (NCBI taxonomy): Eukaryota > Viridiplantae > Streptophyta > Magnoliopsida > Asparagales > Orchidaceae > Platanthera > Platanthera zijinensis. The sequence continues at coordinate 27,659,448 of CM077093.1, read as the reverse complement.
GTCTACGTCGATGACCAACTTTAAATTTATAGTTTTATATTGTTTAGGAGGATGCTTACAAATATTCAAGGTCTGGTGTCTGGGTGAGATTGTTGTAATCCATGAGAAAACTGTTTAAATAAGTTATAGGTTGAAAAAATGGAGTAAATGTTTAAAAAATATCTTGAAATTAGTAAATCATACTTGAGCAAACAATCTAAAATTTTTTGGGGGTATATATGACAAAAACTTCTACGGTATTTTGTGAAACATCTCAACCTAGTTTAACAACAAATCAGCAATCCGACCGAGCCCCACGATAAGAAGTAAACTAAACAACGATATTATATTTGGTACATAGCAGGCATAATATAAAAGTACTAAAAGAAACTTACAACGGAAGTAAGAAAACAGTTATGGGTAAACAGGAGAACCTCAAAATCTGATTCACAGAGTCAACTAGTAATGAAAAGAATCACAAAGTTAAATTACTAAAAGCTTATCCATAATCTGATACAATGAAAACATTAGATAATCTTGATGCATGCTATAAATAAAGGTACAATAACTGAATTGGGAAACAACAGAAACGAAAGACGAACAAATATGAAAAATCATGGCGCTTATCCTATGCGCAGCTCACCACCGGTGACCTCTGAAAAATAAATTCCCGAAAACGGGTCAGCCCAACTGGTGAGTAAGAAAGACTACTCTCAGTAGATTTAACTTTTAACGTCTATTTTTGCATCAACTGTTTGTAGATTTATTTCTCTTTCTGTAAAGGTGCAGAGGGGATTCTGTCATATTATCTGAGTTCTTGTTTATTCTGATTTTAGATGCCCTGATTTATTTTCTAAAAAATTAGTAATCAAATTTTATAATTTACGCTTTGCAGGTTTAGGCTGATTTTGAAGCCCAAATGGCAACTCGAAGACGCCCTGAACTAAACTAAAGTGCTCTCTGAGCGGAACATGGCTCACAACTGAAAATCTCTAAGTCTGGAAATGTATCTGATGACCCCACGTCTGAGGCTCATACAGACTACAGGTCATATGAGAACGAGGTCGATGATCTGAAGTTTAACTTATTTAAAACTTTTCTTCTTCATTAGAGTATATATACATTTTTATTTATGTTTGTTCTTGTTGTGGTTGTATGTAAACAAATTACACAGTATATATTACGTAATACTCAAAAACTGACTTCATCATGCATTACTAAGTTATGTGATCCTGATTTTTTCTGCGTTATCTAGAGTAATTTAATTATTGGTATTGGCTTGAATAATTAAATTACATAAGCATTGTTAAATAACCTAGAAAATGCACTTATATACACTAATATGTATAGCTAAGAGGAGTCGAATTTCTTATTTCGGTATTGCAGCGCTCGTAGACGCGGTGCAGTAGCATGATTCTTCTAGATTATTCTGATAACTCAAAACCTTCTCCGGTCTATGTCAACCCACACCCAAAAACTACAATATGACATAAAACCCTAATTAATTTGTTATCGATTTGCTAGGGTTCCGATGGCAACATGAAGACATTTCAAGTGTCAAAGGAGCGAAAAACGATAAAAATAAAGAATAATTATACCTTGCAATCACTGGGAGCAGAGAAAAGTTCAGATCCAAATAAGACGAAGCCCTAATTGGCTGGATGGCTTCAAGATCGCAGGAATTGACTTTGGATCATGGTAGAAAAGTGCTCTCTGCAAGGATCGTCAGTTGATGTGCTTATGTAAAATCGTGCAGGAGGCAAGGGGGGTTTCGAAAACCAAAATCAAAGTCGGTTGAAGTTCTCCTACCTGGGTTAAAAAGGACTTGACTAGAATGAAAATGGAAAGAGGGGACTAGATCGGCAGCATCGTTCCTGAAAAGCCACAACGAAATTCTTAGAATCTGAACTTTTCAGGCCTTGTTTGGCGCAACGTTTGGAGGCGTCGTTTGAGGCAAACGTTGTCGCACGGCGGGTAACCAAATGCCCGGCGGCGGCGTTTGTCGCGTTCCCTCCTGCGCGCAATGGAAAACGGAGTAAAGCCCTGCCTTTTCGAACAACTGCCTCCCCCCTCCAGTTCACAAGGTGGTGTCTCCTCCTGCCTGGCGTCTCCTCCCACCTAAACAAACGAAGCCTTAATCAAGGGAGGAAGAAATGTTGTGACATCAACAAAAAGCCTTCAAAAAGGTGGATCTGGGCTTACTTGACTCAACTAGCGGAATAGGAAGAAGCTTGTCGTCGGTCTAATTGCGACAGAGAAGAACCTTCGGGGCTTTCTTGCAACAGGAGGTGCCGTCAATGACTCTGGAGAGAGGGATGGTTGTGTCGGTTGCTGGAGTTGCTACATCGTCGATCGATAGGGAGGAGAAACAGAACACCCTAGACTTTCACTTGCTCGGGACATGGAGGAAGGAAACTGTCGATCGGCAGTTTCTAAAGTCTAACGCGTGCGGGGGTTTAAGGAAACTGCTGCGGTTTTCCTTTTTATTCATCGATTGCCTGCAGGAATTGAAGAGACGTGTGAGGCTAGGGCAACTCATGAAATTTGCAGAGCGCGATGCATAAATTTTCTGGTGTTACAAATCTCCCCACCTAAAAAAATTTGTCCTCTAAAATTACAACATAGCTGGATCAAAGAGAAAGGCATAATCTTTATTGCTTCGGAGTTCATCTTCTATTTCTCAAGAATACTCTAGTCAACCACAATTTATCCAAAGGACTAACAAAACAGATCTCTCTGTTCCTGAGTTTTTGAATCTTTAAGTCCACTACTCAAACTGGTTTGATACTGATACTAAGATTTGATTCAATTGGTGTTTCCTCAGTATTGATTATCTGACTGGGATCTCTGACTACTCTCCTCAGAAAAGAGACGTGGAATACATCATGTAAACCACTCATATTCTCGGGTAAGGCCAACTTGTATGCAACCTCACCTATCCGTTACAGTACTTCAAATGGACCAACGAACCTTGGACTCAAGTTCTTCATTTGCTTGATTCGAGAGACACTCCTGACTGGTGTGACCTTAAAGATAAACATAGTCTCTGATGTTAAATTTCATTGACCTGTGCTTCTGATCATAGTACTTGGTTTGTCAGTCCTAGGCTATTTTCATACATTCTTGAATGAGTTTGTCTCGGGCGGTGGTCTTGTCAATCCAAGTTTGTGTTAGCAATTCTCTCCTCACTTTCAGCCTATGTTATTAAAGGCGCGCCTAAGGCTCAAAACTCACCAGGCTCAGAGGTTTGCACCTTCGTGCCCCTTATTTGTGTCTTTGGACTATAAAAGGAGTGTCTGAGTAAGATTTTTGTTATATTTTTTTTACTTCAAAAATAAAAAAAATAATGTAAGAACTCTATTTTTTATTGATTTAGTGTTTGTGAAATATAATTGTGCGTTGAGACTTAGATATGATGCAAGTAACCACATTGATTCTATTTTTAAGATATATAAACGATAGTAATGAATGATTAATTAGTAGACTAAATGAAGAATTTGATCGAGATGCTGAAATGATGTTTGATGCTGACTATTTAAAATGGATGTAGTTGTGTCTTGCCTTTGTCAGGCGCGCGCCTACGCCTTGAGCCTAGGCTCCAAGACCTTTTTGTGTCTTGGTGCGCTTTGCGCCTTTAATAACTAAGCTTTCAGCACAACATAATGGTGACCATTAAAGTCTAGAATGCACATCCTGAGCATATCTTCCATGGTTTTATTTGTGCGCTCTGTCTGTCCATCTGTCTGGGGGTGGAAGGTTGTGCTGAAATTTAACTTGGTGCATAAACGTTCCTGGACGTATTTTCATTTCTTAGAGGTAAACTTGTCATCTCTATCCAAAATGATAGTTTTAGGAACACCATGCAATCGAACAATCTCATCCACATATAATTAAGTCAATCTATGACCTTGATTTGTTCTCTTGTTAGGAATGAAGTGGACAACCTTGGAGAGACGATCAACTATAACTCATAGAGAATCTCGTTTCCATTCTGCGATCTGGGACGGCCATGAACGAAATTCATTGATATGTTTCAAAATTCCGCTCTTGAATAAGAAGTGGTTGCAATTTGCCCCCTGGTGTCTGGCATTTGACCTTAACTAACCTGCAAGTTTCACACTTTCCAACATGCTCTGCTATGTCTCTCTTCAACCCTGGGTACAAAACTGATTTCTTACGGTTTGCGTACATTTTTGTGCAACTTGGATGTATGGAGTACTTGGAATTATGAGCCAAAACTGGTGCGCGGCATCACACTGATCTCCAACCTCTCTAGAGCTCGTACTAAGTCCTCCTGCTAGGTGATGAGGAAGTAGCTCGAATCCCATCTGCTAAAAGCAGCTGCAACCATATTTTCCTTTCCCAGGTGGAACTGGATATTCACATAATATCCTGCGAGAAATACAATCCACTTAAGCTACCTCATATTGAGTTCTTGCTGCTCAAATATATATATATATATAAGGCTTTTGTGATCTATAAAGACTTTACAACGAGCCCCATAGAGGTAGTGTCTCCAAATTTTTAATGTGTGAATGACAGCTGCTAACTCCAATTCATGAACAAGATAATTCTTCCCGTACACCTTCAACTGGCTGGATGTGAAAGTTATAACACTCCCATGTTGCATCAGTACACAACCTAAATCCTGGCTCGAAGCATCACTATATATCCGGAAGCCATTTACCTGTGAAGGTAGACATAAGATAGGTGCAGTCATCAAACGGGTCTTCAGCTCCTCAAACGCCAGCTCGCAATCTACAGTCCAATTGAAGGATTTTCCTTTCTTTGTAAGAGAAGTAATAGGCAGAACAATCTTTGGGAAATCTTTAATGAATTTCTTGTAATAACCTGCTAGACCAAGGAAAATGTGAACCTCAGTAACTGTCTTCGGTCTTAGCCAATCTCTGATAACTTTTATTTTCTTGGGATCCACTGCAAGACCTTTCTGACTAATAACATGCCCCAAGAATGTCACCTCTAAAAGTCAAAACTCGTACTTCGAGAATTTTGCGTACAACTGATTTTCCCAGAGTACTCAGAATAGTCCTGAGATGAACGGCATGCTCCTCTTTGCTCCTTGAATACGCCATAACATCGTCTATAAAGACAATAACAAAACGATCCAAAAACTCTCGGAACACCTGAATCATCAAAGTCCATGAAAGCTGGTGGCGCATTAGTCAACCCGAACAGCATGACTACAAATTCAAAGTGTTTGTATCTCATGCGGAAAATTGTCTTTTGGATGTCCTTGTCTCGAATCCTTAACTGATGGTAACCCGGTCTTATGCTTAACTTAGAATAAGTGCAAGACAATTCAAGCTAATCGAATAAATCAAATATCCTCGAAAGTGGGTATTTGTTCTTAATCGTGAGTTTATTCAGCTCGTGGTAGTCAATGCATAGTCAAATATCCCCAAATTGTCGTCCTTTTTAACAAATAGTACATGAGCGCCCCAAGGAGACGTACTGGGTTTGATAAATCTCAAGTCAAGCGATTCCTGCAACTGGATCTCTAACTCTGTTAATTCCCCAGGGGTCATACGATAAGGAGCTTTGGCTATAGATTGAGATTCTGGAAGAAGGTTGATTTGAAAGTCAACCTCTTACGGGAGTTCTTCTGGGAAGACATCTAGAAACTCTCGCACTACCGCCACTTCCTGAAGGGTGTTCTTAGCTTCCGCATGTATTAGTACCAGGAAAGTTGTGTAACCATTATTAATATTTTGAATTGCCTTAACGGAGGAGATAATCAATTTAAAAATTCCTTTCATACCGCGAAAGATGATATAGAGTTTGTCCAGGTCCTTCTAACTAAATTTTCTTACTTCTGCAATCTATCTTGGCGTTTACATCGGAGAATCAGTCCATCCCCAAAATTAATTCAAATTTTGCAATGGGTAGGAGGGATGCCTCTGCAATAACCTAATTTTCCTCGAACAGTACTGGAACCCTACACTTGCGACTGATTTGCATAATTGAATCGTTAGGCATCATAATATTTAACGATATCTCATCAAGAAGGCTCTCTAGATCGAGTTTATGCGCAAATGATTCCACAATAAATGAATGTGAGGCACCCGTGTCAAAGAGAACCTTGAAGGGTACGTTCTGAATCATAAGTATACCTAAATGCATGCTTATGTATTTGATTTATGAGTTACTGGGAGGGAATATCTAACATTTTATTTCAACAGAAATTTCATACATGTGATCATATCCTCCTCCGCCTTGGCCTCCCAATGGTCAAGACCAAAAGCTCTGGGTTGAACTAAACCTCGTCCTAGAGTTGGTTTTGGGTTGGCGTCCATCATCGTCTTTCCTTTGCTCACTCTACTTGGCCCGCTAACTTCAAACTTTGACTGTAAGACATGTCACAGGAATAAGTTCTAGGCTAAGGTAGACTGAAAATGATATGTGAAGAAGCTTCAGACTTAAAGTTATATTACCTTATTGCCCGCAGATCCGGGTCAAGAACGAACAAAGTGCCCAGTTTGCTGACATTTGTAGCAGACTCCAGAAGCAGCCAAACAATCTCCTGGGTGATAGCAGTTGCACTTTATGCAGAGGGGATAGTCCTTACTAGAGGTGCAACTCGGATCGGTTTGGTTTGGTTCTACCCAAAACCAAAAACAAACTCATAAAGGTTCGGTTCCAAAAATTTGGAACCGGAATCGACCCACGGTCCTAAAATATGGAACCGGATCCGAACCGTTCACTTCGATTTGGTTCTAGTTCAGTTCTCGGTTCTGCCCATGTCTCAAAATAATAATAAAATTGACTTTCAACTTATGAGTCTTTGTCATACAACTAACAATTTCTCAAAATAATTGAATGACTCTATAACATTGAAGTCATATACCTACATGAGTTCAAATATTCTTTTCTTAGCAATACAATTATATTCTCCATCATTTACGTATTGAGACATACAACTATAATCGTTGTCTCAATTTTTTTCATTAGCATTGATTTTCAGTTCTCGGGTCGGTTCCGGGTACCCGACCTATGGAATCGGGAATTGAACCGAATTGACAGTTCTGGAATTATAGGAATCATACCCGAATCAATCCTATTTGGAACCTGTTAGATACGATGTTCATTCTGAGTGGTAGAGTTAGTTTAGAGTCACATCGGGTGTTGGGATCACCCTCTCTTATACTTATATATATTACATTTGTTTATTGCGAATAGTATCATCATTCAATCATAATTCTATCATGGTATCAGAGGGCTAGGTTTTTCGCACGCCGTCCTCACTCATCAATTGCAGGCTTCGCTCCCGCTCCAGGTGATCCCGATCCCGCTAGCATCACCCGATCCCTCTAGCATCTGCAGGTTCCGCCACAGATCGCGCTCAAGCATCCGCTCGTCGATCGCACTCCAGCATTTGCTCCCCGATCGCGATTCAGACGCGTCGATCGTGATCCAAACGTCGATCAAAAATCGTTGATCCTGCCGCATCGCCAATCCTGCTTCCGCAAACGCACCAGGACGCTCCAGGCGACATCCACGCCTTCCGCCGGAGTCCTAGCCACCAGCCCTGTCTTCCTCCTCCTCCGATTGATTCTGCATAAGCGCTTTCCACCTCCAACTATTTTTGCAGCCCCGCCTTCCTCCTCCGGTCGATCTTCGCAAGATCTACGCCCAACGCTGCATAGTCGGCATCGTTGATTACTCCATTGTCGATTGATCCTGCATCCCATCAGTGTTTTTAGCTGTCTGCTCAGATCCAGCATCGCTGATTGCTCTTGCTCATCCAGTCGGTGCCCGCAACAGACAGTGGAGTTTACATCGGCTCCTCCCTTCGATTTCCAGCGGACACTAGCATCTTCCCCGCCTTCTGGAGGCCCTTCTGCATTTCGGCACCACTGCAATCTCTTATGTCGTCTTTTGGAATCGCTTTCGGCTGATCCTGCAGCCCCGATGGAGTTGTTTTACTCTTTGCAGCCCACTGTTTCTCGATGCAACCTGCTGCCATCGCCGGGTTATAATTCGTTAGTGCGCCTTGTTCCTCATCCTTTGGCGCCCTCTACAACTCAATCTGTCGATGCTCGTTGCCAGCCGGTCCGTTGTCACTACTGTCAGTGTCTTGGACATGTCAAATATGCGTGTCGTAAGCTTCAGATGGCTCAGAAGTCCGGTCAGAAGCGTGCTTCCTTCCGCTCATTTTTTGGCTCCGGCACAGTATTTCTTTATATCTGCACTTGCCCGGCAGTTCTCCCAGCAGGCTTCACTGCCTCGCTCCTCTTCCTTCGCTCTTCCATCGACTGCTTTTGATGTCTGTCTCTCATCTGGCTGCCTCCGCTCCTGCAGGTATCTCTCCCTCTGACTGATTTCTCGACTCTGGAGCCTCATTTCACATGACATATGATGCTCCCCACCTCTTGTCATGTCAGCCCGTCTCTTTTGCCCTTAGTATCATGGTAGCAGATGGCACCAATCACCCCATCACCAGTCGTGGCCTCCTTCACACCTAGAGCTGTCACAGTTCTGATTCGGTTCCGGTTCTACTAAAACCATGAACCAAATCACTAAGGTAACGGTTCTTCAAATTAGAACCAAAACCTTATTTGGTTTGACCGGTTCTGGTTCCGGTTTCAGCTTAGTTTTTGAAACCGTCGTGTAAATGGTTCCGGTTACGGTTCAACAAGAACCAAAACCAAACTGTCCACTAACGGTTCGGTCCGGTTCCATGCAGTTCGGTCCGGTTTCAATCGGTTCCAGCTAAAACCAAAATCAAACTTGGCATAATGAAATAAAAGCGAGCTGCAAATAGTAAAACTCAAAACAACATCAAAATAAAAATAATTATGTTGCGCACTTCGCGACGATCTTTTCCACGATCGGTGGAATAGTATCAATCACCTTCCAACGCGTGTAGACTTGCCACGACTTCTAGTTGGCTTGCGCACGTCTCGTCAGCATGCTCAACCGTAACAATCGGCTATAATTAGTTGTCTTTCATGATTACTAATAAATAGTTGTTGTATATCTTCTATATTTTTTAAATAAAATATTTCAAAAAAATATGTAAGAAAAATTAAAAATATATTATATAACTGTACAAAAATCAAAAGTGCACTGCAAAAATTGACTCCAAACCGTACCAATGTCAAACCATACCACATGGTTTTTATGCGGTGAAGTTTTGTTCGGTCCAAAATCGACCCCCTTCAGTGCGATTGCGGTTTGAGTTCAAACTGCAACAGCTTCACTCGTGATAGTAAGTATAAATATTATAGATAAATTGTAAAATAATAACAATATTATAATAATAATATTATTATTAATAATAAACGAGTTGCGGTTCGGTTCTACTTCGGTCCGGTTCGGATCGGGTCTAAAAATCTTGAAACCGCTTGAGACTTGTATGTTGTGGTTCTGGTTCCAGTTCCGGTTCCGGTCCGGATAATAAAATGTAAGAACCACATCCGGACCAATGTTGTTTACGGTTCCAAAATTCAAACCGGAAACCGAATAATTTGTTAACGATTCGGTCTGGTTCTTTGTGGTTCCGGTTCGGTTCCGGTTCGGTTTGCGATTTTCGGTTTTAAGTGACAGCTCTATTCACACCAGCCACTTTCATATTCCTGATGTTGCATGCATACCCAAGTTATCCATGAACCTCATATCCGCCAGCCAGCTCGCATCCCATGGTTGGCTGGTTACCTTCGATGAGTTTGCATACAGTGTGTAGGATCGTCTAACTGGGGCACTCCTTGGAGCTGGTCGTCGTCGTAGCGGGGTGTACGTCTTTGATCGCCTTCATCTTCCATCCACTACCTTATCACCGACAGCTTCTACTATTTGTCTTCCTTCGGTGGGCTTCTCTCAGTGGCATCATCGTCATGGTCCTCCTAGTGGTTCGCGTCTTGCGACTCTCATTAGTCATGGCTTCCTTGGTCGTGTTCCTGTTGATCGGTTCCACTCGTGCACATGTTGTAAGCTTGGTAAACAGTTATAACTCTCATATCCATCTAGTGACTATAGGTCTCAGCGTTCTTTTGATTTAGTTCACTCTGATGTATGGGGTCTCACACCTTTTGTATCCAAGGGCGGACACCGGTATTATGTTATTTTTGTTGATGATTATTCTTATTATAGTTGGGTGTAGTTTATGCATTCTCGCTCTGAGTTTTTTCAAACTTATGTTACCTTTTTTGCAATGGTGTGCACATAGTTCTCTTCTTCCATACGTATTTACGCTCAGATTCAGGGGGGAGTACCTCTCTCATGCTTTTAGAGATCTGTTGCTAGCTACCCACGGCACTCTCCCTCAACTTGTTTGTCCTGATGCTCACGCTCGGAATGGAACCGCTGAAAGAAAGCATCGCCACATTATTGAGACAGTTTGCACCCTTCTTATATTTTCTCATGTTCCTCATCTTTGGGATGAGGTTGTTTCCACGATTGTCTATCTTATTAACCTATAGTCTTCCACTTTCCTACAGGGTCAGTGTCCTGGTGAGTGTCTGTACTCTAGACCCCTGTGTTATACTCATCATGTTTTGGGTTGTCGATGTTGTGTTCTTCTCCCTCCACGTGAGCGTATAAAGCTCTCTATTCAGTCTGTTCTTTGTGCCTTCCTTGGATACAGTACCGAGCGCAAGGGTTATTGATGTTATGACTCGGTTGCACGTCGACTTTGCATCTCACGTGATGTCACTTTTGATGAGTCTCACCCTTTCTTCGTGTCATCTGTTCCTTCGACCTCACACTCATCTGTTACTCCCTTTGATGTGCAGTTTCTCACTATTCTCATCTCCCCGTCTCATGTATCCTCCCCTCCGGTATGTCCACCTCCTCTTCCTTTGCTACAGTCTACACTGTCACCTCCTCCTTCATTGTCCCAGTCTATTCCATCATCTTCTCACCCCTCCCATTCGCCACTTACATATCCCTCTGATGCGCTTGTCGCCCCCTTCCATATCACTACACTCGTCGTCCTCCTCCTGCTCCCTCACCTTCAATTCCCCGGACTCAGTGTCTGCCTCCTCCAGCGAATGCCCTGTGGATGATCCACCAGTGCGTCGCAGCCCACCTAGTGAGTGACGTCCTCTCGACCGCCTTAGCCTTGTTACAGTCTACATTGTCACCTCCTCCTTCATTGTCCCAGTCTATTCCATCATCTTTTCACTCCTCCCCTTCACGACCTACATATCCCTCTGATGCGCTTGTCGCCCCCTTCCATATCACTACACTCGTCGTCCTCCTCCTGCTCCCTCACCTTCAGTACCCTGGACTCAGTTTCTGCCTTCTCCAGTGAATGCCTTGTGGATGATCCACCAGTGCGTCGCAACCCACCTCGTGAGCGACGTCCTCCAGACGCCTTAGCCTTGTTACACTACCGCTGGACCTACCTACACTTTATGCTACTGTTTGTACTACTCCAGAGCCGACTTCCTATCGTGAAGCTGTTCAGATATCTGAGTGACAGGTTGCTATGTCTGCTGAATTGGCGACGCTTGGGCACACTCGCACATGGAATCTTGTTCCTATTCCGCATGGTGTTGTTCCTATTACTTGCAAGTGGGTCTTCAAAGTCAAGACTCGCTCCAATGGTTATGCGGAGAGGTACAAGGTTCGGCTAATTGCTCGTGGTTTTTAGTAGGAGCAGGGGAGAGACTATGATGAGACCTTTGCTCCAGTCGCGCATATGACACGGTTCAGACTCTTATTGCAGTTGCAGTTGTTCGTCATTGGTCTTTGTCTTAGCTCAACGTGAAGAATGTTTATCTTCACGGTGATCTCAAGCAGGAGGTATACATGCTTCCTCCTCCCGGTCTATCCTCTCCTTCAGGCCTTGTCTGTCGTTTGAGGCCAGTTCTTTATGGACTCAAGCAGGCACCCTGCGCGTGGTTTGTACGTTTCAGATTAGTCGTTACAACCGCTGGTTTCTAGCCAAGTCCACATGATCTAGCTCTATTCGTGCACTCCTCTCGTGGTCGGACTTTGTTGTTACTTTATGTGAATGATATGATCATTACTGGTCATGATCCTTCTCATGTGGCCTTCGTCAAGCATTACCTTAAGCAGCAGTTTCAGATGATTGACCTTGGACAGCTGAGCTACTTCTTGGGGCTTGAGGTCAGTTCTACAGACCGTGGTTTTAACCTCTCTCAGCAGCATTACACATCAGATATTCATATGCTAGCTAGGGCTGCTCTCTCTGACTCTCGCACAGTGGACACTTCTATGGAGTTTCACCTTCAGCTACGTCTGGATGATGGGGTTTCACTCTCTGATCCTACTCGCTACCACCACCTCGTTGGGAGTCTCGTCTACCTCACCATTACTCGGCCCGACATTGTCCATGTTGTTCATGTGTTGAGCCAGTTCGTTAGTGCGCCCACCTCGGTGCATTACGGTCACCTGTTGCAGCTCCTGTGTTATCTTCAGGCGACGACTTCTTGTGGTCTCTTCTTCTCCAGCAATAGTTCTCTACAGCTTCGTGCTTATTCAGAAGCTACCTGGGCCAGTGATCCTGTTGAACGACGTTTTGTCAGTGGTTTCTGTCTGTTCTTGGATTTTTTACTTATTGCATAGAAATCCAAAAAACTGGCTGGTGTTTCTTATTCCAACATTGAGGGTGAGCTTCGGGTCATGGTTACCATCGCTAAGGATATTATTTGGTTTCATTGGCTTCTTGAGGATCTTGGGGTTTCTTTTCTTAATCTCACTTTGGTATCATTCAAATTACTTTAAACCCGGTGAAGCACTCTCTCTCCAAGCATATCGGGGTGGATGCTTTCTTCCTACGTAAGCATTATGGTAGTGGCACTCTTGCTCCCTCCTTTATTCCTTTCGAGCAGCAGATTGCAGATTTGATGACAAATCCGCAGCTGAGGACCCAGCATACCTATCTATTGTCCAAACTCTCGATGTATGATCCCCGTGAGTTTGGGAGGGTGTTAGATACGATGTTCATTCTGAGTGGTAGAGTTAGTTTAGAGTCACCTCGAGTGTTGGGATCACTCTCTCCTATACTTGTATATATATATTACATTTGTTTATTGTGAATAGTATCATCATTCAATCCTAATTCTATCAGAACCGCCCCGAACCGTTCGGTTCGATTCCGGTTCGATTCCGGTTCGATTATTTTTACAAACCCCTAGTCCTTACCCTTGGCCTCGAGCTGATTTCCCTTCTTTTCACCCGACCTCTGCTTCTTGCTCCAATTCTTACCTTGGTTGTTCCTACTCTTGTGTTGTTGTGCCGCACTACGAGGTCACATGGATCGGAAATTGTTGCGTCTTTGCACCCGTTGTTGATCGGCTTCCAACCTCCTTGCGGTATCTACCAGGCTTTTGTAATCGGCATTGACCATAGTCATCAGCGGTTGCCTTAATGAGTCATGGAGGCCATCAACAAATCGGTTGCACTTCTCGATCTCATCTCCTTACATCGAGCCCGCATAGCGAGATAAGTGGGTGAGTTTTTGTGCATACTATGTAACAATTTTATCCCCTTGAAAGAGCTTGAGGTACTTCTCCTGGAGACTTCGACGTGCAGAAGGGGGTACAAATCAGTTCGCGAGTGCCATAGAAAAGTCCTTCCATGTGAACATATATGTTGAACGACATGGCATGAATGGAGGTCGCATTAACATCATGCTAGAAAGATACTGAATTCTAATGGAAGGAAATTAAACTTGATTTCTTACTGGCAGGGTCGTTTGCTAGGTGTTTGGTTCACCAAATATTAGCTTTCCTCTGAAGAAGAAAAACTAATAGTTGTACCTTTTTATTTTATGGACACTGCATCACATTCAACAAATCTCTAGTCTTTATTAACCAATCATCTGTTTTCATTGGGATTTCTTCCCCATTGAAGTTGGATGGGTGGAGGTCTCTAAAGTCCCTTAAGTATCAGTTCATCCCGATCTCCACAGCTGCAGGTGCTAGGGTCCCTGCAAATTGTCCTTTTTGAAACTCTAACAACGTTACGTCTACCGCCTTGGCAATTTGGATTGCCAAATCAGTAGGTTCTGGTACTGCTAGCGCATTAGCATCGTTCATGATGATTTTAGGAGCAGGGTTCTGACATGAGGGTTCGCCCACCTCACTGATACGAGGTGCTTATAATACATGGAGAAAGGAATTATTACTTGAAAAACATACATGTAAGATCTAATGCAGAAAATATTTTCATACACACGTATAATTATGAGCTAGACAAATTTGATGATTCTAATGCCCATGGAAAGATTCTGATACAATCCAACGGCTCTGTGAATTTTTTTGGGTCATGGGATCCTAACCTAGCTCTGATACCAATTGAAACACCTCAACCTAGTTTAATAATAAATCAACAGTCCGGTCGGGGCCCGCAATAAGAAGTAAACTAAACAACAGTATTAAAACGGATACATAGCAGGCATAATATAAAAGTACTAAAAGACACTTACAGCAGAAGTAAGAAAACAACTATGGGTAAATAAGAGTACCTCAAAATCTGATTCATAGAGTCAACTAGTCATGAAAAGGTCATAAAGTTATATTACTTAAAACTTATAGATAGTCTGATACAATGAAAGCATTAGATAATTCTGATACATGCTCAAAATAAAGGTACAATAACTGAACTGAGAAATAACTGAAGCGAAAGACGAACAAATATGAAAAACTGTGGCGCTTATCCTATGTACAGCTCCCCACCGGTGACCCATGAAAAATAAATTCCTGAAAATGGGTGAGCTCAACTGGTGAGTAAGAAAGACTACTCCTCCAAGCAACACTAAAAGATAATACATAATTTGTTTGTATATAAGAATATGAGTCTTACCATTTTAATGTTTGTTTCTGCATCAACTGTTTGTAGATTTATTTATCCCTTTCTGTAAAGCTGCACAGAGGATTCTATCATATTATCTGAGTTCTTGTTTATTCTGATTTTTAGGTGCTCTGATTTCTTTTCTAATAATTTAGTAATCAAATTTTTTAATTAACGTTTTGTAATTTTAGAATGATTTTAGCGCCCAAATGGCGACCCGAAGATGCCCTGAACTGAACTGAAGTGCTCCATGAGTGGAACATGCTTGCAACTGAAAATCTCTCAACCTTGAAATGCATCTGATGACCCCACGTCTGAGGCTCATACGGACTGCAGACCATATGAGAATGATGTTGTTGATCTAAAGTTTTTAACTTATTTAAAACTTTTCTTCTTTATCAGAGTATATATACATTCTTATTTATGTTTGTTCTTCTTGTGGCTGTATGTAAACAAATTACACTATGTATATTAATTAATACTCAAAAATTGGCTTCATCATGCATTACTAAGTTATGTGATCCTGATTTTTTCTGCGATATCTAGAGTAATTTAATTATTGGTACTGACTTGAATAATAAAATTACGTAAGCATTGTTAAATAACTTATAAAATGCATTTACATACAGTGATATGTCTAGCTAAGAGTAGTCGAATTTCTTACATCAATATTGCAGCGCTCATAGACGCGGTGAGGTGGAATGATTCCTCTAAATTATTCTGACAACTCAAAACCTTCTCCGATCTATGTGCACTGAAAAACTACAATGACATAAAACCCTAATTAATTTGTTATCGATTTGCTAGGCTTCTGATGGCAACATGAAGACATTTCAAGTGTCAATAGAGCGAAAATGATTGAAGGAAGAATAGTAATCGCTAGGAGCGGAGAAATGTTCAAATCCAAATAAGACGAAGCCCTAATTGGTAGGAAGGCTTCAAGGTCGTAGGAAATGACTTTGGATGACGGTAGAAAAGTGCTCCCTGCAAGGGAGGTAAAACTGTCCAGGAGGCAAGGGGGTTTTCGAAAACCAAAATCAAAGCAGGCTGAAGTTCTCCTACCTGGGTTGAAAAGGCCTTGACTGGAATGAAAATGGAAAGAGGGGACTAGATCAGTAGCATCGTTCCTGAAAAGCAACAACGAGATTCTTAGAATCTGATCTTTTTAATCAAGAGAGATAAAATGTCATGAAATCCACAAAAAGCCTTCAAAAAGGTGGATCTGGGCTTACCTGACTCAACTGGCAGAATAGGAAGAAGCTTGTTGTCGGACGGATCACAACAAAGAAGAACCGTTGGGGCTTTCTTGCAACAGGAGGCATCGTTAACGGCTCTGAAGAGAGAAGGTTGCGCTGGTTGTTGGAGTTGCTACGTTGTCGATCGATAGGGAGGAGAAACAAAAAAACCCTAGTTTTTCTCACGCTCAGGCCCTGGAGGAAGGAAACTGTCGGTCGTCAGTTTCTAAAGTCTAACGTGTGTGAGGGTTTAAGGAAACTGTTGCGGTTTACTTTTTATTCATCGAGCGCCTACGGGAATTGAAGAGGCCTGTGAGGCTAGGGCGACTTATGAAAGAAAACTGTGGGAGTGGGGAAAATTAATTAATTTGTGGCTGACTAAAATGAGAGGGGGAAAATTAAAATCTTTAAATTAATTCCAAGTATGACTTTACCCCCTTAAGAGATTTATTATTTCGAGCATAAACCCTCCTGCGAATCTCTAAATCGCGCCGAACAAAACTTCTATGAATTTAATTAACAATCTTTACTTAATTTATTATTGACCAAAGTGATATCATATCTTGTCACGCCGAAGATTCGATCAATTCCGCTCGTGGTCGGACCCGGAAATTTACAGGGCGCGATGCATAAATTTTCGGGTGTTACATTTTGGGGGGTTCAAATGAAGTGTGACTTGACCACTTCTCTGCTGAGTACTGCTTCAATGTCCACTCATTTGTTGACGACGACTTCTCTACAAAACATTACTAATGGTTACTCCATTGCCGACCACTTCTCTGTTTACAACACCAACTTTATCGGAGACTATCATTCACCAACCACTCCTGAGTCAATGACCACTCTGTTGACAACTACTAAACCGATCACTTAGCCAGCGTACTTTATCGACTAGCTCAACAAAACTCCAACCTTATCGAGTAATTAAACATCAATTATCAACTACTACCATAAGACTTTATGAACCACTTACTGAATTATTGTCATTACGTTGTATTACAATTAAACCATTTGTAATCTATTTTGAACGGCTATAAATACAAAACTCCATTAGCCACAGGAAACAAATAAAGAAGAATTTTAACAATTTATCTTTGTTTTATCTCTTCCTTAATCCCTTGTTTAAAAAGCTTCTCTTACTTGAAAAGAGATCTTATTATTTGGTGAAGTTGTGCACTCATCTCCCACTCATGGCATACAGGATATACTCAATGATGCATAATCGCAACTATCCAAGGCTCCAAGCTCACAACCCTCAGATCTCTTCAATTGGCATCTTCATAACAGCAAAAGTGTTTCCACTGAAAAGTAAAACATATCAACTGCTCAACAACCCTACCTGGGCCATGCTCTTGATTAGCCGTAACTTTTTTTCTACCAACACGTTAAAAAAACGTACTTAAATGATAAACAGAGAACGAGACTAAAGAACACCATCCAAAATTTAGTGATTAGAATTATTATAGCAAAGGGAAACATAAAAATACAGTAGTGTGATCCAATACATGAAAAACAAAGCCTACTAAAGGAAATTTTATATCAATACAGCAACAATTGATCGTTATAACAAATGTCTCAATAGTAAGATAATCACAAGATGTGCACAATTCAACAAACACTTCCTTAACTTAGAGTAGCAACAATTTGGCAAACAATACAAGCCAAGTAAACTTGCAATCACAAGTTTATTAAACAAGGGTCAGCTGAAGTTGGCCATGTAATGACTACTCGCAACAACCAATACTTGCAGATTATAGCTTTTATATAGAAACAACATGTAAAGCAGCAAGAAGCCTAAACTAGAGTAATGGTCAAAAAATAATTAACAGTAAAATAAAAGTAAATGTACGTACTACAAACAAGTAGTACTGAGCACAGAATGCACAGTACCTAATCACTATCTCGAGTTTACCTTCTAGGATCTTTCCTAGCTATAAATATTTTAGAAGTCACTATTTCATAGATACAAGTTATGATCACCTTTACTATTTTACGAGACTTAAGATGGGTGAAAGGATCAGTTCAGGTAGAAGAATTAGGTTTGGGAAATACATCCAAGGGAGTGGATGATAAAACTTGAATGTTGATCTATATATTGATCGGTCTGAAAGTGAGGAAGAACCTCATTCCTGTTGCAAGTTTTTACAACCAGGAGAACCGCTTGAAAACAATTTCTTAATTTAGTATTTTATGTTGTTGAAGTTGATAACACTCTATAATCACAACTAGCAACTGTATCGTTATTTTTATCTTCTTTCGTATCTGCGCTTTTTATACTTCTCTTTGTACTGTATTTTCTATTTTTGTTGTCCTTTGTTTTGTTTTTTTGTGTTTTGAGTTGTGCAAGATCACTTGGATATCAAAAGCGACTTTAGAACCTATATGAACTCTACATTGTTGGAATAGTAGTCGTCCTATCAAGTAGCAATTGTGATTCATCTATATCTCAAATACGTAAATGTTAAAACACCGCACTCATGTTTCATTCAAAACCCGGGTCTAAGATAGAAGAGGCGGAGCCTATTATAAGCACGAGTGGACCGTCTGGATAGGCAATGTGGGACTAATCTTGACATGCCTTTTTTTGGCTCATGCTAGACCGTCCAACACGCCCCCTCAGCGTGAACCTTCCTCTGATAACATGTTAAACCACCGCGCCCATTTTCCATTCCAAATCCTGGGTCAAATATAGGAGAGGCAGGGCCAATTATAAGCACGAGTGGACCGTCTGGATAGGCGGTGTGGAACTAATCTTGACATGCCTTTTTTTGGTTCATGCTGGACCGTCCAACAATAAAAAACACATAATATAACTTAAGATCAATTCTTAATCAGAGCCACTCATCCGGCCTTAAGATTCAGTCTGAGTATGCATTGTCCACTACTCATATATATATAAGAAGCAAAATTCACCTAAAACCATAAGATTTCAACATCAGCTCAAAGGGTTCATTCATTATCCACACTGCTTCAAGCATTAGAATTAACTATATAATTAATCATCCCTTCAGGACGAGCGCAATATGTTTCTAGCCAAAGTTATTTAAATTTCAAAGGTTAGGGTTTGTATAAGAATTCACTCTAATTAATCACAATTCTTTGGGTTTCACCCAAAACTTCATTCTCCTATGAGTGAATTATGTTTTTAGTTCCCACAAAAATGTAACTGAAAATACAAGCTAATAAATAAAAAGTGGTTCTAGCACCAATCGTTGCATAATTTTACAATTCACATGGGTTTGACATACATGATCAAGAAAACATTCCCCCACTGGGCCAAGTCAGTTCCATCACAAAAGCAAAGCTCAAGTCTGTCATGCAGGCAAAGAATAAATGATTGTGATCCTACTATGCTATGTCATCATGAACAATGCATGACTATGGTCTAAGGGACAATCCGAAAATTCTCCCAACATCAACCAAAAAAAGAGTGAAAATTCTAAATTCAAGAGAGGATTCACTACCATAACGTTGCTCCCAGGGAATAAATGGTGGTTGCTCCTAATATTTAAGAGGGCGATGCAACCCGCGTGGCATTATTGCATTTTAATTTTATCTTATTCGCATAGGTATAGCACATGTCACTCGCGCACATTTATCTCTAGTATTTTCATGCATGTTATAAGCACGTGTAAATTTTATTTTGCGCATGTCACTCACACACGTTCATTCAACTTATTGACATGACCAACCAATAAGATCACGAATAAAATGGTCCATCAAATTAGGTAGTATGTTAATTAAAGCGAGCACGCATGAAAAGTTCTATTAAAATAAAGTATATTCAAATTAATTAATAAAGAAATAAAAAGAGTTTAAGCTCTATTTTCAGAATTAGTTTATTATATGAATTACCTAAGAAAAAATATATTGAATTTCTATTTGGACCCTTGAAATTTCATACCAATTAAAATCAAATAAAATATTTCTTAAAAATAGCCTAAGTTATCTCTATTTTAATAGCCGGACCCCCCATGGAAACAAAAAGCTTGGACAGATTCTGAAAACAGTGAAAACCACTCGGTTTTCAGGAAGTTCAACCTGAACGCCTACTTAGCCCCGTTTTCCCTTCCAGACGCCAAGCACCTGCTCTCCTCCCCATCGCCCCAGTACCATCTTCAGAGCCAAGCTTCCTCTGGTGATTACCTCTAGTCCGCCCTTCCCCAAACTTCCGGTCCAGAACCAAGGAATCTTGATCTATGACACCTCCAACAATCCTTATGACCTCCGTCAGGTAACACAAGGCCTCCCCCGCCATGGTCGGACCTCTACGGACCAAGCCCGACCCCACCAGAGCTTCCATCTCTTGTCGTTTGCTTTGTCCGGCCACCTTTCTCTTGCCACAAAAATTGTTGAGTTTCAATTCAACCTCCCCTACCCAATCATTTGTTCTCGTCGATCCCCAAGCAGTTTGTGATGCTCGTTTCATGTTGGTAAGATGATATGCTTTTATTTATTTTGATTTTTAAAATCAGAGTACGCTGGCCATTAATTATCATAATACTTATTTGTCGTCAATTTTCATATTTTTGTATTTTCATTTCTCTAGTTGTATGTGTGTCGATCGTTAATTCATTCTTAATCATATGTTCGAATGTTGGCACTACATGTGTATGCAAGCCTAAGGTCGAGCATCACATGAAATTATTCGAGAATGTCACGCTTGTGCTGCATATTTAAAAAAAACTCAAATTAATTATTTTAAAAATAATTTGCGAGATTCCGGTTTACATCAGAGGGTCAAGGGTTTTGGAGGGATTCATTATCTTCAACCCTACTATATCAAATCATGACTAACCCCCATCACTTTGAGCTCTAAGACCGAGTTTCCTTCCCTTTGCACCATGATCATCAAAACAACATCGACAACCTCCTTTCCAAGGCCAGCAACGACTACGTGTAGTTCATGAGAATGGTAAGAGCAAAGAAAATTGAGACTGGAAAGTAAGGTTAAGTTACCTATGAATACAACAAATCTGTCCACCCCATTGGATGGAAAGATTTAACGGCCACTGATTTCAAGAAAACGAGAGAACTAAGCCAAATCATTGTATCCTATCGAAGTCCCGATTGGTCTATCATGGCCCTGATAGATACCAAATAAAAGTAAATTGTTATGTGTATCTTTCAGGTTCCTAATAATCTTTATGATAAATTATGCCAAACTTTTTGTCTCTATCGGGTTCAAGATAGCCTCTATTAGGCTTTCAATAGTAGACCTCACAGCGGGGACGCTACAGTAATTATTAGAACTCGGATACCCTGCATCAGGATCTCGATAGAAGGTGACGCAACAAGTCTCCGGTCACTATCTCTGTTGAGAAGTTGATGGGGGGTCGGCTCCGGATTGGGACATGAACAACCTGATCATTTTGGGGTGATATAATTCTTATTTTAAAAGTAATGTCCCCAAAAAATATTGAATAATCAGGATAATCAACCACAAGCACTCCTCCGCATGCACGACTTTAAACACCAGAACATAAACAATCCTTATATGGAAATGTCATCAAAACAAACAGGGGACTTTGTAATCTTTAAACAATCGAACAAGTTTGAATGGGACAAATAACATTTCATCAAAAGTAGCGTTCACTCCAAACTCTAGAATAAAAGAAACTAAAAAAACATCTGCAAAGTGCGCAAAACAAGTGATGAAAGATGATTTGACGTGAGGTAGATTCTAAACATAACTAAGGAGGCTAATGGATGGCCTCTATATGTACTAACAATAATCAAGTAATTAACTTTGCAATATAATAATTACTTTGCAATATAAACAATGCTTACGATGTAGAAGGCTCGATGGATGTCCGGTGGGATGTCGTTACCTGGAGAGGAAATCGAAGGGCCAGAATTGGACTATTGGGGGGAGACTGGGGTTGGATGGATTTATAGGGTGCCAGTTGGTAGAGTTTGTGCACGGGATGCATCGGCGAGGGTGAGGAAGTTGTGGTAGGTGTTCACGAGTGGATGGGGAGGTGGATTTAGGAGTGGGGAAGGGGGTAAGGGCTAGAACCAAAAATTAAGAAGGTTTGAGGGTTGTCTTGAAGGTCAGGAGGCCGATTCTATACTTCCTAAGTTGAGACAGAGGAGGTAGAGGAATGGGGAAGGTTTTGGAGCTCTACCGGAGGTACATGCACTAGGGAGATCGAGTTCTCGTACCTACGATTGTGGCTAGACCAGATCTAGACTAAGACGGTGGAGGGAGGTGTGGGGTCGGCTGAAAATGGGGCAGTGCAAAAAAGGGGATGTATGGAAAGTAATGGGAAGTTTGTTGACCAGCAAATTAAGTGGGGCTAACAATATGGGTGAGTGGGGAGTTATGCGAGTGTCTAGTGGGCTTATAATTAAGGGTTGTGGATAATGGGGAGTTATGGAAGCTATGTAGTGGGAAGAGGGGGTTATGTAAGTTATGGGGAATGAAGGCGGAGGTGGAGGTGGAGGTGAGGAAGGGTTGTCGGCCGAGAGGTGGCAGGTGGTGATAGTGGTGGTGGTCGAAAGTGGTGGTGACGATGATAACCGGAAAATAGAAATGAAAGGGCATGGGTGGCTGGCCAAGAAAGAGATGGTTGTCGGTCAAGGAGGCGGTGGTGGTGGTGACCGGAGGTGGTAGGAAGTAGAAAATGGAGGGGGGAGGGGCGTAGGGAAGGGGATGGCCAAGAAAGAGATCTTAGCACCTGGATTCCGGCTTCAACATCGGTGATTATAAGGATGATTTTACTCTATAACTTTCAATGACCATCAAATGAGCCATGTGCATCTATTTATAGACTAAGGACGAATCATGAGAGGTTATGATTCTCCGATCATGTCTGCCTCCAAACCATACCAAATAAAAATCAGAAAAATACAAACAAAATACTAAAATTCTTAGATTGAAGATCCGCTTGAAATATGCATTCTCAATCGTCACTGCGATTCCTTGTTCGGTGTGTAGACCCTTATAGGCCATGAGGCATGATCCTCATCAACTCCCCTCGCCTCAAAAGTATTCATCTCTGATGAATGGAGATGATCATACTCTAGTCAAAGAGAAGGATATGCTGCAAAAATCCATGTGTCGTTGATGAATGGGCTACCCAAACAATGGACCAAGGAGTCAAAGGTATTGTGATTGTTGACGTTGTCAAAGCAACACCCGAAATTCTGAGTACTTTCATAAAATTTAATTTCAGGGTTCGATCATGATTGACTAAAGTTGTTTCATAGACGATCGAGATATCTAAGCAAGAATGTTAAAATTTACGTGTTAATTAACTAAATGATTAATTTTCAATATTAGAGAAATTTATGAGAATTACTTTGGCATAATTCAGGGGTCTGTGATGACATTTCCACACCAAGTTAGTATGGAGCATGGGTATAATGGCAATTTTGTAAATATAGCTCTTAACACCATGGTCCCTATTAGAAAACCCAATGTCGTTCAGTTCCATCTTTTAAATTCAAAAGCATTGTATTCCTCGTATTCTCCCACTAGCTTAAGTCCAAACATGCGTCACTGGTTAGGGCATCAATTCCACGATAGTTTTCCGCAAGGCATTAATGTGTATGTCAATCAACGCTCTCTCAATCGATTTTCCTGAACGAGATCTTTTTCCTTTCATTTCCACTTCCAGAGCCGAAGGAATCTCCTCCTCTGGCTTCCAATGTTGCAGGATGATGATCCATATCATCAATTTCTGGTATCTTTTTCCCCGCATCTAGATTTATGCTTGTCTTTTCTTAGACCTAAACGATGGTACGGGTGTAGGAACCGTTCGTATCTCTTGTTACTCCTCCAACAGCCAACTCCTTGCAAGCTATATTTCATTTTAAGGAAGAGGGTATATATTTCCTTTCCACCTTTCTTCCTTTTATAAATAATAGATGATCCTATGGGGCTACCCCTTGACTTTCCCTCTCTTCCAACAACACTGATTTGCTTCCTCTTTTGTAAGAAATGTTGATGATGAGTTTTGACTAACCCTAGGGCAAGAAGATTTCTGAATCCCTCTAATTTCAGCGGATTTGATGTAGGCCTACACGTTTGGACCGAAATATGATTACGGACGCACACGACTATCTCTCCACGAACAAAAGTTTACGCTCGCACAATCGTTCTACGCTGCACCACGTTATTATGTCCAATCAATTATAGGCTAGCGTACGGGTAGCCAAACCGCTTGGGACCGAATAGAGGCTATAGGCCAATATCCGTTCCGGCTAAAAGGACCAATATTGGATCCGACCGAGCGGTGTTGTACCAAAAGAGATCTACCGAATAAAACACGATTCGGAAAAGGTAGATCTCTCCCAACAAAAGAAAACGAGGGCTCGCCAAACCCTTTTACGAAAATTAATTTAACCAAGAAAAACGCAACAACAATGAAAGCTAACCACGATGTTTCAATGATTTCAAAATTAACGCTAGAAATTCCACCACAAGATTATCTAAAGAAAGGAACACACGGGAGTGGAAAAGTTCGTTACCCAACCAGAATGGATGATTCCGGTTCTCTCGGCGAGGATCGTTCTTCGACGACTCCACCGGAGTCGTGCCGGTAGGAGAGAAACTCGTCCGCCTTCGTCGCGTCACGCCGGAATTGGAAATCCACCACGAGGAGGTCTTCTAGATTTGACAACCAATATATGTAAATATGGTAGGAGAGGGCAAATATGGTAGGTTGTAGGGCTTAATATGGAAGGTGGTGGTCGGTTTTCTTTGTAGAGGAAGAGGAGGGCTCGGGTAGCTAGAGAAAGAGGGAGATATGAAGGAGGGAGGAGGAGGAGGAGGGGAAGTTGGAGGCCGGCGGCCAAGAAGGAGGAGAAGAGAGGGGGGATCGGCCAAGGAGAAGGAGGAGAGATATTCTCAAGATTAGGGGTTTCAAATTTTCATTCATTCACTAACTAAAAATATGAAACATACATGCCTATATATAGGCTATACATGCCTATATATATTCATTCACTAACTAAAAATATGAAACATACATGCCTATATATAGGCTACACCACTCAATCTCCACCATAGAAAATTAAACCACTCATGATGGCTATTTGCACCCATCATGACATAACAATTACAATAATTAAGAACAAGAAATAAAAATAACAAATGATGGTTATAAACACCCATCACACATGAAATGAAAATAACATTGCGACATAAAATACCAAACATATAAATGCATTATTAATTAATAATAATTTATTAATAATAATAATTATTAAATAATAATAAATGGGTTTGCGTTCGGGACGGTTATTATGCCGACGCTCCGCATGGTCGTCCGCAAGCATGCCGTCGCCGTCCTCGAAATGTTGTGGGCCTTCGTCTCCATCAGGATTGTTTATCTTATGGGTTCGTAGAAACCTTAGCAATGGAGAAGAAGACATAAAAAGTGAAATCGGAGAAGTCTCACTTAGTTTTGATTCAACTCGCCGTAAGTTAACCGTGTTTGTTAAGAGTATGTGATAGTCCTTTATGAATTTGATTTTATGGTTGTATATCTTTTCCTGTCTAATTGAGACTGTTGGAATTTTAATGTAATCCTAGAAGCAAGAAAGAAGTTTCTTGTATAGATCCAGAGAAATAAGGGGGCCTCGTTGCGTCTATGAATGCCGCTACTCTGAAGTAAGAATTTTTTTTTTTTTGCTAGACATATCACATGGTTCAAATTATGTATTTTCCCTTATGTGTTGTGCAATGTTATATAGGAATATAATACGAACATGAAATTTTTTATAACCCACTTTAGGTATAGATGAAATTTATAGATCATAACTTAATCATCTTATTAGGATAATACATACAACGTATGGGAATATAAGAAATTCTACTTCTCTTTGGATAGACATATCACGTAGCTAAATTTGTATAATTTCAGTTATGAAATCTACCTTGGTACGAAGAAATTTGATAAATGTTAATATATGAAAATAGTACCTTTAGAAATGTGAAGTTAGTAAATTATGAATAAGTCATTTATCACCATATTACGAACACCTTATTTTAAGATATATGAAGCAAATTAAGGATTTTTCATATGCACATATGCAAACAAGTAAGAAGAATATAAGTACATGGAATATGGAATCAAATAATTAGATATTTATGTAAAAAGAAAATCATGTTATGACAGATTCATCGCATTAACATCAGTAATATCAAGACAAGATAAAGACTGTAAGAGAGATGAAATGCGTAATTTAAGATGATGTATAATGTGAATGTTCCCTTAAGAATAGTCTTGTAGACCATTAATAAGAATATAAAAGATTAATGGAATGCTAACTTTAAATTAGATGCTTTGAGAGGGTGTTCTTTTCTATGTGCATGTCGGCCACTAATAGAAGATAATTAAGAGACATGATCGAGATTTTACTTGTGATTAATAGAGGCGCATTTACTCATAGGGCTTGGCAGAGCTTATGAACCCCAAGTTGGGGAGTCGATACATCATTACTAGGCGAGTCTGTGACTGAGAGACACTAAAACACCTATGTTTGCTAGTTGGGACTCGAATTGCTAGAATGTGCATAAGAATTTATAAAACTAGGAATAAGAAGAAAAGATTATATAAGTCCTTTCCATTTGAAATACGAAGTCGGGCCCTAGAACCCTATACGTTAATAATCATGAACTCAGAGAAGATTCAGAATAAGATTTAATCACAGAAAAAATAATATATTCAATTGTACTTTCATAGAATATTAGAGGCACCAATTGCAGAGAAGATGCGAGAAGCTCGTCTAAGATGGTTTGGACACGTACAAAGGAGACCATTAGAGGCATTTGTTAGGCGTTGTGAGAGTCTAGTCACTAGGCATGTTAAACGAGGGAGGGGTAGACCAATAAATACTTGGAATGAAACTGTAAGGAAAGACATGATGTACATAGGCATTAGTAAGATTATGACAAAACATAGGGCGCAATGGCGACAAAGGATCCATATAGCCGACCCCACTATAGTGAGATAAAGGCTTGAATGTTGTTGTACTTTCATAGAACAACATGCATAGAACTACAATACAAAGCATAATTTAAAAGTACGCATGCATATTTTTGTTATGATTTAGTGTCACTGGGGAAAAAGTCTTTCTTATTCGTCAGTGGGTTGATTCATCCTCAGAATTTTCTTTATAGGGAATATAGGTATGTTTGTTTGCACATACTTTCTAGTGAGCTCTGTGTTTCAATCTGCAAGGTACTTTACTAATTTTAATTTCAGTCTTTTACTTCCGCTGTAAACTTTAGTTATTTTTATTATGATATTTATTTTATTATTGTTGTCTAGTTTGCTTCATATCACGAGTTTCGACCGCACTTTTGAAATGTTGATAAGTTGGGTATGGGGGTTACAATTGGTATCAGAGGTAGATTTAGGATTCTTTAAACCCCAAAAATTCATAGAGCCATAGGTTTTCACCTGAATCATTTCTTGGGCGTTAGACTCGTTAAGTCATCACCCATAAAATTATGTATTGGTGATATGAGATGTTTTTCATAGATAAGTTCAACGTTGGAAATTTAGTTGATGTTTAATTCTTTTGGCATCACCTAATCCTTCAGTGTCAAAAGTAATTATTGATCAGATCATGACCTACCGCCTTTGCCTATGATTTTTCGTAAGGCAAATCTTGAATTTGCCATACTTTATACAACAAACTATAGATCATGTAACTTGAGATAAGTTTATAACATTTTTCCTAACTGATTTGTGGCTTCATATAAGATTGGCTTCCACATAAGAAGCATCTCAAGTTAGAGCATAATGCCAAGACAATAGCTTATATAAGTGTGAGTTCTCGCATTTATCACAGTATGCAGATACTCATATAAGAAACCAGAATTCTTAAGGAAAGCATTTGTCCTTGCTATAGTAGAATACAACCCAATTCGGTCAGATTATTTATTACCTTATCTTGTCAATTCCTTCTTTTCCGAATCATGTTCCAAACAATTTAGCATGATCCCATTGCATTCATTTATGGTAGGATCTTTTGCTCATGACGAACTCAGAATCTTTCCAAAGAAATGGTTAAGGAGCCATTCTGAGGCAACTTATAGCACAAGATATAGGTACTACTAATTCGTAATCATTACTTGCAAACTAGGCAGTGCCCCTCTACCCTCATATTTTGGCTGCATAAGATGTTTTGGGAATTTCTATATCGGTTCGTCATTTTTCTTCGTCGATGACACTCTTATGTTTTCGAAAAATGAAGAATGGTATTGAGTACACTCAGAAATACCATTGATTCTTTATGTAAAATTGTCTAAGTGCAAGTTCCGCTCACATAAGTCGGTCTTTTGAGACGTGTTGTTAGTAGTGGAGGACTCTAAGTGGATCCAAAGATAATATAAGTAATCAGAGCTCTGTAGTCTGTAGAGATCCAAAGCTATTATTGAGGCCCGTGATTTTTTTGAATTTGCAAGTTAGCACGGGAGATCCATTAATATTTTCATGAAGATAACGCTACTTTTGAATTCTCTTATCAGAAAAGTGAAAAGCCATCAGTTGGACAATAAAATGCGGGTTAGAATTTAAGGAATATAAATTCAAACAATGAAGGCACTAGTATTGTGCTTACCTTTGGTTGTAAAGGGTTTTCTTCAAGATTCACGGGGATGCTTCAGGCAGAGGTTTGTGATGCATTGCTATAAGGCATAAGAACGTCATCACATTGCAACTAGACAGTTGTAAGACCTGAAAAAGTTACCTCATATATGACTTGTACTTACTTGCGATCATTCATGCTTTAAAGGGTTGAAGACGCAACCATTGTGGAACTTGTTGGGAGATCTTCACTGGTCACAAAAGTTTTAAGTATTTATTTACATTTTGAAAATTCACTACGTGACAATGTAGATAGTTGGAGCTCATCTCAGATTATGATGGGGATATTCAATATCATCCTGATAACAATAAACAGCACTCAAGCCTTTATCCCACTATAGTGGGGTCGGCTATATGGATCCTTTTGTCGCCATTGTGCTCTATCTTCTGTCATAATCTCACTAATGTCTAAGAACAGCATGTCTTTCCTTATATAGTTTCATTCCAAGTATTTATTGGTCTATCCCTCCCTCGTTTAACATGCCTAGTGACTAGACTCTCACAACGCCTAACAGGTGTCTCTAATGGTCTCCTTTGTACATTTCCAAATCATCTTAGTCAAGCTTCTCGCATCTTCTCTTCAATTGATGTTACTCTTGTCTTATCTCTGATATATTTATTCCTAATTGTATCCAGTCTCGCGTGCCCACGCATCCACCTAAGCATTTTCATCTCCACAACTCTCATTTTTTGCTCATGTACACAATTCACTGCCCAACACTCAGAACCATAGAGCATCGTTGGTCTAATTGCAGTACGATAAAACTGCCCTTTAAGTTTTAATGGTACTTTACAATCACATAAGATCCATGACGCGCCTCTCTACTTCAACCAACCTGTTTGGATTCTGTGTCACATCTTTATCAATACTTCCGTCTTTTTGAACTATTGATCCAAGATATTTAAAACACTCGCTAAGAGAAATATCTTGATCACCCAACTTAATAACGAAGTCATCCGTCCTTCTTGTACTGCTAAATTTAAACTCCATATACTCCGTCTTTGCCCTACTCAACCTAAAACCCTTCTTTTCACTTAAAATTCCTTAATAAATTAAGGATCAATGAAATTCTTTCATGGTCGCCAAGTTCTAATAAGGATGTTGTGTGGTTTATCATATGTAGAACTTATGACAAAGGTGGAGTGTTGGGGTATTTTTATCGATGGATCATGTCGTATAGACCCGAGTCAAACATCAAATTGCTTTGATTGGTATTATCCGGGGTATGCCTTCTATAAATTTAGCTACATATAAAAAGGATGTAGAATCAAACCTCTTTCCTGATTCATGAGAAGCCCAAAGAAGTGAATATGGTACCCAAATAACGATAACTCCAAAGTTAGCTCATATATATAATTTTATAAGGAAGTTGGGCTTCGCGGTGTTTTGTGAAGGTTATCATCTTTGATAAATGGTAGATCCACCTCTAAACATTGGAGAAATAATTAGAGTGCCTGGTACAAGGTGAAAGTTCTAGCTCGGACTTACATCCTCAGATAGATACAAATATAAATAGAGCGTACCAATATAATCATAAGAGATATGTTGAAGATATGCATTTTGTACTTTCAAGGTAAGTGAGGGAAATACAACATGCTAGAATATTTCAATAATAATAATTTTTATGCGAGTATTGATGCCACCTGTGAGGCCCTGTAAAGTAGACATGATGTTGACGAACCCCTTTTGTTGGGCTAAGAATGAAGAAAAGATGTTAAATAAGGAATCAAAGATTGACACAATCACAGATCGAGTAAAGATCATTCAGGAGCATAAAAATATCGATCGGGATAGGCAAGCCAGGTAATATTATCAAACGCTCGGAGGAATTCAACATTTGATATTTTGTCTAAACCAAGGTCAAACTTGTTAAGTTGTTCCTAGACTTAAGCGGGGGGAGGAGTGAAGTCTCTGATTTGATGGTCTTTTTAGAGAGCTTTAACGCAAGTGTAAGGTTTTGTGTACATGTTAACTTTGCTTGACGAGAGTAGTAGTTTACATGGTGTCCCACATCTCATATTTGAGGAGATTAGTTAAATATTCTAATCAGGTAATCAGTACTAAGGATGCATTAGTCGAATCAAAGCTTAATATTAGTGTTAAGTCAATTAGAAGTGCGAACTCAAAAATTTAGAAGCTAAGAGATAGGGAGATTATTGTTGTAAAGCTCCTTTCAAGGTTTTGTGGTCGACCGGAGTATTCCTAGGAGAATGAGGATGAGCCTGAAGCGAGGAAGAGAATGTCTTCTCTTTTAATCCAGGTATGATCATAATTTTCAGGGAAGAAAATTTTATTATGAAAGGAGATTTGTACACCCAAAATTGAGTACTTTCTTAAAATTTAATTTCAGGGTTCGATCACAATTGACTAAAGCTGTTTCATCGCCAATCAAGGTATCTAAACCTTTAGTTATTAAAGGTGCAATGCGCACTAAGACACAAATGGGTCTTGGAGCCTAGGCGCAGGCGCGCGCCTGACGAAGGCAAGGCTAACGAGTATTATCTGCGACCGGACCCTACAAACTTAAAATCATTTTCATATTTAAATTACGGATGTTACAGTCGACACCTCATTACTAGATACGAGTCTGTGTCCGTGACTGAGACACTAGGACACCTATGTTCACTAGTAGGGGTTTGCATCACTAGAATGTGCATAAAAATCAATAAAAATGGGAATAAGAAGAAAAGAGAATATAAGTCCTCTCCACTTGAAATACAAAGTCGGGTCCTAAACCCTACATGTTAATAATCCCGATCTCAGAGAAGATTCAAAAAAAGATTTAATCACAGAAAAGATGATTTACTTTCATAGAAAAGCATACATAGAACTATAATATATTTTCCTTAATATAAAGCATACATACATATTTTTGTTATGTTTTAGTGTCACTAGGGGAAAGTCTTTCTTGCTCGTCAGTGGGTTGATCTATTTTTGGAAAAAAAAATAGAGAGAATACGGGTCAAATTGTTCGCACGTACTTTCTAGTGGGCTATGTGTTTCAAACTGTAAGGTATTTTACTAATTTAAATTTCATTCATTTACTTCCGCTGTAAACTTTAGATATTTTTGTTATGATACTTATTTTATTACTGTTACCTTGTTTCATAATACAAGTTTCAGCTGAACTTTTGAAATATTGTTATACTAGATAGGGGTGTTATAGTCAATGACGTTGAAGGTGGTAGTGTTGTGGAAGGTGTTGAAATAGGTGATGCATTCGGCGTTGAGGATGATGTTGATGAGGCTGGAAATGAAAATTGTAGTAATGTTGGTGTCAAAGGAGGTGTGGATATGATTGTCAGTGACTGGATGGTAAGAGAAGGCTGAAGGTGGCTAGTGAGGGGGTGTGGGGCTGAGGTTCTATGATGGTGGACAAAAAAGGGGTGCATATAATCATGTGGTTCATAAAAAGGGGTCAAATCATCAATGTTAAATATAGGTGAAATTTTCATATTCTTAAGAATATTGAGTTCAAAAGCATTTGTGTTAATTCTCTTAATAATTGTATAAGGATCTATTTGTCTGACATTTAATTTTTGAATTGTTCCCTTGAGGAATCTCTCAGCATGCATACAGATCATCACTTGTTCAGCTTCTTTGAAGATAAGATTTAGAAATTTCATTACTGCAAGTGATCCTATGTTTGATGGACTCATGCATCTCATGTAGGTGCTGAGCAAAATCCTCGACGGATTCGCTAGGGCTAAATTCAATGGAGAGAGGAATAAGATCTATAGGTTTCCTAGGCTCATACCTTAATACTACCGGAAATGGGCTCAAACCGATGGTCATATTTATCAAACTATTATACGTGAATTTCATCATGGGTAATATTGAATCCCAATTGGAGGTATGATCTCCTACTAAGCATCGTAATAGTTTTCATGAACTCTTATTAACAACCTCAGTTTGACCATCCATGTGGATGGCAGACAAAGGAATAAGATCTATAGGTTTCTTAGGCTCATACCTTAATACTACCGGAAATGGGCTCAACCCGATGGTCATATTTATCAAACTATTATACATGAATTTCGTCATGGGTAATATTGAATCCCAATTGGAGGTATGATCTCCTACTAAGCAACGTAATAGTTTTCATGAACTCTTATTAACAACCTCAGTTTGACCATTCATGTGGATGGCAGACAAAGGAAAATTAAAGTGTTATGTGCGTCTTCTCTCATAGTGTCTTCCAAAAATAACTCATGAACTTGACATTGTGGTCGAATATAATAGTCTTGGGTAGCCGGTGAAACTGAAAGATGTCTCGTATGAATAGAGATGCAATGTGTGACGCATCTATAATCTTGCTGCAAGCAATGAAATGGGCAACCTTGGAGAATCAAATGACTACTACAAAGATTGATCCGTGTTTCCGCATGGTGCGAGGTAGCCAAAACACAAAATCCATGTTAATATCGACCCAAAACTGGTGAAGAAGGGGAACGTGTGTATATAATCTCGTGTTTTACGGCGACGATTTGGCTGTCTAACAGATATGGCAATGACAAACAACTCGAGCCACGTCTCTCTTCAAGGTATACCAGTAAAAATGGCCCTCCAGTTATGTAATGGTCTTATCACTTCTAACCAGTGGACCCGTCGGCATACATCTCCCAACCTAAGTGGCCACAGATGGATGTTCAGGGAATGCATTGATGGGTGCCCAGAAATAAATAACCATCGGCGATAGTGAAGCCAAAAATATACTCGGGGTTCCTGGATAGTGTGGAGTATATAATAGCAAAGTTTGGGCTTGTATCAAGTGCTCAAATCCTATGGTTGGGTGCTAAGGGTGTGTAGTAAACTCATCATGCGGCTCATTGCATCTGTGGGTTTGTTTTTAACACTCACTCGATGTTTGAGAACATAGTGGAACTCTTGTAGGTACTCCACTCACTTAGCATGGCGATGACTCGAATTTTTTTGGGAGTCCAGGTAGCGAAGTGTCTGAATAGAGCATAAACTCGTAAAAGAGGAGGTAGTGTCTCCAATACAATAGGAATTAGATAATCGCATAAAACTATCTGTCAAAATTGGAGGTAACTATGTCTGACATCATTCAGTTTCTCACTAAAGTAAAAGATTTGATGACCCTCCTAGCCGAGGAGTCCTTTGATACCTATGTTGGAAGCATTGCAAGCTACCTTGAATGCTTTGCTAAAATTGAGGAGTTTAAGGACCGTGGTTGTGGTCAAGTTTTCCTTAATGTCTTTAAATGCAAATATGACCATGTGTCCATTGGAAATTTCACTTAAGAAGACAGCTCGTTTGAAGGGTCATAATCATACTGAAGCCTCTGATAAAATATCTATAAAAACTGGCTAACCTATGAAAGCTACGAGCTTCATGGATATTCAAGGGGATTGGACATTCTTGAATGGATTTGACCTTGTCAGAATCTACAAATACATCGGATGTGGAAATGTTGAATCCCAAAAAAGGTACCGACTCAGAGAGGAAAGAGCAGTTCTTCAAATGGAAGTAGAAGTGCTCCTTGTGGAGGATGTCGAGGAGTCGTAAGTATGGAGTTGCTCGTCATGGGTCTAACTATAGACCAGGATGTCATCGAAATATACCATGAGGAACTTGCCCATATACGAGCACAAACTCTGGGACATCACACGCATAAATGTATTTGGGGAATTTGACAAGCCAAAAAGAATGACCAACCATTCATGAAGTCCATATTTTGCCTTAAACACGGTTTTCCATTCGTCACCTTCTTTGGTCGGAGGGACATTCAAAATATCTAAACACCTGACGTGGTATCAAGAAGGTCATTAGGTCGAGGAATTGGAAGTTAATATTTTATTATGATTTTGTTGTAGCTTTATTATCCATGCACATACGTCAATTGTCATAATTCTTAGGGGTAAGAAGGTCAAACATTACACATGGGCGCATACTCTCCTAATGAGTTGCTTCTTCAACATGTCAACGATTTGTCTTCTTAGTTCGCATGCTCATCAAGATTCATCTGATAATGAAGTAGGTTCAGTGATGATTCAGAAACAAGATCTACTGCAAGTTGGATGCCTCATAGGGGGTAGCTCATCTGGAGTTCATCCGGCATAAAAACAATGAACTCATCTAAGCGATGATGAACATCGGGATGGAATGCCTCCCCATTCATGGGGTCATATGTAGTATGTGAGGCAGCAACTAAAAAAATAATGTCAGTGTCACGACTCACTTGAGTGAAGTAGCTACATCGTAAGATGTGGATGAGCTTTGTAACCCATACTAATTAAAGGCTCGACCCCCCCCCTAAGGGGAATCTTTGGGTTGGGTCAAGGGCAATGTGTTCTTGTGGCCCTTATTAAAAAATACACACGAGTTGGATTGCCCATAACACATCACGTCACGGTATAGTCAGGGTCTACATAAGAGTGCATGTGCAAAGTCTATGAGAATGGTGTCACACCATAATCTATCCTTAAAGGATACAAGACTAGTCGGTACCAGACACCTATACGTGACTTGGATCGATGTCTTGTCAACCCATATGACTAGATAAGGGTGTGGGTGGGGTTATGCCTTCACTTTCCTTTGTTTAAGTCTCCTCTGTACAATAATATTCACATAGCTACCACTATTGATAAAAAACATGCAAGACCCTCCTGCGTGCAGAAAATAAATGTAGAAGATACTGGTACGCCTCCAATCTTCATATGTACAGAGAGACAGAGATGATGTTGAACTACTTCTAACTCTAATGCTCTATCAGTGACACTCTCACAACATTCCTCCAACATAACTATTACCTCCTCGTCTGTGGGAATCTCTATTAAATATAGGTGGAGATAGAGATCTTCATCCATGAGCAGATATTGTATGACATTAGGGCGCTACACGAACTCTACCCTGATAATGATAGCACTGAAATCCCCCGGGTTTGGGGTCTCTTGGGACTATGGATTTACCTTTCTTGTTGATAAGGACATGACTAGGGTAGAGGTAGGGGGCCCCATCTGGGGTGGCCTCCTAATTGTCGAGCTCTCGGCAGTGTGATCACTTGTCTCAAGCACATAACTCGTAGATACTGTTCGTACTCAAGGACGAGCCAAAATATCAGCTCCATCGATGCTAAATGGTGCAGGATGGGATCCCTATGTATCTCAAAATGTAACACTAGTTAGAAATGAGACAGTCGCAATGGGTTCTACCCTAATGTTGCTTCGAACGGCTAACTCGTCAAAGCATGTCATGTAATCTACTATAGAGAGGGTGCCCTGTCATAATGAGTAGAGTTGATACAAGAGTTGGCTCTTGTATGAAGTTGGGAGGTATTTCACTTCAATTCGTTGCTTCATATCCGCCCATCGAGATATGGGGTGGTACCCTCTCGCTCAATCGATCTCAATAGACTCGCCCAGGAAATCTTCGATAGCCCATGTAATTTCATTTTGGCAAAGTGAGACATACGCTCATCAGGCATGCCATTTGCCAAGCCACTTAAAGAAGTGATCCATGTCTAGGAGTCGGTCAATAAATGTTTTAGGGTCTGACTGACCATCGAATAAAGGGTAATCAATGCGGATCCTACGAGTGATGTAAATGTCAGTGTGATGACCCCTACGAAGCTCGAAATCATCATCAAAATCGTCCTATCATAACCAAATCGTGTTGAAAAGGGACTAAGTTCTCTACGATAAAGGAACTAGGGGGCAAGCTTATCCGGAGGGGGTAGTGGTCAGGCTAAGACAAGACCACGTCGGCACTCATAAACAAATTCTAGTAGATCTTTGTGTGGGAGGGAGCTGGGGTGGTGCATTAGGATTTGCAAAGTAACGAGTGTGCATCCCTTCTAAATCTCGATCTACCTCAAGATGAACTCGTGCGTGGCTTTGGGCTAGGGTAGACATGAGGTTCGTCTCCTATGGGGTCTCTAGATCATCGACTCTACTGAATTGGTCTTTGAGGTCACCATCAGCATTCGCATGCATCTAACAGAATTGGATGATCATGCACTTTTGGAAATCGACATGTCTGTGTGAGCATTTACCCAATTGGTCGCCATCTATGTGACTTGGACCCAACATGCAAATTTTAAAGAAGGAACAAAATTTGAAAATGAACACGAGTAAAAAAATGAAAAGAAAGAAAAGTAATTTTTGTTATCAACGGTAAAAAAAATGTCCTACCTCTACGTGTGTGTAAGCGGCACAAACCTTGGGCTCTGACATCAAATTGACATAGGGTAAGTTCTAAACAGAACTAAGGAATATGGACTTTATATGTAATAACAATAATTTGGCAATTAACGTTGTATTGCTAAACAATGTTTGCGAGGTAGAAGGCTCGGTGGATGTCTGGTGGGGTGTCGGTGGCCGAAGGGGCACTAAGAGAGATGAAATTTGACTGTTGAGGGGATACATGGGTTGGATGGAGTTATCAGGCTGCTAATTGGTGAAGTTTGTGCACTAGATGACGCAATCAAGGGTGGAGAAGCTGTGGGAGGTGTTTGCGAGTGTATGGGTGGATCTGGAAGTGGGGAGGGGTACGGGCTGAACTCAGAGATTAAGAAGGTTGGAGGACTGACTTGAAGGTCAAAAGACTGATTCAAAATTTCAAGGGTTGGGATAGAGGAGGCGGAGGAATGGGGAAGGTTTTGGGGCTCTATAGAAGGGACAGGGCACAAGGAGATTGAGTTCTCGTGCCTAGGAGTGTAGCTGGACAAGATGTGGAATGAGACAGGGGAGGGAGGCATGGGTTTGGCTGAGAATGGGACAACAGAAATAGGGGGCTGGATGGGGTGTAATGAGAGGTTTGTTGTTATAATGGGGAGGGATTGAGTGGCTATGTTTAATTGATAGGAGTTGATCAGCAAAAAGTGGGGTTAGAAATATGGGTGAGCAGAGTTATACAAGTGAGCTTATAAATAAGGGTTATGGATAAAGGGGATTTATCAAAGTTATGATGTAGTGGGATAAGGGGGTTATGGAAGTTACAGGAAAGGAGGTGAAGGTGGGGAGGGGTGGCTGGACAAGAGGTGGCAGGAGGTGATGGCTGATGCTAGTGGTGGCCAAGGGTGATGGTGGTGATCGTGGAAAATGGAAATGGAAGGGATTGGGTGACCAGCAAGAAGGGGTGGCCAGAGGAGGAGGTGGTGGTGGTGATGGTGGATAGAAGTGGAAAATGGAGGGAGGGGATGGGCGGCCAAGGTGGGGAATGGTAGGGGAATATTCGAGCTCGCATACGGATTCCAGCTTCAGCATCAATAATAAAAACTAGGATTTTACTCTCTAACTTTCAATGACCATCAAATGAATCTTCTACCTCTAATTTATGGACCAAGGGTCATGAACAATCAAGATTCTCCAATCATGATGACTTCCAAAACATGCTAAATAAACAACAACAATAACACCCAAGTCTTTATTCCACTATAGTGGGGTCGGCTATATGGATCCTTTGTCGCCATTGTGCCCTATCTTTAGTCATAATCTCACTAATGCCTAAGTACATTGCATTTTTCCTTATAGTTTCATTCCAAGCCTTTATTGGTCTACCCCTCCCCCGTTTAACATGCCTAGTGACTAAACTCTCACAATGCCTAATAGGCGTCTCTAATGGTCTCCTTTGTACGCGTTCAAACCATCTTAGTCGAGCTTTGCGCATCTTCTCTACAATTGGCGTCTCTCCTGGCTTATCCCTGATACAATCATTCCTAATTATATCAACTCTCTTGTGTCCACACATCCACCTAAGCATTCTCATCTCCGTAACTCCCATTTTTTGCTAATGTATACAATTCACTGCCCAACACTTAGAACCGCAGAGCATCGTTGATTTAATTGCAGTACGATAAAACTTGCCTTTAAGTTTTAATGGTACTTCACGATAACATAAGGTCCCAGACTCGCCTCTCCACTTCAACCAACCTACTTGGATTCTATGTATCACATCTTGATCTACACCTCCATCTTTTTGAACTATCGATCTCAAATATTTAAAGCACTCACTGCGTGAAATATCTTGATCACTCAAGTTAATAACTGGGTCATTTGTCCTTCTTCCACTGCTAAATTTAAGCTCTATATATTTTGTATTTGCCACGTTCAACCTAAAACCCTTATTTCTAAAGTATCTTGCAAGATTCAAGTTTTGTGTTTACACCCTCTCGCGTCTCATCGACCAAAACAATATCATTTGCAAACAATAAACACCAATGAATTGTCTGTTGGATATGTCTGGTGAGCTCATAAAGGTAAAGAGATACGGGCTTAAAGCTGACCCTTGATGTAGGCCAACAGTGATAGGAAATTCTTGTGTTAATAGTCCAGATATCCTCACTCTCGTCACTGAATTTGTATCCATATCTTTGATTATGTCAATGTATGATACATTTACAGCTTTCTATTTTAAGACTCTCTATAAGACCTCTCTTGGAGCCCTAATCATAAGCCTTCTAAAGGTTGATAAACAGCATATGCAAATCTTGTTTTCTTTTACAATAGTTGTTAATAAGTCTCCTCAAGAGATGTATAGCTTCAATGGTTGACCGCCCTAGCATGAATCCAAATTGATTCTCCAAGATACTAGTCTCTCATCTAACATGTTAAAGAAAAATTAGAAAAATAAAGATAAAATATTAAAATTGTTAGATTGATGATCCGCTCTAAATGAACAGTCTCAATCGTCACAGGTGGTTCATTGTTCGGCACAGGTAGACCCTTATGGGTTTTATGACATGATCACCATCACGATCAATGCCACTTAAACCAAACAAAAACACCTCAAACTCTTGATTGAGTTTCATAAGGATCACCTGATCAATAGATCAAAAAAACCTTGTTATCGGGTTCACACTAGTCTAGTCTGATTTTTAAACAAAGTGGTCCTCAATAAAAATAGACAGCCTAAGGAATACGTGACAAACTCAAACAGTCAAAAACATGATTAACAAACTCGGCACTACCATATTCTCAAACCAAATTCCCTCAAGGCAAAAAAAAATTATAATCTCAGGGGAATCTCTAGGCTAGACTGCAATCTCACAAGTGCAATAAATAGTTCTCAAAACATCAAACATAAATCATAACTTGAAGTACAAGTCCACAAATCAATGCAACATAACATGAAGTTTTTATACATTAAGCATTCGCAAATATTACAAAATTTATCTTATATGTTTAACCGAAAAAAATAAAATTAAACTTAGGTCTACTCATCAGTTTTTTTCTTCTTCTTCATTGTTGGAGATCAACATCCTCAATCTCTGGTTAATCTAGAGACAAGTTAGTCATTTTGTTAATAACTTGTGTCGTATCAGCATGTTCAATACACATACTTGTGACAGAAACGTATCAATACCAAAAACATACTCAATACAGATACACAACTTAATTGGACGTATCAATGCTTCCTAGCATAGAGCCAACTTTTGTTCATTCTAGAAAAACAGGCTCATATCATAATATGGAGAATTATGTGCTAAGTCCAAGTGTGTCCACATAGGTGTATCCGTCGAGTATCAGGTACGTACCGGTACCGGATACGTATCTGGTACGGGTACGCTGCCTTCGGAGAAGTATTCGTGCTGCATAGCATCCATTAAATATCGTCCAAGAAATATGGCATGGCAGAAACCATCGCAAGAATTGATAGCACAAAATGCATTGCATTACAATTCCAGGCACAAGCATGTATCACAGACAGATGACCTAATCATTGCCACAAAATACCACTAGCCAACAAGTCTGACCATACGCCATACACGTGCTAGATCCTTTTATAAATAGGGCTCCAATAAAAAGACTGCATCACTAAATGAATTGTCGTAACATGAAATGGATAAATTAAAAGATCAATAGCACGCACTTTTCGCTGAGAGTTCACTACCAGGCACTTATCTTAAACCAACAAGGTTCTCTCTATCCTGAAAATAAGTCTACTCTAGAAGAGGGATATTATTCTGAATAATGTTCTCTAAATCAAGGCTTAACAAAGATTACATACGTCGTGTGTCACAAGACAAGTTACTATGTCCAGTTACTAAGACTTTTTCCCGTCCAGATCAACAGTTTGATTGCACCCAGCTATACTTCTCTCAAAACGATCACTAACACATTAATCCATCTATAATGGTAGGAAAACTTTTGGTCTGAACAATTGTGGGTTCTATATTCTAGTAAAATATGAAGCATACACTGCAAACCCAGCAAATTTTTGAGCTTTCTTAAAGGTGAAGGGCTTGATCTGCAGCATTCTCAGATTATTCCTTCAATTAAAATTGCAACTCTATCAACTTCTTGGAAATTATAAATTGTGGATACTTTTTTCCAGCAGGATCTAACCATCAGAAGAACTTGAGGATTTATATCTTCAACATAAGGATGCACTAACTACCAAGTGATTTTAACAGAGATCACCTGAGAGTTTTTGCCTACAAGCACATCTTGATTTCAGTAGGGATTTTCCCTTGCATTTTTGCCTACAAGCACATCTTGATTGTGTAACTGAAGACATCGAGAATAGACTCTGAAGGGCACCTTGCGCTTGTGCATTGCTCAATCTGGTCGATCCCATCACTTATGCTATAGGCTGGAACAGGTAATCAAAAATGCAAGGGAAAATCCAAAATGTGCACTTAATAAACAGCAGAAATTGTAGAATCAACAACAAATGGAAATTAGCATAACACTCAGTGTGTTGGTTAACCTTATCAGCATAACGAGATTAAACTAAAATAATGGTGATCAGATCTTTGTTATTAAGCTAAAACTCAAATAACATACGTAGCAGTGTTTAATAACTTGAAATAAAAAATATTAATGTTTTAAAATAAAACTCTTTCTCGACCTTGTTATTTTATGCTTTAAACAAGCTATTCAAATCGTAACGGATTAAATACCTTCCATTATTATAGAAAATAATACAGATAGAGGTAGACATAAATTCTAGAGATAGCATTAGCTGGTTAAAATGGTAAGTTTTGGGAGTACTACGTGACAAAAAGATATCATGAAATCTAAAAGACATGACCCCTTTGATACCATGATGTGATGATGATTATGATAAAATGAGTTTTTCCAACGCATGTCTCAATATTAATGGATAAAATCCCTCATGCAGTTTGTTATGTGCTTCTTTTGGGATGGCAGCGGGGATGGTGATACAAAGCCAAGCCTTAGAAATAGAGGTAGAGGAGAGAAGATGAAACCCTAAAAAGGGTGGAGGAAGGAGAGAAGAGCTTTGAGGTGGAAGAGAAGAAACTCTAACGGGAAAGATTGAGGGGAACTTCAACTTCCATTCATTGATTTCTCCCTTACATGACTCTAAGGGTCTATTTATATGACCTCAATGGCACATTGTAAATACATAAAAGAAAAGCATAAAATATTTAAAACACCTAAAACACAATCACTCGACTCATACAATATTGAAACATCAAATACACTCGACTCGATACAACATGACTCGATACACTATGACTTCGATATAAAAAGACCCTAATACTAGATAACTAATGATGTAGGATGCGTAACACAGTTCTTCATAACACTTGTTTAATTTCATTGTCTTACAACAAACATTACTCTTACCAGGAAAGTAAATAAGCAGTTCAAATAGCATGTAATTGGTCAGCATTATTTTAATAATGTCTAAAATTTAAAATATATTTTATTTTGCTTGTTTTACCATAATTATTATCAACAATGAATTGGTTAAAATTCTGAAAATATTAGTAGGGTGTTGGTAGAGTTCCTACAAGAAGTGAATGTTCAAGTAGGGTTATTTTAGCTGCTTTAAGACATAAAACGGTGGGATTTACTAAATTCACAATGAGAAATTAATTCGGATTTTAAACTCAACAAACACCTTCAAAATCTCTCAAAAGTGATGATTTCAACTTCACACAAAATTATTGAAAATAAAATCATCATTTTTATAACATGTTTTCTATCCAAAGGCTGTCGGATGAGCCCTGGAGAAATTCTAAAACAAAGCCCCGACCTGCTAAGTGGCAAACAAACTATCAATTATATTACTCATCATAAACATCCAAACGCTATCAGACAAACCTTGGTGAAATTCTAAAACAAAGAATCAACATATTTGAATACATAAAAAAATCAAAGATAACAGTACAGGTCAGTAAAGTGTTAGCAATGTTCTTGCAAAAGGCAACACCTGCCATAACAGGAGCGTACTCAACAAGCTCCAGGAAAGAAAAAATAGTGCTCGGCACTTGGAAGGCTCCAAGAGAGTACTCGGCAGACTGCATGAGAGTACTCGGCAAGCTCCAGGAAGGTACTCGGCAAGCTCCAGAAGAGCAAAAAAAAGACTCGGTTGCCTCCAAAAATCTTCTAGAGACCCTGTCAGGGACGGATATTCGCAGACCAATACCCCCCAAGACACGCCCCCCCCCAAAGACACGCTCTTCTAGAGACCCTGTCAGGGACGGATATTCGCAGACCAATACCCCCCAAGACACGCCCCCCCCCCCCCAAGCTATTTACTTTGTAAGTCTGTGTCGTCCTCGTACCTAGCTAAACTTTTGGTTTTGGAGGGGAGGTTCTTTTAGACTTTCGGGTACGTGGAGGGACCTCCTCGCTGCAGCACTCAGGTCGTGTTTATAGCCAGTTTGGTTTTCACTCTCTTGCTCTTTTCATTAGATATGTGGTGTTAAACCGCAGGATCAATAACCTTAGGCTACCATTTTGGTCCGAACATTTGTGAACTAGTTTCCTGATTCCAACAATGAGAAACACATTTGTCATGCCGAAAAGAGAACTTCCATTTTCTATTTAGTAATAAATAGTATATTAGATTAAACATATTAAATTAAAGTAAGTTCTAAATCAAAAAAACTCTGAAACTTTATGTGAACTAGAACAAAAAAAAGATAATAGAAACAATTACATATTATAAAATTGAAAGAAATCCTAAAACATATAAACTACTCAAAATAATCTAAAAGTATGTTCCACTAACCTCACCTCAACTACCCTTTATTCAAAAGCAAATACGAGTAATTGAGTTGACAGAGATGACTGTTTATAGGAATTAATGTATACACTTTATTTTTAAGTGGGCGTGCCTTAGAATCTTATGGATATATCTCATTGTTGTCACAGGCTTTCAAATAACAGCAATCGGCGCCTTCCCAAGCTCCATAGTTCCTTCGGATAGCAACTCCCAACTAGCTACATCAATCTTGTAGATAATCTAGAGACTTTTACTGGATATTGAGACTATTTCAAACACCTTCAGAGTTAAATCAGAGGTTCCACAGGGCTTTTCAAACCCTCAGTTTGAACCTCTGATTTTTCCCAAGCGACAACAATAATAACCAGAATAGAACCCATCTAGTATGTAAAAAAAAGACAGGGAGGGGAAGAGAGTATGCAAAAATATAGAGGAACGCGAGAGAAATGAATTTCATTTCAGGTAGGAGCTCCTTGAATTCAAAAAAAAAATTCAAAAAAAAAAATTGGAGAGATCCCCACCAATTAGATTGACGAACCCCACCAAACAACAAAGAGGAATTTTTAACAGTTTTGAGTTTTAACTTACTAAGCTGTTTGAAATTTAAAATCAAATTTAAAGCAGGAATTATATAAACGACAAAACAACATGTTTCAAAATATCCCAAATGGCTATCTCATCATGTCCATCCAACTGTTTGACTCCCACAATCTAATCCGCGAATCAAGTTATCATCTTGTGCTTAGAAATGTATCAATAAGCCTCTTCTGTTAATATATTACAATGATTGCACTCTAATTATTGAAATTACAAAAATCGCTTCCGAATGTTACAAAACATAACATTTACCTCCCCTGAAGCTCACATTTCATAGCATCCATAACATTTACCTCCCCTTTTATGCATAGATGTTATGAAATGTGAATTTCAGGGAGGTAAATGTTATGTTTTGTAACATTCAGAAGAGATTTTTGTAATTTCAATAATAAGAGGGGTGCAACCTGTAATTATATGCTAACTTCCTACTTATTTTAATTTATAATTGTTTAGATTAGATTCTTATATTAGTTTTTTTTAACACACAAGTGGGAAAAAAAGACAGCCAAAAGCC
The DNA here is from genome assembly GCA_039513925.1 of Platanthera zijinensis. Taxonomy (NCBI): domain Eukaryota; kingdom Viridiplantae; phylum Streptophyta; class Magnoliopsida; order Asparagales; family Orchidaceae; genus Platanthera; species Platanthera zijinensis. Next base: position 27,614,793 of record CM077093.1, on the reverse strand, counting down.
AATAAATTGCAAGGAGAAAACCAAGAAAGCACGCCAAAAGTGGAACAGGATCTACTTGGATTAAACTATGCGTTCAAGCTGTGTACCAATTAGTCATACGATGAAGATGAAGAAGCATAATAAAACCTAAAAATAGCATGATTAATCCAAACAAAGGGGGGATAAAAGAATTGCCACAACGTCAGACAGATAAAAGTCATCAACAGATTGAAGAAATCTGGGTACCTCTCATTGCCATTGAAACGAGCCCCGAGGTAGAAGGCGACTGAGAGAAGCCATGAGTCGCTGTGCACGGCTACAAGGGACAGCCAATCCCTCCGGTTCATTCCATCCCTGGCGAAATTTATTCCAAGAGCAGGTTCCGGGAGCTCCGGCGGCACTTCTTCCGCCGGCGGCGTCACTTCCCACGTACTGTTCGGGTGTCCGTACAAGCACAAGTTCTCCTTCTCTGCACAGATCGAAACCAATTAGCCCTAGATTCCAGAGAACTAGACTATACAAACGCAACTTCTGAGTTCTCACCGGGATCGCAGAGTGCGTAGAATTCGACGACCTCTGTAATAGAAAGAAATTTGAAAGGGTTAGCGACGGGAATGCGAGGGGAAAAGAGAGAGGGGGCGGGGGCATGGGACCTTGATTGAGAGCGTTGATGATGCCGGTGCGGCGGCCGCAGAAGTCCTTGAAGATCTCCTCGACGGTGCGAGGAGTGGAGGAGATGGAGGGCATCTCCATGGAGATCGAGCTCAAGCTCTTCTGCAGGCTTGGAGACAGTGGTGAGACGGATCCGCGGAAGAACGGAGGAGATTGGAGGAGCCAAATTACGTCAAGATCTAAAAAGGCTAAGCAAAAACAGCCAGGACGAGGACGCTCTTTGTCATCAGAAGATCTGCGCCGTCTATTTATTTTGGGTTAAATCCAATTTACTAATGGACGGTGGTGTTTGACTCAACCGTGATCGGGCTGCTGCTAACCTGCCCGTTAACTTCAAAGCAAATTTTGGATATGGACTCTATTTTCAATTTTTTCCTCTAGAGACAATAATATTATGGCTTTAATGGTTCGATTTGATTCGATTTTTTTATCAAAATTACTAACCGAATCATCCGCATGTGATTTTAAAAAAATGAAACCGGCTGAATCGCGCACACCATTGAAATAGAACCGAAACGTTCAGTTTGATTTGAGTGTTAAATTGAAAAGAGATTTGCTCATAATAATTAGTCATCTAAATGATCGTATAAAACAACATTTAATTGTCCGTATTTAAAGATACTCCGAAAGATACTCGGATCATATATATATATAAGAAATAGTTGTTATTTTGCAGGCATGTTGGTCCACCTAGAAATTAGAAAAGCAAACCTCTAAAAAGTAACAACAATTATCTCATGAAAAATAGATCATAATATAGTTTAAAAAAATAGCTTGTATCCAACCAAGATAAACCATGTGTTGACAAGTGGCGTTGCAAAATAACGAAAGCAGATTCAAGTGGCGTTGCAGAATAACAAAAGTAGCTTCAAGTGGCATATTGTTATCTGATAAGATTAAGGCTCTATTTGATTCGGCGGTGGCGGGTCGATCCGGCGGGTGAAAACGGAGTGTTCGAACCGGAGGGGGGAGGTGGCTATTCCAAACGGAGCTTTTTGGGGCGTTTTTCAAGGCGGGCGGGTGGAAACGGAGCAAACGCCGCAGGAGGTTCATTTGTTTACCCTCCTTCCGACGGCGTTTGCCCAAAACGAAGCAGCGAAATGCCCAAACAAATAGAGCCTAAGTCTTTTACTCCTTCAAAATAACACAAGTTGTTATCAAAAATTTAAAATATCTAATTAGTGAATTCTCCAATCTTCAATTCTTCATGCAGCTCATTTAGGCTCCGTTTGGGGGGGGCTTATTTTCACCGGTCAAGCGGTTACGACCGCATGAACCGGATCATAATTAAGGTCCGGTTCATGCAGTCGTAACCGCTTGACCGGTGAAAATAAGTCCTCTCAAACGAAGCCTTAGTAAATTCAGTTGATATGCAAAAGCACAATCAAGTCTGTGATCCTCCACAATAATATGATAATATAAAACAAATAATAAAGCAAAAACGGAATATCTTACATGATTCAAGCTCAGTCACATCATTTAAGCTTGCCTCAATTTTCATTGGAATTGGTGAAACACACAATCTTGAGCGCAAATCGAACACTCTGCTATCTTGGAATTTAATGAACTTTGAGATTGATCAAGGACCCTTCCTCGTGTCTTTTGACAACCACCATTTTAATACGTACCTCTGTAAGGTACATTTCCAATTATGAGTTGAGTGGTTCCGCAACATTTTCTTCATTTAAAAAATCATTCCCAAATGACATAACTCCTTCATCGACCGCACAAGCATTACACTTTTCTTTTATTGTCATAATAGACATACAAGCGGCTCAATGTTCCCATAAGTTTATTCTCCACCTTATTGACTGTATCTTTGGGATAGATCTTTCCATAACAAAATGTGACATACTTCATCTCAAAGCATGGATCCAACACCACGACAATCAAAAGCAGGATATTCACTCTATCAAGGTCTCCCCGGTATTTATTAAACTTTTCATTCATTTTCGTAGCCATGTTTTTCAAAGTATAATCGTGACTGGTCATCCAAAAATTTAATAGTAGATTGAATATTGATCGCATTATGAAAGTATACAAGTTAGTTGTAACATAAAGAAAACTTGAAAATTTACTTGGTAACATCATAAAATGTTTTCAAGAACTTGCAAAAAAATCATGCAATTTTCCGATCCAACTTTCCCTACCATATTTTCTCTAAGCTCAAAATGATAATGTGGATCTTTTTTTCAAATCTTTCAGTAACTTCTGAAATTTATGTGTCATCTCTAACATGAGATAAGTATAAATAGTTCCACCTAGTTGGAACATCTAGAACCAAGTTGTGCTTGTATGGAATTTCATCTAATTCGCAACAAGTCCTAAGTTGTTCATCCATTTGTGGGAATCCTCTTATATATTTCACAATCAAGCGAATCTTCTCAATAGAACCTCCCTCCTCTTTCATTCCTTCTCTCATGATTAAGTTCAAAATATGAGCACAACACCTTATGTGGAAAAACATCGCAATCTAAAATAAAGGCATTTTTTAGAAAAAAAATTATTTATGTGAGCAGCGACAGTATCATTAGATGATGCATTTTCCATTGTCAAAGTAAACACTTTTTGTATTCCCCAATCAAGCATGCATGCCCTAATGCCACACCTTTAAGACTGGAAATTATGAAAAAACTCAATATCATTTTATGCAATTTCAATCATTGATCAATGAATTGAAACGTATTTATCATGTAACTTAAATTTTGCAAGGAAGTTCAGGTATAAGTTGTGAGGCAAACTCGTGGAGTAGTACAAGTCAAATTATTTTTTAATGCAGTATGAGTTTTTAAATAATCTTTTGGTATTGTCACACGAGATACCAATTGTAGTATGGGCACAATAATATTTCAAAAATCCTTCAAACCATCATGTTTTATGAAACAAAATGGCAACTCATCTGTAATAATCGTTTAGCAATAGCTTTTCATGATTCAATTGATCAAACCTCCAAGAAATCAATGTGCCTTCCTTTTTCTTCGTTTTTAAATGATTCAAGTCATGCATTTTGTTTCTTGTTAACTTTATTAAGAGGATGTGATCTACATTTATCCAAGTGTCAAAAATGAGTAGCAGTCGATGTGTTATATCCATATACTCCTTCCGTATAATAATTGCATTTAGCATGATGATATTTTTTTTCGTTAAACTTTGTATAAACTTTTTGAAAATGTTGTCACATTCTTGACTTAAACTTTTTTTTACCTTTGTTTTTGATTCTGTAGGATTTTTAATACTTGTAAGCCAAGTGCGTTGTTGAGCCTCTTGAGTCGATTGTATATCATTATCTTTCAAAATTGATTGAGTCCCTTGAATATGTTATTCATCATTCTCTTGAATAGAATGAAATAAATGAAAACATGCTTAAATTTAATATTAAGTAGACTAAAATAATATGAAACAAATAAAATTTCTCTATAATTCATCTCACTTACCATTAAAGTAGAAGAAAACAAAACTTTGGAGGCTACACAAATCAAGAACAACCAATAATAAAAATCTAGAAAAAATCATATCTGGATAAGCATAAATCAAGAACAATAATATTATCTTTATCTCAATTTGTTATTTAACGGGTAAATTCTATCCTTTAGATAGTAAATAAATATCCCCTCATTTAATAAGTTTTGGCATCATTCTATGAAATCAATTCAGATAACAAAGTTCATACCTATGTTACAAGTAACTTTTTCTTTCTATTCATCATTCAGAGATGATGGAAAAAATGTCGATATGATTAACATTTGGGTTGGGTTATCATCGACCCTAACTATCAAATCCATCTTTTGTTATTTATAGGTTAGCAGATTTGGAATCTTATTTTTCCCCGTGATCATTAGTCACAAGCAATACCGGTTTTTGTCATGTCTTGGACAATTTAAAAAAGGCAACAACATCAATTGAAAAAAAATGTCGAATAACAGGAAATAAGGAACCGCACCTCCCACTCCCAGTCTCCCAGCTAGGGATCTGAATCTGCAGTCTTACAGGCTCCACCATTCCAGCGATCTAAATCCACAGCAGGAGTAGCATTCTCATGACTGATCGTGAGTAGCGCTTGTTGATCATGAGTAGCACTCGCCGCCTCATCAGTCTCCAGTCGTCAGTCGCCTGTCACCAGTCGCTTGCTACTCTCTATTGTGGTATTGCTTTGGCCTCTAAGCCGTGACCTAGCAAAACAGAAAATAAATGGAAAAGTAAACATAGAAAATAGCGAGTGTAAAGATACAAGTTAAAAACCACTCACTGCTCTCTCTATCATGTGAGTATTGATTAGCCAGTTTAGCCCTCCCAGACCTCAATCCCCGCTCTTAACTCTTAAGTCTTAATTATCAATATTGTTGATTTTTAATAGCTTAGTCGTGCTCTATGTAATTAATTATTCCCAATTAGTTAAAAATATTATTAAAGCAATATGGTTCATTCTCTTCGATTCTGATCGGTTTGACATTCTGAACCGTAAACCAAACCAAACCACATGGTTTTTCAAAAAATGCAACCGTGATCAAACCGTGGGATACAAAAACCGAACAGAACCATGCAGTTTGGTTTGGTTCGATTAGGTGAACTCATCCCAATGAGCTCATCCCAATGAGCTTGTTTAGGCTTCTTAGGTTTGCTATAATGAACTCGTTCTAGCGAGCTCATCCAGCGAGCTCTATTTAAACACATGCGGCGAGTTCACCCGGTCGATTTTATGCAAGTGAGCTTAGGGCTAGGCTAGCACAACCCACTAAGTTCAATTCAGGGAGATTTCATGCAAGGGAGTTTAAATCCAGGCGAGTTTCCCTCTTTAATATAGAACTTTCTATTCATATACATACTTATAAATGCTTTGGTATAACTTTTGAGTACTTTTATGTTACTAACAAACAGTGTTATTCATGACAAGTTTGTCATATCGAGAAAGTATATACTTCGCAAAGAGGCGTTCTCTTATATTTTGTGATTTCTTACTCAGGATGATCTTCTTCAATAGCTTATATTCCACGAGAACTTGGTTATGAAGAAAGTTGACAATGCCACAAGACCAGCATCCATTAGGAATCTTAACTCGAATTGGGAGGGGGCATCTGTAGTCTTAGAGGCTCTGAAGACTTAATGATACTACTTATAGAATCAAGAAGGCAATGCACTTGGGAACACTTGGAGCAGAGATGACCTAAATATATTCTACCATTGAAATGGCGGTTTGAGAAGAACACCAGACACATGACAGGTCATGGTAGCCTAGTACTTTCGTACTGTGATTTTAATATGATCTCACAAGCTTTTTTGAAGATAAACTTTTTCTTTAATACCACATTTGTGGGGCATCCAATCTCCTCAAATGTTCTAGATTATGAATTTCCACTTCATTACTTGAAACCTTTAGTCAAGTAATGAGATGATGCATTGGGCTCTGAGAGCCTCCATAAGTCCATGCTTTTAATAGCGGTCGCATCTCCCTCATTACATAATGGCCGACTGACCCCCCCCCCCATAAACTCTTTCTTGCATAATATGGTTCGATCTCTTCGATTCTGATCGGTTTGACATTCTGAATCGTGAACCGAACCAAACCACATGGTTTTTCAAAAATGCAACCGTGACCGAAATGTGGGCTACTAAAACCAAATAGAATCATGCAATTTGGTTTGGTTTGGTTCGATTAAGTGAGCTCATTCCAATAAGCTCATCCCAGGGATCTTGTTTAGGCTTCTTAGGATAGTTCACTATAATGAACTCGTTCTAGCAAGCTCATCTGACAAGCTCTATCTAAAACTCTTGCAGTGAGTTCACCTGGTCGATTTTATGCAAGTGAAATCATGGCTAGGATAGCACAACTCACTAAGTTCAGTTCAAGGAGATGATTTCATGCAGGGGAGTTTAAATCCAGGCGATTTTTCCACTCTAATACAGACCTTTCTATACATATACATACTTATGAGTGCTTTGGTAAAACTTGTGACTACTTTTTTGTTACTAACAAACAGTGTTATTCATGACAAGTTTGCCATAATGAGAAAGCACATACTCCGCAAATTCATCGCGAGGTGTTCGATCTTTTATATTTTGCGAACTCTTATTCGTGATGATCTTCTTCAATAGCTTATATTCCACGAGAACTTGGTTATGAAGAAAGCCGGCAATGCCGTAAGACCAACATCCATTGGGAATCTTAACTCAAATTGGGAGGGGGCATTCGTAGTCTTGAGGCTTTGAAAACCGAATAATACCACCTATAGAATTAAGAAGGCAATGCACTTGGGAACACTTGGAGCAGAGATGACCTAAAAATGTTCTACCCTTGAAATGTCGGTTCGAGAAGAGCACCAGACACATGACAGGTCATGGTAACCTGGAACTTTTGTATTGTCATTTTAATATGATCTCACAAGCTTTTTTGAAGATAAACTCTTTCTTGAATCTCTAATATCACATCAAGGAGCGTCCAATCTCCTCAAATGTTCTATATTATGAATCTCCACGCCATTACTTGAAACCTTTAGTCGAGTAATGATATGATGCATTGGGCTCTGAGAGCCTCCATAAGTCCATACCTCTAATAGTGGTCGAGATCATCTCCCTCATTGTATAATGGCCGACTCCCCCCCCCCCCCCCCCCGAGCTCATCCTCCTTGTCCATCTATTGGTTGCTATAAGATACGATGGAGTTATCGTCTAAAGGTCTTATAAGAGAATGAGTCTGTAACATCCCGGTTTCCCCAATAGTAGAAAGCAAAGAAATTTTGTTATTGGATCTAACATCGAGCGACAGTGTTACCACTGGCGGTAGCATTCTACCAGAAGATTGTTGAGAAATGGGTCGATATCGTTGTAAGATCATGAAGAATCAGTGTGAGTCGTTTAGAAGCCAACGCCATACATTAGTGATAATGTCAGGCTGTAACCTTAACAACGAATTCATTAAGTGATCGTTAAGCGGTGCTGGATAAGTCAATCGCCGCCACCTAAACTAACACAAGTGTTAACATGCTAATGTTGTGCGGCAGCATCCGAAACATATTCTTCAAATTAAATCAAGTTTGTTCATTCTTTATGGAATTGATGATCGAATGGCTGTGACTTATTCGAATCCTTTAAAGAATGACAGAGAAATATCAATTGAGATCATTATTCTCATGACACACTCTCTCCTCTTTTAAAAAACCAAGAGCAAAGAGCAAATCCAAGAAAGAAGAGAACTTCCTTCTGCTATTGTTGAAGCTTCGGAGATTAGATTTGCAAGCTGAGTCTGGATCCACGGAGAGGAACTTTTAGCAATCCTTTTCATCTGAATTAATTTTTGATTCATGGTGTCAAAGCGATCGTCAAGAGTAACGATCATTCTCTCCGGTCTTAGGACGTGTTTGTCCTATATTTTATATTCTTATGCTTGCATATAAGAGTCCTTTCTGCTAATTAGCGAAGCGTGTGACATTCGTCGGGTCGATTGTGTCTGTCCCTGACATAAATTGCATATAAAAGTCTGATTGGTTTGAAGATTTAAGCATATTGTGTGAAACACATCTGCGACCGTTAGTCCGGATTGATGATGTTTGATTTGCGTGTCGAAGAAGCCTCCATGAAAAGCATGTTGTTTCAGTATTCTGGGTAATGTGTGTGGTGATGGAGGACAATTCTATGTAACACCCAAGTTTCCAACAGAAAATAGTGTTATGTTACTGAAGCCCGTCAGTAGATAATAGCTGTAATGACCTCCCCAACCCACTACTCGAAAGGATGACCGTCGGCACCCCCAGCACCATGCTCGAAATGGTTCATCCTCAAATAGTCTACAGATCATGCACCCCAACCTCTCTCCATGCCCATGCGGTTTGTTGGAAGCCGCAGCCACCCTTCATTGAGAAGTGATCCAGTTAACCGCCCCTACGAGGACTTCCCAAAAGGTCACCCATCTTCGGACTACTCTAGACCGAGCATGTTTAACTATAAAGTACTTTGGTTTCTCATCACCACTTTTTTGTAACAGTCTCCCCAGCCCACAACTCGTAAGGACGATCGCCGACACCCCCAACACCACGCTCGAAAAGATTCAGCCTCAAATTGTCTGCAGACCATGCACCACAACCCCTCTCCATGCCCAAGCGGGTTGTTTGAAGTAGCAGCCTCCCTTCGATGAGAAGTGATCCAGTTAAGTTCCCCTACGGGAATTTCCCAAGAGGTCACCCATCACAGGACTACTCCAGCCTGAGCACGTTTAACTATTAAGTTCTTTCACTTCCCATCACCAATTGAGCCGCAATAGTCCCGAGATGGGTGACCTCCTGGGAAATCTCCGTAGGGGCGCTTAACTGGATCATTTCTAATCAAAGGGAGGCTGCGACCTCCAACAACCCGTCGGTGGACCGGAGACGGGTTTGGGTGCATGGTCTGCAAACCTGTTGGGGCTTAACCCTTTCAAGTTGGATGTTGGGGGTGCCGACGACCGTCCTTTCGAGTCGTGTGCTGGGGAGGTCATTACAATACCCCTGGCGGTAGCTGACTGAATTTAATCCATTCATGTTTTTGGTGTTATGCAAACATTCACCATAGATTCGTAGTGGAGTGCACTTGGAACTCCTCTGATGAAAGCAATTACAAAGTCTATGTCCTCTCAAGTGGATTAGATACTTAGTATACTTTTGGGTAAATGAGTACGGGATGAGGTAAAACTACACCCACATTCTATTTGCCCTAAGATGACTTGAACAACGGGCCTTAGTGGAACCAAACTCGCACCATGGTGTTCAGCCTGAGCTGTAACTATGGGAGAGACTGAGTTAGAGCTGATGCGCTCGACTTGTAAAATGTTCAAATGAAATCTGAGTTGACAACACTTGGATTGGTGGAAATACTCTTGCGAGTGTTCACTGAAGCATACCTTGTGAGCATGGAGCATGTGGTTGTGCGTGCCAATGTTTATGGTGTGATGTTTGTTAGCCTCATGCTTAGGCGATTGATGAAACCTTTTGGTAGACCAACTAACATCATATGCATATTGATTGAGATCGAGCGTAGAGTAGCTGCGCTTTCTATTTATATATATACTACTTATATGGCTTGCTGGTAGGAGAGCGATACCGCCTTCCTACAATCAACTAGGATGGTTGGAGGGTGGGGTCATTACACTGTTTGTGTTCAGCTTAAAGCTGACCTATGTTTTGACACGTCTTCGTGGATGGTGCATGTACAGGTACTGACGAGCAGAGCAGGAAGTAATGGGCAAGGAGCCCAAAGCTGAGATGGCCCTCGATGTCCAATATATATTTATAGCTTTCATGTATGCTAGCCTGCACACCAATGCATGTAAATCATACAACGTACTAAAAGTTTGTTGTGAAAGCATGTAAAGCCTTAAGGCCGAACACTTTGTTGTACTTCATTCATACTAGTGATGTAGACATTCTTGTTGAGTTAAATAAAATGTTTCCTTTAGCATTTACTTCTCTTTGTGCGTACTATTAGTTTTCCTATTTTATCATTTTGTAACCCTTGCTTGTACACTCAATATGACACGGGATCCTGATTGGACCTACTGTTATATTGTTTGGACCTACAAGGTGACGAGTGCAGTGTCGAGCCGACGTATAGCGTAAAAGTGGTCGGAGCCCGTTTTTATGCGGCTGAAGGCCGCCCGGAGCATCAAGCATGAGAAAGCCCATGCGAAGGCGGGCGAAGCCCACCTGAAAGCGCCCGAAGGCTGCTCGAAAGCATAGAGCACGAACGTAGCCCATGCGATGATGCTCATATTTCCATTAAGGAAGTGGAGAGAATTGAGTGTAACAATTGTTATTTCTATTTTGCCCTTTGTGCGCTCAGAATGGGCTAAGTCTTGTGCGCTACCGCTAGTATTTTACATAAACTGTTTTCAAATTTTTATGCAAATTTTATTATTCCTACGGAAGGAATTTCTAACAACCTCTTTTGATTTTACAAAATCATGTACTAACAAATAAATATGCTATTTTATTATTTTGAAGTTCATCTTTTTTTTGAACTATGCAACATCTTAATACATATATTACAAAAATCCTCATGTTTAAAAGTGGCGCCACCAAACTCATTGCACAATTAAATTACTCTACAAAATATCATTGTATTGGTTCGATTTTCGATCCAATTTTCAAAACCTTGATAAAATATCTAAATTGACAAAGAAAGAGAGATCATTATAGCATATTATAAATGTCCAAAAATTTGAACGAAAAGAGTTTTGAAGAAAACCTTATAAACAAACACAAAAAATATTTCTTCTCCACCAAACTACAAATATTCGACGCTACAACTTCAAAATAATCTATTGTCAGCAGTTGCAATGCTGTAAACCAACTACAATAGATAGCTGACCATTGAATAAAAGAAACATAACCCAAAAAGTGTCAAAGGAAGCTCGTAGATGAGATCACTCTTGATCTCGCTCATATGCGAGATCTCTCTAGAACTCCCCCATAAGGAAGGTCCTCATAAACACAATAAATGAGTCCGCGTGAACGAATTTTGACCGGCGAGGTCTTTTTTAGTAGCCTCAATCAGCTTGCCGAGGTCGGTCATCATGCTAAGCGCCTATAGTTATTTTGTGGTGACGACTATTCACAGACCAAATCCCCTTGTATGGATTATCTATAAATAGGATCATAGGGCACAAGGAAAAGGCTTGTTGACCCCCCCCCCCCCCCCCCCCCCCCCACACACAGTTTCCCTTTTAGCTAGTACATTCCTTCCTTGTGCCTATAGCTCAACTTTGGCTTCAGAAGAGGAAGTTTTTATAAACTTTCGGGTGTGTGACAAGAACTCCTCGTTGTATCAAGCGGATCTTATTTCTAGGAAATTCATTATCTCTCTCTTTTCTCTCTTTTGCTCTTGCCATCATATATGTAGTGCTCAACCGCATGATCAGTAACATCGGGCTTCCTTTTTGATCTAAATTCTTGCGAACCGATTTTTTGATTCCGACCATACCTTCAACCATAAACTAGTTGTAGAAATAGCCGTTGTGGTAGAGATCCCTTATATCAAATAATCAATCAGGAGATCTTGAGATTTAAATGTTCCTTGATAAGAGATCAAATCTTTCATTTTGAAATTTTTAATTTTGAGCATACCAAGAGAAATCAAAATAGAAGCATTAAACTAATCTTCCTACTTTTTTGAAAAGGGTTGCAGACCCATGCATGGAAACTCTTGCATCTGTGCGATAAAGAACCTTTGGTGTTCATAGTACTTTTTGTTTTGCACGTCAATCTGCTTTTGGAGGTTAGAAATATCACTACAGAAGCAATACATCTTCGCTTTCATTGAATTTTATGATCATTCAACTTTGGATTCAGCTTGTTATTGTTTACTAGTTCTTTGTTCATGACCAGTTCCTTATCATTAGGCATGTCCGTGTTCGACTTGGTAAAAGTTCCTCATTGTTTATGTTCGTGTTTGGCTTAGTAAAATTTGAATATTTAAAATCTCATCTACTCGTATAATTACATTAACCAAAGGTTCCTTGAAATTATACAAAACTACACAAATGCTTTCTAACTTCTAAAAATAGAAGCATAATCTTTTCTTTCTAATATAATTCTCTTGATTCTTCTACATGATTATTTCTTCTGTTATCTCACATGGAGATATAAATCTAATGTGGAATGAGTGCTCAGATACTTTGTAAACAAAAAAAATGTTATGTTATTGTTGTTGTTCCTTCTTGCCATGAAATTTTCCCCCTCTTTTTTGTAGATTGAAAGCCGTTTTTTCAGCCAATATTTGAAAACTAGAGATCATGAAGCTAATGTCGATCGGCACCGTTCAACCATCAAGATATAGGCAAACAAAATGGTTGGAGAAGATCATGGGAAGGGGCGTCGAGGTCAATGATGAATGAAACGACTCAAGTCAAGCAAATTAAATTAGTGGTGTAACTTTGTTCTCATTCTTCTTGCTTATGTAATAGTTTTCTAAAACCACTTTAATTTTAGCATTTGTTTGGAGTTGAAAGTAGGGATAAAATTTCATTCTAATTTTGATGGTTGGTTAAATTGAGTATGTACTTTATGGTCTTATGTTGTAAAAAAGAATTCATTTATGAGAATTATTAGTTACTTATATAATAGTTGATTGGGTTTACCAAAAAATGTATATACTATAAGGTCGCATATCTCACACCCACTACAATATTTAAAACCTTGTAATTTCTTTTTTGTAATGCATTGAATTATTTGCCACAACTTCAAGACATGCAAAATATTTTTTTAATAAATCATCCAAGTATTTGCCATGATACAATTAAATCGTGCCGAATGTTTTTTTAATAAACCAGTAAAGTATTTGCCTCGGTTTTAAACCATTCAAAATATATATTTTTTTCTTAAAATAAACTAGATTAGTATTTGCCATAGTTTATTACCATGGCAAACGATCATGTTAGAAATGGATTTTTAGCCACGATAGTGGAGCCATGACAAGTAGTTGTTGAAAACAAGGTTTTAAAAACCGGACGGTCTTAGGATATGTTCATGGTTCAATCGGTTGGATCGGTTGAACCGAGGTTGAATATTTTAGACAAAAGTAACTAATATTATTTTATTATATATGAAGTATGAATAATAATATATCAAAAATTAAGCATCTAATGCAAGCATATGATAAATAAAGTCGATGGTCGATCGATCTAGGGCTGATATCGAGTCGATTCCAACCTGGCTCGAAATCAAAATTTTTGACTCGAAGTCGACTTCGAGTCGAAAATGAAGATTAGACTTCGAGTCGAAAAATTCGATTTCGAGCCAAGTTGGAATCGATCGAAATCGACTCGATATCAACCCTGATTCTTCCTCATGGTATTTTCCCCTTTTGTTTTGGTTTTCTCAGTCTTTCTTGTGTATTTTTTGGATGAGTTTGTATGTGTTTTGGTAGTGTGTTTGCTATTATCATGCTAATTGTTATGGTTTTGGTAGTGTGTTATGGTTTTGGTAATGTGGAAAAGTGTATAGTTGTTTTCTTTTGTGTTTTTATATACTTGTGTATGTGTGCATGCATAGTTGTGTTTGTACGTTTATCTTTTTTTAAAAAAATTAGATGAGAAAACTTATGGATGGAGGGATATCATCGATATAAGGATAAAATGATGTTCTTATTTTTTGTGACATGCATTATTAAAATTGAGCTCAGTAATCTGCCGACTACACATTTCAATAAAGATGACTGAAATAATCTAGTGATGAAATTTGAGGAGAGAACCAGAAATAAGTACGATAAAATTCAAATGAAAAATAAATGAGATAACCATAATAAAGAATTGAAGTTGGTCAAGAAAATGATATTCATTACTCATAATTTATATTTTAATAACTTTTATCTATAAATCTAATTAAAACATTTTCATTCATGCAGGTGATACACCAAACTATTTGCATGCAACCGATGAATTCATTCGAAGAAACTTTTAAAAGTTTTATATCTTTAATATTAAAAAATCATTGAAATTTTATTATGTATGTTATGTAACTTTAGTTGTCAATGTCTCAAATTATTTCTGGTATTGAAAATGAAGATTATATTAATTAGAAAAGATCATGTTCCTAACAAAACTTTTTTTTTTGCCACAGTTTTTTGAAAAAAAATTCTTGGCCAGAATTGCGAACTTTATTTTATCCAAATTGTTTTATAGCAAAATTCTTTTTTTCAGAAACAACTATTTTTTATCAGCTATTCGATCAACAACGTTTCCATCAACAACAACTCTCCCAAACTGAGCCAATATAAGATTGTTAGAAAATTTAGCGGTTAAGCGTCGCTACAGTGAAACAATATAATCAAAATTGCTAAAGAATGCAGCGACGCATAAACCTCCAGGATCGATATAACCAAGCTCTAACAATCTCTAATTGGAGTATTAATACAAAATTTATTTTGTTCTAATTTACTCAATTGAATAAGAACACGCTAACAAAACTAGAATCAAATGGATATACAACTGAAATGCGGAAACTTAATGTATACCAGTTTTGGATTCTTGTTCATGCTTCATGATTGCGAAAATGTGTAACAATTGTGATATGTTCCTCCTTATGAAATCTGTGACTTTGGTAGATCCTGTTAACATACACAACTGACTGCAATCTCTACAGCTCTACAATAAGAAGAATAATTAGCACAATATATGTATAGATAGTTCATCCTCGGCGTCAGACATTGAAGACTAAATGAAATGCTTGATATTACATATTCTAAATCCATATACGTATGGTCAAAGTAATTGATCTCATGCTTCGTGGATCATTAAGGTAGGTATATACACGTATTAGAATCACCGAGTATAATTTGTTTAATTAACCTCTTGATCCAGATGTTAGATAATATAAAAGGAGAACAAATCCCTCTAAAATACCAGATCCGGATACTCAAAAACTAGTAGATATGGAGATTCATGTTAATGGAATATAATGAGTAAAATCCATAAAAAAAATACCTACTCGATCTGTTACAAGAACAGTCCTATCTGCCTAGAAGATCACACTTCTCTATGGATCTGGATTATTTCACAACCAGGGAGAAACCCCTTGTTCGGCTATGGCCAAATCTGTTGACAAGAGCATCCAATCGCAGAGAACAGGTGAAGCCCGATGGAGAAGATGAAGCCTATGGTTGCAGATCTATAGGCGGTGGGCATGCGGATCGGAACGCCGGCGACCCTTTCTTTGGTTCCAAAGGCGGTGCAGCACGCAAGCCACAAGACCGTCGGTGGCAGAGGATGACTTTCTTCAAGGCCGCTGATGGCGATGGGCGGTGTCACGATGATGAGAAGGCGTGCAACCGGCGGTTTCCGGAATGGAGAAGAATTAAATCGGGATTTTTTGCCCTAGCCCGGTTGCTTCACCCTTATTCACCAACTCATAGCATGAATAATTTAGTTTAGGCTTTAATAGGAGAGCCACTAATGGGAGTTACCAAATGAGGTGATTTAATCTCCATAACTCCCAATTTAAAACTAATTAAATTAAATCTCATAACATCAATTGAGATCTAAATGTCATGCCTTTTCATATGCCAAGGGTGAGACTGGGTTCGCGACTGAATTTACGAGACGGTCTAGCCCACCTATCACAGGTTTCGACTGTTCGCGCGGCTGAATTAACTCGTGCTCATGTGAGCCTGAATAGGCTCAAAATTCGCGTACGACTTAACAGGGACGTCTCGATGAAACGAGTCCACCTTACGGGAAATTTCAAACATTCTCCCACTTGGACTTGTATACATCGTAATTTATGACATTCCGATAAGATCTTCACTAAACTTAAGGGTACCAATTAGCAAGCGTGATATTGAGTCTACTCCCACGTCAATCTGGTCTAACCAAATCTTTCACTCCGGATCATGGCGACAACCGCATCATTGAGCGACACGGGACCTTCCTTGGTCACAGTAGCTTGCAGATCTAATCGTCATGGACAAAGCGCGGTCAAATAAAACATAGAACAACATACTAAAAATGTGCACATGAAAGTTGTTCTAATTTGGTGGTCAACCAAACTTCTCAAATAAATGTACTAGACCATGCTGTGAGAAGCTCTTAAGTGTTCAAAAGAGCAAGTATGTCTACCCTTAAGGTTTTGAAACTCATGTGTCAAAAGACATACCACAGGTCATAATTCATATGAAGTGCCCTAGGCCTTATGCTCTGACTGACACAAGTCATGAGACTTTGTATGAAGTGTGACGAGTCACATAAATCCAACGAATATAGAAACTTAATGATATTCCTGAATGAATATTCTTAATTATTAATGAATTAAGTAAAGTGCAATGTAATTGACAAAAAACTGAATTGGAGCTACATGTAGCCTCCCACTAATCAAGCACATCAATTGACTCTTTAAGCCCCATATCAATAACATATTTTTGAAACACGTTAGGGCGAAGTCCTTTAGTAAGTGGATCGGCCAACATGTCATTTGTCCCTAAATGCTCCACTAAAATGTCACCATTCTTGATCAATTCCTTAACAATCAAGAATTTTATTTCCATATGCTTGGACCCTGTGATCCTTTTATTGTTCATCGAGAACATAACTGCAAAAATGTTATCACAGTATATCCGGATGGGTCTAGCTATAGAATCGACAACCTTTAACTCTGTAATAAAATTCTTGAGCCACACTGCGTGAGTAGAAGCTCCAAAAAGAGCGACGAACTCTGCATGCATTGTGGATGAAGTGATGAGTGTCTGCTTGACACTCTTCCACGAAATGACCCCACCAACAAACTTAAAGATATAACCTGAAGTAGACTTCCTATCATCCTCACATCCGGCAAAATCAGAATCTATATACCCCACTAACTCAAGGTTTTGAACTTTATGGTATACAAATTTAACATCCTTAGTTCTCTTCAAATACCTTAAGACTTTCTTGGTAGCCACCCAATGATCAGGTCCTGGGTTCGACTGATATCTGCCTAAAAGTCCTACCGCGAAGGCAATGTCCGGTCTGGTACAGGCTTGGGCATACATTAGACTGCCTACCGCACTAGTGTAAGGTATATCTTTCATGCGCTCTCTCTCTATGTCATTCATGGGGCTTTGTGATAAGCTAAGCTTATCGCCTTTAAGCACAGGTACATCACCAGGCTTACAACCGAGCATGCTGAATCTCTCAAGTACATGCTCGATGTAGGCTTTCTGAGAGAGTGCCAATGTATGGTGAGATCGGTCCCTAATGATCTCAATTCCTAGAACGATGGATGCTTCTCCAAGATCTTTCATATCAAAGTGTTTTGACAGAAATTGCTTAGATTCATGCAATAATGTCAAATCACTGCTCGCAAGCAAGATATCATCTACATAAAGAATTAAGAAGATGAATCTGCTCCAACTGATCTTGAGATATATGCAACGATCTACCTTGTTTTCTACAAAACAAAAAGAAGTAACTACCTCATCAAATTTCAAATACCATTGTCTAGAAGCTTGCTTCAGACCATATAGGAATTTGTTAAGTTTACATACAAGTTGGTCGGAATGACCGGACTTGAATCCCTCAGGCTGCACTATATAGACCTCCTCGGCAAGATCGCCATTCAAGAATGCAGTCTTTACATCCATCTGGTGTACCTCCAAATCATAATGAGCTACTAATGCCATTATTACTCTGAAAGAGTCTTTAGAGGACACGAGAGAAAAGGTCTCGTGATAATCGATTCCTTCTCTCTGCGTAAAACCCTTGGCTACAAGTCTGATCTTAAATCACTCGACCTTTCCCTTAGAGTCTTTCTTGGTCTTAAATACCCATTTAGAACCAATGGTCTTACAACTTTTGGGTAACTCAACCAACTCCCAAACATTATTCAGCTTCATAGACTCCATCTCGTCTTTCATCGCATCCCACCACAGATTAACTTGAGGTCCAGACACAGCTTCATTAAATGTCACTGGGTCAACCACTTGACCAATGTCATAATCACTCTCTCCTAAATAGATTTCATAGTCTGAGGAAATTGCATGCCTTCTCTACCTAACGGATCTTCTAGCGGGTGGATGAACCTCCTGAATATAAGGAGGAACCTCTACTGGAATCGGTGGTAAGACCGCTTCCACATCCTCCACTTGTTCTGTCACAGATTCAAGCACCACGGGATCTCCTATCAAGGGCACAGATAAATTAATGTGCACAACTTCGCCGACTTCACTAATAGGACGAGAGCAACTAGGTTCATCAATGACATCTCATTCTAAAAATTTAGCTGTTTGAGACTCCACAATTCTGGGTCCTCCTAAAGGGGAATAAAACTTAAATCCCTTAAAGTGATCTGGATAACCTATAAAATAGCAACGATAAGACCTGGGGGCTATCTTACTCTCTAATGGGTTGTACAAACGGACTTCTGCAGGACAACCCCAGACACGCAAATGATTAAGGCTGGGTCGTCTACCAGTCCATAAATCAAAAGGGGTTTTAGATACGGACTTAGATGAGACTCTATTAAGGATATACAATGCAGTCTTAAGCGCCTCGCCCCACAAAAATTCAGGAAGATTCGTTCTACTCATCATGCTCCTCATCATTTCCTTAAGGGTGCGATTTCGCCTTTCGACCACACCATTTTGCTCAGGACTACCCGACATGGAGTGTTGGGCAACAATGCCACAACTCTCCAAGTATCTAGCAAACAGACCCTTATGTTGCCAGGATACATTATGTCTACCAAAATACTCGCCACCTCTGTCGGACCTAACTATCTTGATGTCTTTCCCTATTTGTTTCTCAACTTCAGTCTTGAAAATCTTGAACTTTTCAAGAGCTTCAGATTTTTCCTTAATTAAGTACAAATAACCAAAACAGGAGTAGTCATCAATGAATGTAATAAAATAGGTGTTCCTACATAGGGTAGTAGAATAAGGACCACTGATGTCCGTATGAATAACCTCTAATAAACTTGAACTACTATACGAGTTGAGCCTTTCTTTTTAATCTTGGTCATATTATCTCTACAGCAATCCACACATGTCTCTAAGTCACTAAAGTCAAGAGTAGGAAAAATATTTTTCTTAATTAATCTCTCTACTCTCTCCCTAGAGATATGACCTAATCTCTTATGTCATAACATGGACGACTGCTCTTTAATTAGAGATCTTTTAGATGCAACGTTTTCTACATTATTTGAGGTGACATAAAAATTAATTAGTGCAAGACATATTCTATATAAACCATTAGATAGACTACATTAATCAATAAACTGTGATTCATGAAAAATCTTAATTAAACCACATATATATTAAATGAATCCAAATCTATCTAATGCAGAAACAAAGATCAAGTTTCTTCTAAACGAAGGAATATAAAATATGTCTTTTAATAATAGTTCATATCGCGAATCAAGGACTAAACAAATGTCCCCGATGAACTCCACCTCCACCTCAGCATTGTTGCTAACTGTGAGTCTGCACTCACCCTTGCTTGGCCTCCTCCTTTTGATGAACCCCTGCAGTGTGTAAGCAACATGGTTAGTTGCTCCAATATCGAGCCACCAAGAACTTGATGAGGCTTCAATTAAATTGGATTCATAAAGGACTAGAGCTAAGGGATTACCTTTAAGTGCAAATCCACGCTTATCCACCCAAGACTTAAACTTTAGGCACTCTTGCTTCACATGCCCCTTCTTCTTACAAAAGAAGCAGCTAAGAGGCTTCTTTCCACCGACATCCTTAGTCCCTGATGACTGTCCATCCCGAGGCTTGAAAGGAGCTTTGGACTTCTTCTTCTTAAAAGAGGGCTTGACAACGAGCAATGTAGTGTTCGTCTTCTCGTTCTTCAGTTTCTCCTCTTCAGCTACACATCGAGTAATCAGATCATTGATCCTCCACGCCTCGTCCTGAGAATTATGGGTTGTCTTCAAGATGCTAAACTCTGTAGGAAGGGTGTTGAGTGCTTGGTGCACGATCAACGCTTCAGGGAGAGCAATCTCCAACTCCTGCAGTTTGGTCTAAAAGTAGACCATCTTTAGAATGTAGTCGCGGACACCGCCTCCTCCTGTATACCTCATGGAGAAGAGGTCCTGAATAAGTGTCCCGATCTCAGCATTGGAAGACACCTTATACCTCTTCCCAACGACAGTCAAAAAATCTCTAACGACGGTCGTGTCAGGAAGACCACTTAGCAGGTGCTCTGGAATAGAACGCTTCATAGTCAACAAGCAGATTTTGTTCGACTTGTTCCATGCACTGTAATGATCCTTCTCAGCTTGAGTTCTGGTCGCTGTGAGAGCCGCAAGATGGTTAGTATTCATGGTCATTTCAATGTCCGCCATCTCAAGAGCAAACATGATGTCAGACTTCCACTTCTTAAAGTTCGATCCAGTGAGTTTTTCAATGGTCGCCATATTATTATGGACTGTAAAGGTGACTGAAAAGAGAGAAAAAGAAAAATTAGAGACAAATAGGACAATAGTGGCTATAAAACCCTAAATAGCACACTAGGTAGAGAATCTAGACGCATCAACACGCAACACCTTTGGGCAGACTACGTGCCACGCAATTAGTGATTCTCCACACAAGAACGTGCAACAGTTGCGCTTAAGCCCTTTGTAGATCTACCACCTTTGGGTGAATAGATTACTAGAGCCCCGCACTACCGTCCAAATGTCCTCGTGTAACCCTCTAAACCTATTGCGCAAGCTCCACCTTTGGGTGAATGATTGCGCACTAGTCTCAGAGAACTCCCTAAAACATATGAAATCGTAATCTCACAAACCGACTCGAAAAGGCCACTTTGGCGTCTACAGTTCTTATCAATTCACGAGACCCTTTCACACCGGGATATCTGAATATTGCCCTAAATTAATATCGTGTTTCTTTTACTTAATGACGTATGAGCTCTAAATCGTCTGAAGAAAACACGAGACTTTTGTCGGGGATTGATTTATGAAAAGCACTTTGAGTTTCAATGCCAAATTTTGTTTTTCTCAAAATAATTAATGAGTTTTTGGAAAAAGTGTTCTTTGAATAAATTAAGTAGAAAAATAATTTTCTCCCAAATCATGAAAGAGACTAATATGCTTGAGTTAACCTCGCTCTGATACCAACTGTTAGAAAATTTAGTGGTTAAGCGTCGCTACAGTGAAACAATATAATCAAAATTGCTAAAGAATGCAGCGACACATAAACCTCCAGGATCGATATAACAAATCTCTAATAATCTCTAATTGGAGTATTAATACAAAATTAATTTTGTTCTAATTTACTCAATTGAATAAGAACACGCTAACAAAACTAGAATCAAATGGATATATAACTGAAATGCGGAAACTTAATGTATACCAGTTTTGAATTCTTGTTCATGCTTCATGATTGCGGAAATGTGTAACAATTGCGATATGTTCCTCCTTATGAAATCTGTGACTTTGGTAGATCCTGTTAACATACACAACTGACTGCAATCTCTGCAGCTCTACAATCGGAAGAATAATGAGCACAATATATGTAGAGATAGTTCATCCTCGGCGTCAGACATTGAAGACTAAATGAAATGCTTGATATTACATATTCTAAATCCATATACGTATGGTCAAAGTAATTGATCTCATGCTTCGTGGATCATTCAGGTAGGCATATACACGTATCAGAATCACTAAGTATAATTTGTTTAATTAACCTCTAGATCCAGATGTTAGATAATATAAAAGGAGAACAAATCCCTCTAAAAGACCAGATCCGGATACTCAAAAACTAGCAGATATGGAGATTCATGTTAATGGAATATAATGTGTAAAATCCATAAATAAAATACCTGCTCGATCTGTTACAAGAACAGTCCTATCTGCCTAGAAGATCACACTTCTCTATGGATCTGGATTATTTCACAACCAGGGAGAAACCCCTTGTTCGGCTCTGGCCAAAGCTGTGGACAAGAGCATCCAATCGGCAGAGAACAGGTGAAGCCCGATGGAGAAGATGAAGCCTATGGTTGCAGATCTATAGGCGGTGGGCATGCGGATCGGAACGCCGACGACCCTTTCCTTGGTTCCAAAGGCGGTGCAGCACGCAAGCCACAAGACCGTCGGTGGCAGAGGATGACTTTCTTCAAGGCCGCTGATGGCGATTGGCGGTGTCACGACAATGAGATGGCGTGCAGCCGGCGATTTCCGGAATGGAGAAGAATGAAATCGGGATTTTTTGCCCTAGCCCGATTGCTTCACCCTTATTCACCAACTCATAACATGAATAATTTAGTTTAGGCTTTAATAGGAGAGCCACTAATGGGAGTTACCAAATGAGGTGATTTAATCTCCATAACTCCCAATGTAAAACTAATTAAATTAAATCTCATAACATCAATTGAGATCTAAATGTCATGCCTTTTTATATGCCAAGGGTGAGACTGAGTTCACGACTGAATTTACGAGACGGTCTAGCCCACCTATCACAGGCTTCGACTGTTCGCGCGGCTGAATTAACTCGTGCTCGTGGGAGCCTGAATAGGCTCAAAATTCGCGTACGACTTAACCGAAACGTCTCGATGAAACGAGTCCACCTTACGAGAAATTTCAAACAAAGATAACTTATATTAAAAAGAGCTCATGGTCCCCCTTTATCTAAATTATAAAATTCTTGCCCATCAACCTCTGGTGCTTATTTGACCTCCCCATTTCCCTTTGTCTCTCTTCCCATTATTTCCTACGCCTGGTCCCTCATCCTTTCTCTCGTATACCACCTTAACATATCATCTCTGACCTCCTCTCTCTTCGGCCATTTCCCCTACTCCCAAACTCCACTCTCTCCTCCACGCCCCTCTCACATAGGTGCAAGAGGTACCATGATCCTCTCTTTCAGATTAATTCGTGGATGATCCAATGTATTCACTAATTAATCTCATTCTTTTATATTTTTCCTTTAATAAAAAAAAATTATGCATCTTTAAATAAAGAAGAATCAATCTATATTATGAAATGAATCTTCATTTGGGTCCCAAATAGAGAGGATTCCGATCTGTTCATGCGACTCATGGAAATATTTTGAGTTTCCCCGCCCCACCTCTTCCCACTCTCTCCCTGTAGTGAGCAATCAGATGCATGAAAAAAGTAATTTGGTGAACGAAGAGAAGAGGCAAGTGATACTCTTAAAGAGTGTCCTTATATATAGTTTATATCCATAATATAGATACAAATGACTCCATGTTGGTACTTGAAGAACAGCCATGATTATTTGAATCGTGTTGACAATTAAGGCTCCGTTTAACGTACACAATGTTTTTGCTCCAATAAATTTGGCCAAAAACGTCACCGTCAAAAAATATATGTTTGACATCAAGAAAATAAAATTAATTTTGAACATAAAAATGGATGAAGTTCCTTTAAGTGAGTTCGGAACGACTTTCCCCACCACCACCGTCACGCGGTCGCGCCAAACAGAGCCCAAGATCAAACATTTATCTAAAATATTTTTAACGTTGCTTTCATACCTCTTTCCCTCACGATGGATATTTTCTATATTTGTATAACTCATTGTGTTGTAATTTGAGAACACGCCATTAATTATGCCCTCAAAAAATATGATATCTTCTTATATCAATAATCATATTTAATTCAACAAATTTATATAAATTTAAAATTATTTTTTAGTTGCACCTCGTTGTCTACATTTGCAATGTAAGCACACCTGGACCCACCAGTATGATCACACGTCAATACTAGTTCCCGCCAGAATGTTCACAAATAATTTGTTAGGTATGCATATTTTAGGAAGGTGCATGAACAAATCCGATCATATACTTGATCATGTGGCTTCTAATCAACGGTATAAATTTATTTGGACTATACTACAATCACTTTTTGATACGACTGCATTCGCAAAATACGGCCATATTTTGCGAGAAATGATTTGTGCCGTTAATTAAAAACCACTTGATTAACTCCTATGATTGAATCTGCTAGTACATCTTAAAAAATAGATGCATATATATACCAAAACGAACGCAAGAACAAAGACTTTGTTTGGCGCGACGTTTTTCAAGCGGCACGCCGCTGATTCTGCCACTGCCGCTCCAAACAATAATTTGGCAGGCAGCAGTGGCCTGCTATTTCCGAGTCACGGAAATTTTCCGCGACTCAAAAATAGCAGCAGCGCTGCGCTACAACCGTTGTTATATATATTTTTTAATATTAAAAAAATTATAATATTAACGTAATTAATATATTATAAATTATTATATTAATATATATAAGTTATTATATTAATATTAATATATTATAAGTTATATTATAATTTATTATAAAATTAATATAATTATATTAATATAAGTTATATATTTTTAATTGATGGGCTCCACCTTAATTTATAAGGAAAAGGAGACCCCCATGATCCCCATCAATGGAGATCATGGGTGGGCCACCCTAACCCCCATGATCTCTCATGGAGATCATGGGAGTGGGCCCCCTCTCTCCCCACCTTTAGGGGAGGGAACCGCCGCCGGCGGTTCCCCTCCGGCCATGGCCGGCGGAGGCCATGGCCGGCCTCAGCCATGGCCCCGACCATGGCCGGCCTCGGCCCCGGCCGGCCCCGGCCATGGCCGGCGGCGGCCATGGCCGGCCCCGGCCATGGCCGGCCGCCATCATGGCCGGCCGCAGCCGTGACCGGCCTCGGCCATGGCCGGTCGCCGCCGTGTCCAGCCACCTCCTCGCCGTCGGCGTCGTCCGGGAGGCCCCACCTCGGGATGACCTCCCCACCGTCCGATCGAGGGGGAGGCCCCGCCGGCCGTCCGATCGAGGCAAAACCACCCACTAACCCACTATGTTAGTGGTGAGGCCCGCCATAACTTCCCTCTAGAGCCTATAAAAGGACCCCAGGGGCTCCTCATTTCATGATCTTCTTCTTCTACGCCTTTCCCCCTTCTTCTCCCTCAGGTGGAAGCTCTCCCGTTCTTCTCCGCCGGCGGCCACCCCCCGTCGCCAACAACCAGCGGCCGCCTCTCGCCGCCAACCACCGGCCCCCGCCCGAGACCTCCAGCGGCCCCCAGTGGCTATCAGCACCCGCCAGCAGCTATCAGCACTTGTCATAGGCCGTCGGCCCCATCATTGGCTATTGGCACACCACCAGCGCTCAATCGCCAAGGAAGCACCCCAAGAACAGAGAAAGACAAGCAAGGGAGGCAGCAACAACCCTGGAATACACACCGCCTCTGAGCACACGCGCCTAAAGCGTCCCGCGCATTCCACCGTCCAAGTCCTGTTGGTGAGGCAGTCTGTTGCCCCCCAACGGCTGCATACGCTCTTCCCCTCTTCAAGATTGTAACGGGAGCGGCCTGTCGCCCCGATTCCCCCATCAAATTGTAACCTCCAGCAATCTAGTGGATTTTGACCGGCACCGACCCGGTCACGTGGTTTTTCACCCGGTTGAAGGGTTTTCCACGCTAAAACTCCTTGTGTTCATTTCTCTTCTTCAACTGACTGTGTGCGCGCTCGACCGCTCCGCGAGCTAAGGCGGTCCAGGATTATCCGGTCCGACCGGGGCCTCGAGTTAGTCCGCAACATTAATGAATATAATATTATTTATATAATATTTATAAAATAAAATTATTAACAACACTATAAAATACTTTACTTCTAAACAAATTTGCAGATTTTAAAAAACAGCTGATTATTACACCATTAATTTCCACAACTATTAACTGCGCCAAAGTGCCAGAGGGAAAGTGCAAATTTGAGTGCCACTGGTCTTCTCTTTCCGGTCTTCTGAGGAGCAAAGCTAAAGTATCTCGTCACGTTTAACGACATCTGTGGGGCCCATCTTCTCTACCGGGCCCCACCCAGGCCTCCAAAGTTGGCGAGACTGCTTCCCTGTTGCCTTCCACCTTCTCTTCAAAGCATGAGAGCCCGGCGGATTCCAATCCCCTTTCCACAACTCCGCCACTCTCTTCCACCCCTCTCCTTCAATGGATCGCCGCCCTCCTCCTCTTCTCCCCTCTCCGATCAAAAAATGATCCGCCGCCGGCTATGGAGGAGGAGCCGCAGGTGCACGCCGTGCTCGATTTCCTCACACGGCGCGGCTTCTCCAGCGCGGCCTCCGCTCTCCGCGACGAGGCCGTTTCCCGAGGTATCGAAATATCCTCCGATGAGGACTCCATCCCTCCGCTTCCTCCAGTGAAAATCACCCCAGGCCGCGGCGGCGTAACCCCGGGTTTAGTCTCCTCCTCCGCCTCCTCCTCCTCCGGAGATTTCTTCAGTATCGGATCATCGCCCTTCGGTACGATTCAGTTCATATTTCGTTTTTTGGGGTAAAATCTAGTTCGATTTTTGATATAACTCTATTTGACGAGTAGAGCTGCGAAATCCGTATGGAATTTGGTCGCCAGCGCGGACGGGATCGTCGGCGAGAAACTCGGAATTCGGGACCGCGCCGGAATATAACGAATCTATTTTGTTCGGAGACTCCGGTTGGTACGGCGATCAGTTCGCCGGCTGCTGCAATGACCCCTACTTGTTGCCGGCCAACCAGAACGAGGAGAGAATTGTGATGTCAATTGAGGCGGAGAAGAAGTTTACGAAGCTGGAGGGAAGCAGTTCTACTTACGGAGTGAAGCAGGAGAGTTGTGTGTGTTTGGGCTCTACTGGTGTTTATGGATCCTCGTTTCCATTCTGTGACTGTTATAAAGGGAATTGGGAGGAAAAGC
The DNA here is from genome assembly GCA_039513925.1 of Platanthera zijinensis. Taxonomy (NCBI): domain Eukaryota; kingdom Viridiplantae; phylum Streptophyta; class Magnoliopsida; order Asparagales; family Orchidaceae; genus Platanthera; species Platanthera zijinensis. The sequence continues at coordinate 27,588,011 of CM077093.1, read as the reverse complement.
TTAGCAGATTGGATATAATGGACAATGAGGGGGAGATGTTGAATGGCTGCGAAGATGATGGGATTCATTTGAAGCGTGTGGACGGATGCACTATGATGATTCCTCAGAGAAGTGACATGGATGACTTGGATCGAGGAGCAGAGGATAGAGTGTTGGAATCATTATCAAGGGAGAACTTAAAGTTTAGCATGGATGAAACCAGTAGCTTTGCTTTTACTGGTGAGTTTTTCTGATAGGTAAATCCAGCTCAATACAACGTTTTTGGCACTCATAAGTGTCTTTGGAATGACTTTGAATTTGTTCTTTCAGTTTTCATTGTATTTTGTTGCCTGGGAAGTTTCCTTCTGCTCTACAGTGATTATTTAAACATAAACTCATGCTTGGTATAAGTTGAGTATGGGAAAAAGATGGTACTAATTTACAGGTCCTACATATCTTAGGACTGAAGCTATAATATGATGTAGGTTGCATTGACATTACATACTAATTAAGGAAACTCACAGCTAAATTGAAACTTAATGTTAATTCTTAAGATAATGTATTAAATGGGAAAGTGACAATGCAATAATCACAAAATAAGAGACCAAGGGAACTGATAGAGTAAACTTTAAGGGAGAATCAAGTTGGTTGAACATAAGTGAAAAACTCAAAAAGGCTAACCCGACTTCATCAACCAAACTCAAAGTGGGAACAACAACGTTTAAGGGAGAATCAAGTGACAACAATTCAAGACCGATCATGAAGCCAACTTATAGAGTTCAATACTGTTAGAAATCCCGGTGGGCCCCTTGATATCGGGGAACATGAATCCAGATCCGGGTCGACTGCAGTCGGACGGCTGATATGACATCCCCAACCAAATCTCCGCGGTTGATTAATCCCGGGTAGGTTGTTAGGCCAGGGCTTGATCCCTGGACCTCTTTATCAGGTTACTATCTCAAGTCCTGATACCCAACTGCACTGTGCAGTTGGGTATCAGGACTTGAGATAGTAACCTGATAAAGAGGTCCAGGGATCAAGCCCTGGCCTAACAACCTACCCGGGATTAATCAACCGCGGAGATTTGGTTGGGGATGTCATATCAGCCGTCCGACTGCAGTCGACCCGGATCTGGATTCATGTTCCCCGATATCAAGGGGCCCACCGGGATTTCTAACAAAAGATCAAGTCCTGATACCCAACTGCACTATCTTTTGTTAGAAATCCCGGTGGGCCCCTTGATATCGGGGCCCACCGGGATTTCTAACAAAAGATGGCCATCTTTTGTTAGAAATCCCGGTGGGCCCCTTGATATCGGGGAACATGAATCCAGATCCGGGTCGACTGCAGTCGGACGGCTGATATGACATCCCCAACCAAATCTCCGCGGGATATCGGGGAACATGAATCCAGATCCGGGTCGACTGCAGTCGGACGGCTGATATGACATCCCCAACCAAATCTCCGCGGTTGATTAATCCCGGGCAGGTTGTTAGGCCAGGGCTCGATCCCTGGACCTCTTTATCAGGTTACTATCTCAAGTCCTGATACCCAACTGCACTGCAGTGCAGTTGGGTATCAGGACTTGAGATAGTAACCTGATAAAGAGGTCCAGGGATCGAGCCCTGGCCTAACAACCTGCCCGGGATTAATCAACCGCGGAGATTTGGTTGGGGATGTCATATCAGCCGTCCGACTGCAGTCGACCCGGATCTGGATTCATGTTCCCCGATATCAAGGGGCCCACCGGGATTTCTAACAAATACAATAACAAATATAATGATCAAGTGAATTGATAGAGTAGAATTAACGCAGCCTCAGAGTAATCTAATTGGTCCAACAAAAATGTCAAACTCAAAAAAGGCTAACTCGACTTCATTAACGAAACTCAAAGTTTGAACACCAATAATCAAGGGAGAATCGTGTGACAACAAATCAAGATCGATCGTGAAGCCAACTTATAGAGGACAATACAATAGCAAAACAACTATAAAATAACCGACAAAGGGAACTGATAGAGTTGAATTACCACAACCTCAAAGTAATCAAATTGGTCCAACATAAACGACAAACTCAAAAAAGGCTAACTCGACTTCGCCGACGAAACTTAAAGTGGGAACAACAACAATCAAAGAAGACGTGACAACAAATCATGACCGGTCATGAAGCCAATTTATCTACAAAATTTCATTTTGTAACTCAGATGAAATCCACAATAATTAAGTTCTTTAAATGAAATCCAAATTAAAGAACCACTATTAATAATTTGAATAATTAGAGCTTCCTTTTTTGCACTAAATATCTCCTATATTTGGTTCTTCTTCCCTTGTACTCTTTCCCTACTCTACTTATTGTCTCCAAGGACTTATTCCTTTTCATCACTTGCATGTTATCTAAGGAAATCAAAATCGCTAGCAACTAATCATTATGCTCATCCTGTCTAAAGTTTGTTCACGACTCCCAGAATCATCATCATTAATCCTTCCACTTATCCAGACAAAAAGGTGTTACCATTTCTTGCTCTCGTTCTTCCTGATCTCAAATTCTATTCAAATAGTTGATGCGGTTCGCCTCAAGGAACTTTACAAAATGATTGTTACTCTCCAAGAAGAACTTAAGGAATACAAACATCTGTTGACTAACCACCAAAATGAGATCAAAGCTGTTGAAGCCGGGAAAATTCCCTGCTCCAAAATTTGGATCAAAGTAGCCTAAAGTTACTGATTCTACGATCCGACGTCACAATTCAAATGGCTAGCGAGAGAGAGGAAACAATTTATAAGCACACCCCAAGTGCTCCAGCAGGAGGTCCCACCACGTATCCAGAAGTTTGGGAGAAACTTTCTCTCCACAACCAAAAGGCTGGGCGAGGTACTAGGCAGACATGAACTTGACGAGTATCCTCTTGGGGGACCTCAACCTCTTCCAATGCCATTCATAGTACCCATGGGGGGCCATTTATAGAGAACTCCTGGGGGGGGGGGGGGGGGTATAGGCGAGTATCCAGCTACTGGCAGAGAGTTCCAAGGGTCTACTCGCCCAAACTCGCGAGATACTCGCGCATACTCGCCCCTGCTCGCCCAGGATCGCCTCCGCTCGCCCAGGCTCGCCTCCGCTCGCCCAGGCTCGCCTCCGCTCGCCCAATGATCTGCGAATAGCCGTCTGCTTGGGTACTTCTGATCTTGACGAATTACGGGTTATACGCAATCCCCGTTTTTTTCGAGCTCGACACGAGCTTGGAAAAACAATGTTGAACCCGTAGTTCGGAGAGATGACGCCAGACGATGCGCTGCATGAGGTCCTTCCTAGGAGTGAGCTCAACTGAAGGAGGAAAGAAGGTCGACACCTCGCAGGAGCCGAGTTCAACTGAATTGGAGAAGAGGTCGACACCTTGCGGGAGGAAGCTCAACCGGAGGTACAGAATATGGTCGACACCAAGAAGGAGCCGAGTTCAACTGAATTGGAGAAGAGGTCGACACCTTGCGGGAGGAAGCTCAACCGGAGGTACAGAATATGGTCGACACCAAGAAGGAGCCGAGCTCAACTGGAGGTGGAAAAGAGGTCGACGCCTTGCAGGAACCGGGCTCAACTGGAGGTGGAGAGTAGAGGTCGACACCTCGCAGGAGCCGAACTCAACTGAAGGCGGAGAGAAGAGGTCGACACCTCGCATGTGCCGAGCTCAACTAGAGGTGAAGAAGTGGTCGACACCTCTCAGGAGCCGAGCTCAACTGGAGGTGGAGAATATGGTCGACACCAAACAGGAGACAAACTCAACTGGAGGTGGAAAAGGGGTCGACACCTCGCAGGAGCCGGGTTCAACTGGAGGTGGAGAAGAGGTCAACACCTCGCAGGAGCCGGGCTCAACTGGAGGTGGAGAGAAGAGGTCGACACCTCGCAGGAGCCGAGCTCAACTGGAGGTGGAGAAGAGGTTGACACCTCTCAGGAGCCGAGCTCAACTGGAGGTGGAGAGAAGGGGTCGACACCTCGCAGGAGCCGAGCTCAACTGGAGGTGGAGAAGAGATCGACACCTAACAGGAGCCGAGCTCAACTGGAGGTGGAGAAGTGTCGACACCTAACAGGAGCCGAGCTCAACTAGAGGTGGAGAATATAGTCGACACCTATCAGGAGCCGAGCTCAACTGAAGGTGGAGGTCGACTCAGGAGGCGAGTAATCGGTCTTTAGGAGGGGAGCTCGTACAGATATCACGGACTATGACAACAATCCAACGAGAAAACTATCTCACCCGAGGGGGTTGGTGGCCGATATGCAGGAGGGGAGCTCGTGCAGGGACTCAGACTTACGATAGCTCCACGACTCGAGGACTTCAATCGGTGCTGAGGTAGTTTTCCCTGTTGCTTAAGAGATTGCCAAAGAGTCAAATGCATCAATATCTTTGAGGACGAAGGAATTCTAAAGAGAACGACGATCTTTCCTTCGTCGAGTTGGGAGGTTGGCGTCCAGACCTGCTCCTGGTAGTTCCTCCAGTCGGAGGAGAGATACAATCAGGGGTAGCTAGGCCGACATGCAAGGGGGGAGTTGATCTCGGCCGTCAATAAAGGGGCTCGATCTTACAAAGACGCTTACATCCCGAGGCATCGTCCCATCGTCCGCCCTGAGCTATCTAGGAGAAACAGGTCGAAGGCTCGTTTCCCAACCCAACCGTGGAGATCGTTTTCTTCTCTGCCACTTGGTTACGAAAATCAGAGTACAAGCGAAGGGAAATGGTCCTCGGGGGGTCCTAATGGACACTCTCGAGTCCACCATCCTTCCGCGAACTTGCACTTTTTAGAGCTTGGCAGGTTATCCCGCCTTGGTAATAACAAAGACGCGTCCTGCCCCATAGGACAAACCATCGCTAAGAGCGGGTCTTCCTTCATCGAGTTTAGAAGGTTAGCGTCCAGACCTGTTCCTGATAGTCTCTCCAGTCGGAGGAGAGATGCAATCGGGGTATCTAGGCCGACATGCAATGGGGGAGCTGATCTCGGCCGTCAATGCAGGGGCTCGATCTTACAAGGACGCTTAAATCCCGATGCGTCGTCCCATCATCCGCCCTGAGCTTTTTAGGCGAATCAGGTCGGATGCAGGTTTCCCAAACCGATCATGGAGATCACTTTCTTCCTATTATGCCTGCTTGATATACTTTCAAGAAGAGAAGCTAAAGTCCCATATTTCAGGGTGTTAGAGAAATATCATCGATATATAAGTGTGAACAAGCGTACCAATCCCTCCTATAGGTAGAACCCTTTCAGGTTATCATAACTCCAGGTGTTTGAGGAGATGACATGAATAACATAGCAGCCTGGTTGTTGAAGCGATAGCCTCACACGTTTAAACTCTCTGAATTGAGGTGAACACCATAGTTACTGAAATAGTGATCTCGCAAGTATGGAACTCTCAGAATTAAAGGAGAGCACCATAATTGTTGAAGAGATCAACTCGCGAGTATGAAACTCGCAGAATTGAAGAGAGCACTTGACTGTTGAAGAGATCCTCTCCCGAGTATGGAACTCGCGGAATTGAAGAGAGCACTTGGCTGTTGAAGAGATCCTCTCCCGAGTATGGAACTCGCGGAATTGAAGAGAGCACTTGGTAATCATGAAGAGCATCACGAGTAGGAGCTCGTAGAATACTAGCTTGAATATGCCATGAGTAAGCCGTCTCATGGAATGCAGGTTGTCGGAGGAGATCATCGCAAGTAGGAGCTCGCAAAGCACCTCATATGTTTTTTCCTGGTGGTGAACTCGTCGTGATTCGCCTTGTTTGTTGGTCATACAAAAAGTACTCACGAGCTTTACCAAAACACCCGTAGGTATGAACAGGTATGAAAAACACCACTATTGAAAAAGGAGATGAATCAGGCGGAGGGTAAGTGTTACTTCTGACATTAGAACCCCTACGCAGAGTTTTCGGGGGTGGAAAATTTTTAATTTCCCACTCCCAACTCGCCAAGATTCTGAGCTATCCCGGCCTTGCGAGTAAGTCACCCGCGGAACTCGCCTATGGGCGAGTAACAAAGATACTCGCCCCTTCAACTCGCCTTTGGGCGAGTAATAAAGATACTCGCCTCTTCACCTGCAAAACTCGCATATAGGCGAGTAAAAAAGATACTCTTCCTCTTTGAAGTCGCCAATACTGCCTATACTCGTCTATGGGCGAGTAGCAAAGAAGTTCGCCAACCTGCAAACAGGACACCTGCGAGTTGATTTGGAGCTCGTTGTATGAAGCTCGCCAGAGCATATCGCCATCTGCACTCGCCTGCATGAACTCGTTCGCATATACTCGCTAGCTGAAGTCATCATCTGGATCTCGCCTAAGGAGGTCGCGATCTGGAACTCGCTTATGAGCGAGTAATAGGTAAGCTCGCCCCATGAAGCAACCGAGCTTGAAAGTCTCCATCGTGAACTCGCATATGGGCGAGTAACCAAGAAACTCGCCCACCTTGTCGAGAACTCGCCCACCTTGCTGAATGTTCGCGAGTTCCCGCCTTTGGTCTCTAGCTCGCCATCTTAAACTATGAAGTCTTCTCGTAAAAATTTCTTCCTCGGCTACTATCCACGCTCACCGCACCAAGTGTTGAAGCCGGAAAAATTCCCTACTTCAAAATTCGGATCAAGGCAGCCTAAGGTTACTGATTCTACGATTCGACGTCACAATTCAAATGGCTAGCGAGAGAGATAGGAAACTATCTATAAGCACACTCCAAGTGCTCTAGCAGGGAGGTCTCACCACGTACTCGGAAATTTGGGAGAAACTTCCCCTCCACAACCAAAAGACTGGGCGAGGTACTAGGCATGCATGGACTTGACGAGTATTCACTTGGGGGACCTCAACCTCTTCCAAAAGTGTCATTTCTAGTACCCCTGGGGGGCTATTTATAGAGAAATCCTGTGTGTGTGTGTGGGGGGGGGGGGGGTATATGCGAGTATCCAACTACTGGTAGCGATTCCAAGGGTCTACTCGCCTAAACTCGCGAGATACTCGCCCATATTCGCCCAAGCTTGCCTCTGCTCGCCCAGGCTCGCCTCTGCTCGCCCAGGCTCGCCTCTGCTCGCCCAGGCTCGCCTCTGCTCGCCCAGGCTCGCCTCTGCTCGCCCAGGCTCGCCTCTGCTCGCCCAATGGTCTGCGAATAGCCGTCTGCTTGGGTACTTCTGATCTCGATGAATTACGGGTTATACACAAGCATATCTCACTGAACCGCGGGATGACATTGCAACAATAAATCAAGGCTTGAAGTGCTAACTGACAAATGTGCTGCCACCTTGGTACCCAGTGACCCCTCTTAATAGATTCATGATAGGGGACCCATATTGAGATCTTGTTCATGACCGTGAGATTTGGAAGTCAAAGAGGAGATTGGAGTTCCTGCTCTTTGATCCATGGGAACTTATGGTAGAAGTTCAGAGGAGAAGAGATCCGGCGGGGAGGAGCGACAAGAAATTGGTTGCTGCGTATGGCCTGCGGAAGAGGCTGATCAGGATTAGGTTACTGAAATTAAGAGAGGGAGAGAGGAGAAATTAGAGAGAAAGGAATTTGATATTTGATTGCTTACTTTCATTTCGCCTCCTTCCTTCCTAAGTAGGATGGACCAAATACAACTGCGACATAGAAATTAAAATGCGACATAGAAATTAAAATGCGACATAGAAATTAAAATGCGACATAGAAATTAAAATGCGACATAGAAATTAAAATGCGACATAGAAATTAAAATGCGATATAGAAATTAAAATGCGACATAGAAATTAAAATGCGACATAGAAATTAAAATGCGACATAGAAATTAAAATGCGACATAGAAATTAAAATGCGACATAGAAATTAAAATGCGACATAGAAATTAAAATGCGACATAGAAATTAAAATGTGACGTACAAAAATAAAACATGACAATGAAATAAAAATGCGACGGTAATGCGATGAAGCCTACTCCGCGCTTGACATTCTGCGGCGACGATGGTGGGTGAAGCCCCAATGTGGGTCCGTAGCCTATGGGTCCATGACATCTCCCGCCACGTTGAGACCAAGCTTTCCCTAAAGCTTATTATCTAGCTGCAGTGGTAGGTGCACCAAGGGGGCCGAAGGGGGAGGACCATGTAACTGATTCAAGTAGTGCGTGGATGACGTTATGAATGCGGGCTTCTGGTGGAAGCTGGAGGAGGTATGTAATCTCGCCAATGCATTGGTGGATCTCAAATGAGCCGTATAATTTCGATCCCAACCTGTGATATGGGGTCCGGGCGGCCAAGGACTGGCGGTAAGGGACGCTCTTGAGCCATGCCCACTCTCCCGGGGCAAAAGATTGCTCGCAATCACCATGATTGTAAGCAGTCTCTATACGCGCCTGGGCTTGAAGAAGGCGCCCCCGTGCTAGGGAGAGAAATTGGTCTCGGTCCTCAGCTCGCGACCGACTATGTCTTGGTGGGTTGTGCTACTCTTGTAGGAAAATAGGCACTGGGGATCTCGTCCATAAATCAATCTGAAGGGCTTTATCTGCAGCGAGGTGTTGTAGATGTAACAATAGTCCACCCATGGAAGCCAGTGGAGCCAATCTTTGGGGAGGTCGTCGGTGATACAACACAAGAATATCTCCACCGTGTGATTGACAACCTATGCCTGTCGTCTGCAGGTGGCAGGCTGATGAGAAGGAATGTTGGTACCACAGAGAGCAAACAACTCTTTCCAAAATTTGCTTGTGAACACCTTGTCCCGATATGAGACAATGCTCTTAGGGAGCTCGTGGAGATGAAAAATCTCTGTGAAGAAGGCATGAGCAATGCCCTTCCGCTATCAGTGATCCTCGCATAGCAATGAAGTGTGCTCCCTTCGAAAAACGGCCGACCACCACAATAAGGATAGACTTCCCGTGCGAGGTGGGTTGTAACTCAACTTAGTTCATTGAGACGTCGACCCAAATCTTTGTGGGAATCGACAGGGGCTGAAGAAGGCCGTCTGAAAGGAGATGCTCCGCCTTGTGGCACTGACAGGCGGTGCTGTACACGTTGAAGGAGAAGGCAAGGGACTGGTTTCATCAACTCCCTCCGAGGTCAATCTATGGGTTCGAGGACTTGAGCCGGAGCTTCCAGCTCCGCTTCTCCACCTCCAAGAAGAGGAAGAGGAGTCCTGAGTCTATCTTTCTGATAAGGCAGATGGCCGAGGAGTCGCTGACCCACTATGTTGACAGGTTCTAGGAGGAGATCCTGGATATCTAGGAGATGCCAGGGTATGCTCTCCAGATGGCGTTCACGGTGGGGCTGCGCGAAGGATTCTTCAAAATGAGCCTGACCCGAAAGGCCCCCCTTTCCTTCGAGGAGCTGATGGAAAGGGCAACAGAGGAGATAGACATGGAGGCGGCCAACCCGATATTTGTCAAGAAGTTGGCAAAGCTAACGGAGATGGAGTCTAAGGAGCAAGATGCCTTAAGGCATCAGGAAGGAAGAAGGAGAGATGAGCAGAGAGCTCAGGGGTTCCAGGGACAGGAGGGTCTGGAACCAGGCTGGAGGCAGCAGGGTGAACCTGCCCAGGGTCCCGGAAGAGCTCTCATCCATGGTGGGGGAAACTTTCACGAGGGCCAAGAGAGGTTCAACTTCCAGAGGCAAGCCTCGAGACAGCTCCTACCCCCACCACAACAAGCCTTGACGATAGGTGAAGGAGGAAGAGGCAACAGGAGAGATCGCCAGACCCGCCAAAGGGGAGGAGGAGCGTTGCCGTACTGCGACTTCCACCAGGCGGAGGGTCACGCCACAGCTACCTGCCCTGAGTTCCTAGAGGTGAGGGGGGCGAGAGGCCCTGCCCAGCCTCAGCCGCTGGCGCAGATCGAAGAGGTTCCACCCCGAGTGGGGGAGAAAGACATATGTGAGGATCGGGCCGATGAAGGGCACCGAGGAGGAATAACAGTGATCCACGGTGGAGTGGGTATCGAGGCCACTCGGAAGGTGAGCCTCCATGTTATGTACCGACGGAGCGTCGCTTCGACATCCCAGAAGATCACCTTCTCGGTGAAGGACCTGCCAGACCATGAAGATCCGTTCTGCGACGCGCTGGTCATCAAGACAGCCATCGAGGGCTATAACGTATCCCGGATCTTGGTTGACAACGGGAGTTCCGTCAACGTCATTTTCAAGAAGACATTTGACGAGATGAAGGAGGAGCCAAGGAGGGTGTTTGCCTCAGACGGACCCCTGTTCGGATTTTTCAGGGGAGAGGAAGGAGGTTGAAGGTGCAGTAGGACTCCAAGTGAAATTGGGGGGGGGGGACTTCAAGGAACTGCCGGTTCGTCATAGTTGACGCTCCGAGCAGCTACAACGCCATCTTCGGAAGGCCCCTCATCAGCGCCTTCCGTTGCGTGCCGTCTTCTTTCCACCAGTGCCTCAAGTTCAGCTCAGGAGGGATCCAGGTCAGAGTCAAGGGAGACTCCAGGATGGCAAAGCAATGTTATGTCACGGCCGTCAACACCATCTCTTGGTTGGCCAAGGCAGAGGAGATGAAGAAGATCATGGAGAGCCTGAGCAGGATGGAAGTGTCCAAGGGGAAGGAATCGGATGACGACCATCCTGCCAAGACCCCCTGAAGAAGCCCCGGCTCGGCAGAGTCTTGTATTTTTTCTTATGTTGTAATGAGTTCAGCCCCCGACCAGTTGAGACGGGGGGGGGGGGGGTCATGTAACCCATCATGTTTTCCCCTTTGGAGGATATTGGATTTGGTAAGGTTTGGTTGAGATGCTTAACCCCCCCCCAAAAGAACCTCCCCATGCCAGACTCTCACTGGCTGGATGGGTTGAGGATACCTTCAGGAAGCCATGTTCCTTTTCCCCGATGACGGTCCCGCTGCCAGGCTCCCACTAACTGGCAGGTCTGGTGGTACCTCTCGTGGAAGCCCAAGTCCTTTGCTCCGATGACGGTCCCGCTGCCAGGCTCCCATTAGCTGTCAGGTCCGGTGGTACCTCTCGTGGAAGCCCAAGTTCCTTTGCTCCAATGACGGTCTTGCTGCCAGGCTCCCACTAGCTGGCAGGTCCGGTGGTACCTCTCGTGGAAGGCCAAGTTCCTTTGCTCCGATGACGGTCCCGCTGCCAGGCTCCCACTAGCTGGCAGGTCCGGTGGTACCTCCCGTGGAAGCCCAAGTTCCTTTGCTCCGATGACGGTCCCGCTGCCAGGCTCCCACTAGCTGACAGGTCCGGTGGTACCTCTCGTGGAAGCCCAAGTCCTTTGCTCCGATGACGGTCCCGCTGTCAGGCTCCCACTAGCTGGCAGGTCCGGTGGTACCTCTCGTGGAAGCCCAAGTTCCTTTGCTCCGATGACGGTCCCGCTGCCAGGCTCCCACTAGCTGGCAGGTCCGGTGGTACCTCTCGTGGAAGCCTAAGTTACTTTGCTCCGATGACGGTCCCGCTGCCAGGATCCCACTAGCTGGCAGGTCCGGTGGTACCTCTCGTGGAAGCCCAAGTTCCTTTGCTCCGATGACGGTCCCGTTGCCAGGATCCTACTAGCTGGTAGGTCCGGTGGTACCTCTCGTGGGATCCCAAGTCCTTTGCTCTGATGACGGTCCCGCTGTCAGGCTCCCACTAGCTGGCAGGTCCGGTGGTACCTCTCGTGGAAGCCCAAGTTCCTTTGCTCCGATGACGGTCCCGCTGTTAGGCTCCTACTAGCTGGCAGGTCCGGTGGTACCTCTCGTGGAAACCCAAGTTCTTTTGCTCCGATGACGGTCCCACTGCCAGGCTCCCACTAGCTGGCAGGTCCGGTGGTACCTCTCGTGGGAGCCCAAGTCCTTTGCTCCGATGACGGTCCCGCTGTCAGGCTCCCACTAGCTGGCAGGTCCGGTGGTATCTCTCGTGGATGCCAAGTATTTTCACCCCGAGGCTGTCTCGTCACCCAGACTCTCATTAGCTGGCATGACAGGTTGACTCCTCGGGAGGCTAAGTGTTTTCACCCCGAGACTGTCTCGTCACCCAGGCTCTCATTAGCTGGCATGACAGGTTGACCTCTCGGGAGGCTAAGTGTTTTCACCCCGAGGCTGTCTCGTCACCCATGCTCTCATTAGCTGGCATGACAGGTTGACCCCTCGGGAGGCTAAGTGTTTTCACCCCGAGACTGTCTCGTCACTCAGGCTCTCATTAACTGACATGACAGGTTGACCCCTCGGGAAGCTAAGTGTTTTCACCCCGAGGCTGTCTCGTCACCCAGACTCTCATTAGCTGGCATGACAGGTTGACCCCTCGGGAGGCTAAGTGTTTTCACCCCGAGGCTATCTCGTCACCCAGGCTCTCATTAGCTGGTATGACAGGTTGACCCCTCGGGAGGCTAAGTGTTTTCACCCCGAGGCTGTCTCGTCACCCAGGCTCTCATTAGCTGGCATGACAGGTTGACCTCTCGGGAGGCTGTGTTTTTACCCCGAGGCTGTCTCGTCACCCAGGCTCCCATTAACTGACATGATAGGTTGACTCATCGGGAGGCTAAGTGTTTTCACCCCGAGGCTGTCTCGTCACCCAGGCTCTCATTAACTAACATAACAGGTTGACCCCTCGGGAGGCTAAGTGTTTTCACCCCGAGGCTGTCTCGTCACCCAGACTCCCATTAGCTGGCATGACAGGTTGACCCCTCGGGAGGCTAAGTGTTTTCACCCCGAGGCTGTCTCGTTTTCCAGGCTCCCATTAGCTGGCATGACAGGTTGACCCCTCGGGAGGCTAAGTGTTTTCACCCCGAGGCTGTCTCGTCACCCAGGCTCTCATTAGCTGGCATGACAGGTTGACCCCTCAGAGAAGCCTTATAATCTTTCAAACCACGAGAAGGGGCCACTCAGCGAATACGTTGGGTTGGATGTTTTTTCCGAGCTTGTGCCAACCTCGAAAAGAGCGGGGATTGTGTACAACCCCGTATTCGCAGAGTGAGGGTCCCCCAGCAGGCGCAAGGCTTGTTGTGCAGTTTTAAGCTTTTTTGAGGGTTTTGCACTCTTGGAGGCCAATTTAGTATGGATTTGTGTTTTACACTAGTAGGGGGGATGAAATATTTGTCTCCCCCCCGGCCCCTTTGAGGGGTCGCCCAGGCCGAGTACCGCCCAGGCCCGCCGAGTACCGCCCAGGCCGAGTACCCCCCAGGCCGCCGAGTATCGCCCAGGCCGCCGAGTACTGCCCAGGACGAGTACCCCCCAGGCCGTCGAGTACCCCCCAGGCCGCTGAGTACCCCCAGGCCGCCGAGTACCGCCCAGGCCGAGTACCCCCCAGGCCGCCGAGTACCCCCCAGACCGCCGAGTACCCCCTAGGCCTTGTCTCATGCTCGCCCGGCTCGAGGGTCTGCCCTTGGTGGACTGCGATTAGTTGTTCAGTGTAGCGGATTTGGCTATTGGCAGACCAGTTTGTGGGCATTTTGGTTATTTCAGAACAGCAGGATGAGGTTATTGGCAGACCATCCCCAAAAAACTATAAATAGACCCCTTAGGTATCTTTGGAGGGGATGAGTTTTTGGCTTCCTCCTCCCTTGATTTCTTCTTCTTGGTTGAGTTGAGAGAGCTCTCCAAGGTACCCGGCTCAGCCATTGGTGAGGGAGGGGAAGTGCTCTTGTGACCTTCCGGGTGTGTGGTGGGACCTCCACGCTAGAGCCGAGGGTCTGTTCTAGTTTCCCAAGTCTTTGGTCCGTGACGTTCCCTCGATTGTAGTAGGTGTGAGGTTACCCCTCTTTTGGGACCCCGAACTCCACGAGAGACCAAGTTTTTGGTTTCAACAGGTGCAACTGACAACAAACTCCTGGACAACAAACTTCTGGGCATCGGCTGCGCGGTTCATGGCGCCCATCTTGTACCATACAAAAATCGAAGCCTAAAAATTTGCTGACCTAGCGTTGTTGAGGAGCGGTGTCGAGGCGTTGTTCGAGTAAGTACTGAGGCTGAAATGGTCTGTGCAGATCTTCCATATAAGTATGTCTGCCAGTGTTGTACCGCCTTGGTGAGGCCAATCAGCTTGAGCTCGTAAGCCTGTAGTTGCTGATGGTGAGCCGCTGTCTTGCGACTGAAGAAGGCGATCGGGTGCCCCCCACTTACTGTAGTACTGCGCCATAGCCTTGTCTCGATGTGTTGCACTAAATAAGGAACTCCAGGGAGAAGTTGGGCTGGCGGTGGACTGGGGTGTTGACCAAGATTTGTTGGAGGGCTTGGAAGGCCTGGTTAGCAGGATCACTCCAAAGGTAAGCGTGCTTCTTCAAAAGCGTCACCAGGGAGGCTGCAATCATGCTGTAGCCCTGAATGAAATGACAGTAGTAGCCTGTCAGACCCAGGAAACCCCAAAATCCTGTATGGATTGGGTATTGCGTAGGCCGTTAGCCTACGAATCTTCTCGGTGTCTGCCGAAACGCCTGTGTGGTGGATCACATGGCTTTGGTAAGCCACTCGGCCCGTCTCAAAAGGGGCACTTAGCTCACTTCAAAAAGAGCTGATGCCAGTGGAGGACGTCAAAAACGGTTTGCAGGTGCCACCGGTGGTCTTCCCAGATCTTGATATGCGCCAAAATATTGTCAAAGAAGACCAGAACATTACGACAAAGCAGCTCGTGAAATACCTTGTTCATCATGGTCTGGAAGGTGGATGGGGCATTGGTAAGCCCAAAGGGCATGGACAAAAACTCAAAGTACCCGTGGTGAGTGTGGAAAGCCGTCTTCTCCACGTCCGTATGAGCCATGCACACTTGATGGTAGCCTGAACAGAGACCAAGCTTGGAGAAGAACCGGGTGCCATGGAGCTCGTCCAACAGTTCCTCCACCACAAGGTTCAAAAACTTGTCTTTCACGGTATTGGCATTCAACGCTCGATAATCCATGCAAAATCGCCAAGTTTTGTTCTTCTTCTGAACCAAAAAGGGTTGGAGAGGAGAATAAGGAGATGTTGTAGCAGATGATACCCTGTTGTAGCTTGGCATTGCATTGACAGTCTGGCACTCGATCTCATCCTTCTAGGGATCACGATAGGTCTGCACCATGACAGGGCCGGTGTTTGGAAGGAGAAAGATGCGGTGATCGTGACGATGCAATGGCAGAAGTCCCTGAGGAGGGGCCAAGATGCCCCCAAACTCCTGTAGCCGATGCTCGAGGCTGTCGCACAACTCTCGACCGGAAGAGAGGCAGAATGCCCGATCTGATTTCCCAGTCAAACACCTCTGCCACACTGTCCGTTCGCCCTCCTGCTGCCAAGCCACGATGAGTCGATCAAAATCCCGCGTCAGGGGGCCAAGTGTGCGCAACCAGTGGGCATCTAAAACCACCTCGAAACCTTGAAGATCAATCACCAAGAGGTCCACCGTGGAGTGACACCCTTCCACCACAAGTGGCATTGTTAGGAGGATACCTGGGCACTCCATAATGCTCCCATTGGCTACTGTTGTGCTCAAGTCGGGATATCTGGTCATGGTCAGATGGAGCCGGCTGGCGATCTCCGCGCTAATAAAGCTATGCCGTCCTGTGTCCAACAGAGTGACCAAGAGGTGATCCACAACGAGAACTGGAAGCTGAAGAGTCTATCCGAAATGTGGCCCATCAATGGCGTGAATGGAAATCTCGGAAGCGTGAGCGTTTTCCTCGTCTTCGTCCTCGGATGGGTAGTCTACCTCCTAGATGAAAGTGTTTGCACTTGTGGCCGCTTGTGAAGGTCTCATCGTAGTTGAAGCACAATCTCTTAACACGGTGGTCGGCCATCTCTTGGGAGGAGAGATGATAAATGGTATGGTGGGGGGGGGCAATCTCGTCCCCCCTTAAGCAGTGGAGTAACCACAGTCGGTGCATGCCGGCTGAAGCCGTGGGAAGGGCAATCTCGTTCCCCGTCGGTCGTTTTAAGGCCGATCCATCAACAAACGATTCTTGCAGGGCGAGCAATACTCATAGCGGCGGCGAGGTCGATTGGTATCTAAAACTCTACTTTGTGGCATAGGCGCTCATGAAAACCCGCCGTAAAGATGGACACCTGATGAGCCGGGGTCACGGAAGGAGCGCGGGCAAGCGGAGCCTGAAACCGCTCCAAGTAATCATCAAGAAGGCTCCTCAGTTTGAGGGAGGCCAAGTCACCAATGGAGTTTCCACGCATGGAAAAACTGAAGCAAAGATTGCAGCTAACCTTGAACTCTTCCTTTGTCGGGAGGGGTTTTCCTGTTGTAACTGTGAATACCAGAGTTGATCCCATGATGTGGAAGGAGGCTACATTGAGCTAGTCGTCCCATGAGGTGCGTTGATTCATCAACAATGACTCACAATAGGTAAGCCAAGTCAATGGCTCTTCGTGGCCATCAAAAACCGGAAAGTCCATTTTAACATAGCGGGGAACGCCGCTACCTTCTGGGCGATGAAGAGGGTATGCCGGTTGATGGTGGTTCAATGCCTCGGCATGAGAGTAGTCGGAGGGTGCCCGGGGCGGTTGTGGTGAGGGGAGATCGTGATAGATGCAGGTCGTGAGGACCTCGAGAGCATTTGAGTGTTTTGTCATTAATTTGTCGAACATCTCCATCATTTGGGCTTTGGAGACGCGATGATCGTCCATGGTTGAAGGTGTCTGCAGTCATAATGCAATGAGTGGGGTAGGGATGTCTGAGGAGACCAGTGTTGCCCGGAAGGAGGGGAGAATCCCTGGAAGTGGCCCCTAAGAGTATGCCAGGCAAAACAAGAATGATTAGCAGTTAGGCGGACTCGTCTGTGTTCAGTGGTTCGGCGTGGCCGGTGCACATGTCACGAAAAGCTCGCGTTGGGGTTGCTGATGTCGTGGCAAGGGACGTAGAGGAGCGCAGAGGGGAGGAATAGGCGGCAGTGGCAGCATGTGGTTGTGATACCATGATGATAGGGGCCCCAAATTGAGACCTTGTTCTTGGCCATGAGAGTTGGAAGTCAAGGAGGAGATTGAAGTTCCCCTTCTTAGATCCGCTTGACCCTATGGTTGAAGCTCGGAGGATAAGAGATCCGGCGGGGAGGAGGAGCGACGGGAAGTTGGTTGCTGCGTGCGGCGTGCGGAAGAGGCCGATCACTATTAGGTTACATGAAATTAGGAGAGGGAGAGGGAGAAATTAGAGAGAGGAGTTTGATATTTGATTTCTTACTTACATTTCACCCCTCCTTCCTAAATAGGAAGGACCAAATGCAAATGTAACATAAAAATTAAGATGCGACGTTCAAAAATAAGATGCGGCGTTCAAAAATAAGATGCGGCATACAAAAATAAGATGCGGCATACAAAAATAAGATGCGGCATACAAAAATAAGATGCGGCATACAAAAATAAGATGCGGCATACAAAAATAAGATGCGGCATACAAAAATAAGATGCGGCATACATAAATAAGATGCGACATACAAATATAAGATGCGACATACAAAAATAAGATGCAACATACAAAAATAAAAATGCTACATAAAAATAAAAATGCGATGACGCCTAGTCCGCGCTTGACATCCTGCGGCGATGGTGGTAAGTGACGCCCCAACGTGGGTCTGTATCATGTGGGTTCGTAGCAATTCACTACAGATTTTGCTTAGTTAGATGTTAGCGGGCGGCCTCCAGCACCTATGAATCTCCTACACCATCAAGAACTAGGAAGCTTAATTTTCCCATATATTTATCCGCCGACCTAACATTTTGGATTTACGCCATGCAAAACTACTTTGTCTACAAAAACAAATCATATGACATCCAAGGCCTCATTGCCTCGATGCATTTAGGAAGATTCGCCTCATGTTGGTTTCAAAGTGTATCTCGGGAAGGATTTGGTCAAGATCGGTCATCATTCATGAATTCCCATATACACTCAACGACATCAATTCATGATACGATCCCGGAGAGGAACCCGACGATGAGGAGGGCCGACGGAGGTGAGGGAGAAGAAGTGGATTAGGGTTGAGAGGAAATCTTAGGGAGCCGCCCAAATTTTTATTCATCCAAGCATAATGAAAATGAGTACAACTCCACCCCTTATAAGCGCGAGGTGCGAATAGCAAGTGTGAGGAAAATAAATGCGTACACAACATAATACGAAATAACATAGTGCAAAAAAAATCACGTCGGCGTCGCGTCTTCGGTCTCTCCTCCTCCAGACGGACCCGTCGTCATCTTCCTCCTTGTGTATCCCCGCCATGACGTCTCATTGTCGTGCAAATCCGTAACAATACCACCGTCTGGAAAAATATGCATTGTCGCCAAGATAGTAGGAGACACTTGGACCATCCACGGGGTTGCCCCCCCACGAAGCAACGGAGGTACGTATCCGAACAACGATTGAGGACCTCAGACTGGCCATTTGTCTGCGGGCGATTAACAATGCTCATACGGAGGCGAGTCCCTTGTAGTCGGAAAAACGTGGTCCAAAAGGTGCTCAAGAAAAATGAATCGACCGCTCACGATCGACCGAGGAAACCCATGAAGGCGTACGACACCGCTGATGAAGCTGTCCGCGATTGTGACGACAATGTAGGGGTGATGAAGGGGAATGAAATGACCGTATTTGGACAGTCTGTCCACCACTACTAAGATATAATCAAATCCCTGGGAGCGCTGTGGCCGAGTAATGAAGTCCATGACCACGTCCTCCCAAATGCGGTTCGGAATTGTAAGAGGCTGAAGGAGGCCGGGTGGAAACGCTGCCTTGTACTTGGCTTTCTGGCAGACCAAACAGGCCGTCACAAATAGCTTGACCTATCAGAACATGTGGGGCCAGTAGAGAGAGCCCGCTAAATGGCGGTAGGTACGAAAGGCCCCAACATGCCCTCCGAAGGGCAAAACATGAAACTCGGCGAGGAGGCGGGGGATGCTCAGAGAAGAGGGTGCTAGAGCAAGGCGGCCCGTGAAGACCAGGAGGCCCCCTACGAGCGAGTATTGTGGGTGGGCGAAGGCGCCCGCGATGAGTGCCTTCCGGATCCCGAATAAAACAGGGCCGGCCTCGACTTCGTGCTGGATGGTCGCCGCGTCTTTCCACACCAGCCGAGAGATAGTCATGAGATTTGGCGATTGGCTTTGCTGAAAGAGGGCATTGACCGCCCGGTTTGCCCTCCCCGGGCGGAACTCGATGGTGAAGTCATAGCCCAGGAGTTTGGCCACCCACACCTACTGGGCTGGCGTTGCGATCTTCTGCTGGAGAAGGTAACAGAGGCTGTGGTGGTCTGTGCGGACCACGAAGGGGCGGCCCAACAGACATGGGCGCCAATGCTGAACGGCGAGAACGAGCCCCACGAGGTTGTTCTCATACGCGGAGCGGTTGCAGACAGTGCTGAAGAAAGCGCAGTTGAAGTATGCATTGACCATTGTCATCAGTGGCTGTCTCAAGGTGTCACATAGGCCATCAATAAACCAATTGCACTTTTCGACCTCATCTCCTTGCATCGAGCCCACATAGCAAGATAAGTGGGTGAGTTTTGGCTCATACTCGGTAACAGTTTTATCTCCTTGAAAGTGCCTGAGGTATTTCTCTTGGATACTTCGACGTGCTGAAGGGGGCACAAACTAGTTCCCTAGTGCCCTAAAAAAGTCACTCCAGGTGAACATATCTGCTGAACAACCTGACATAGATAAAGGTTGCATTGACATCACAAAAGATAGATAATAAGCTCTAATCGGAGGGAAAATTAAACTTGATTTCTTACTTACAGGATCTTCCGCTAGGTATTTGGTTCACCAAATTTTTGCCTCACCCCGAAGGAGAAAAATTGCTAGCGGTACGTTTTTATTCTCCGGATATTGCATTACGTTCAACAATTCTCTAGTGTTTACTATCCAATCATCTGTTTCCATCGTGGTTCCCTCTTCACTGAAGTTGGAGGGGTGGAGGTTTCTAAAGTTTCTTAAGTATCAGTTCATGCCGACCTCCACAACTGCAGGTGCAGGGACTGGTATTGGGATCCCTGCAGTTTGTCCCTTTTGAAACTTCAACAAGGCTACGACTACTGCCTTGGCAATTTGGGTTGCCAAGTCAGTAGGTTATGGTGCTGCTAGCCCGACTGGCTCATTAACATCAATCATGGCGATTTCAGGAGCAAAGTTTTGATGTGAGGGTTTGCCCGCTCTACTGGCTTGGGGTGCCTATAGGACATAAAGAAAGAAATTATTACTACGAAAGACATAACTGTAAAATCTGTTACGGAAGGTATTTACTTACACCAACATAATTAAGAGCTAGACAACTCGATGACTCTAATGTTGATGGAATGATTCTGATGTAATTCCACGATTCTATGAATTTTCTGGGTCATGAGATCCTAAATCTAACTCTGATACCAAATTGAAACACCCCAACCTAGTTTAAACTACAAATCAGCAGTCCGATCGGGCCCCGCGATAAGAAGTAAACCAGCAGCAGTATTAAAACTGGTACATAACAGACATAAATAAAAGTGCTAAAAGAAAACTTACATCGAAAGTAAAATAAGAAAAACCAAGGGTAAAAATATACCTCAATGCTGAATTCACAGAGTCATCTAGAATTGAAAATACACTATGAAACTGAAACACTGTAAATTTAAAATAGTCTGGTACATCAAAGTATGTAAGAAGTACAAATACATATTGTCTGGAAATAAAACAAAAGTACAACAAAAGGGGGTACAACTGAAGTTGACTAACGACAACGTAGACCGCACCGTCTATCCTAAACGAACCCCTGACCTGAGACCCATGTAAAAAAAAGTTCCAACTGGGTCAGACCCACTGGAGAGTATGAAAGACTACTCATCCCAACAACATTATAAGAAAATAAACTTTTCTTGTATACATAGTATATAATATTGAATATTATTAATCCTATCATTTTGTATTCTTATACTGTTCTTGTATTCGACTTATTATGAGTTCTATCTCATTTTCTAGATTTTACTGGTTAATGATTTCTGAAGTTTCAGAAATGTGTCTATTGTAAGTTCTAATAGATTTTATGATTGACTTATTAAATCTTTTTACTAATTGCAATTGCACAAACTGAAAACTGAAGCCTGAGTGGCAAAACCTAATGGTGCCCTGAACTGAATGAACTTCGAGACGAACACAGACTCATGTTTGAGGGGTTCCATAACTGGAATCAAGGGTCAGTCTGAAACTCGTATGGTGAGCTGCTGGCCCTGCGGGTACGGTGGTGTACCTCCACCAAAAGAATGAGGGTGAACCGCTCTCGCCATTTCTGGATTGATCTAATCTAGTGGTTGGTACGACACTCATGTGTTTTTGTCTTTCGCTTTAACTCTAATGACTCTAACATTTAAACTCATTTGTTCAAGCGTTAACTGATATATTTTCATGAACTGACTATAAGTCCGACTATAATAACTTGATTAACATCTGATTTGTGATTTCTGGCTAAATGTGATCTAATACATAGTCAATATACATCTTACTTATTCATTGTTGGTCTGATTTGCAACAGAAAGAACTTTTATCTTCATGTACGCATACTGACATAATTTAATTCATGAATTATGCAAAATGATATGTTTAATTGAAAGGAGTCGAATTTCTTATAGCGGTGTTGCGACGCTCATAAACGCGACGAGGTGACATGATTTCTCTTTTGATAGTTTTGACCACTCCGAACTCCTCCAATTAAAGATGAAATTCACATTCCCGAAAGCTAGGGAAAACCTTAAAATAAAATCCCATAAAATTCTTAGAATTAGAATCGATTCCCAAGAGGTATAATCCGTTGGCTTGAATCACAACAATTACAAAGAAATTCGGAGACAAAAATCTCACCTCGTTATAGAGATAAACGCGGAACTTCTCCGATTCATAGCGCCAACACCTAAATAGATCTGAAATTAGGCGGAAATCCCTAATTAAATTGTATTCCACGAAATAGGGTTGCTATGAAACTCGCCAAAATAAGCGAAACAAAACTGAATCGAAAGGAACATCATACGAGAGATCATTACCTCGATCTAAAGGCGGGGGATTACCCAAGGATCGATCAAGCCTTAGCACACCGAAAAGTCAACCCATCCAAAATCTGAAATAAAAAAGGCATTAGGGCATAATCGCATGATAAAAATGAAGAAAACCCTTGAATAGAAAAAGGAATGGGGAATTACACTAACCAGACCAAAACAGTGTTTTTTAAACCTTCCACCGACGACTAGGGTTGAGGGAGCACCTCCTATGGCACTGGGAAGGAGGAAGAGGAGTTGCCAAGGGCTGCTGTGGAAGGAGAGATCACCGCTGACTTCTGACGAGGAGGGGGTGAGTGCGTCGTCGACTGAGATCGAGCGACAAGGGGCAGTTGCGAGAGATAGAGGGGTGCGGCAGTTGTGTCGTTCGGCTGGGACGGTTTAGGGATATATGTGATACACGGGGGGGGGGGGGGGGGGTTCTAGATTTTTTAATTGGTGCGACAATACGTGGGGGGGGGGGGTTATGACAACCGCGGTGGGGGAAAAGTAAATAAATAAATCGTGAGTTTTATTTATATATATCTACCTTCTCACAGGGTTAAGATGAAATTTCCCACATATTTACTAGTTTGCCATTGCGCCACTAATATTCTAATGCTATTAGGTTTCAAGCTCCCGCAAACCTCTAAATCGCGCCATAAACATTTTATTAATTTCAATTTAGTTACTAATTAACGTGTAACAACTAACATAATATTTTGTACCTCAACATGATATCTGCTCGATCAATTTCGCTTGTGGTCGGACCCTGAAATTTACAATTATTTTGCGTTAAAAAAATACAGATGCTACAATATGAGTTGGCGTGATGCTCTAGAAGGTTGTCTCGAAGTTCCTGAATTGGAGTTTTGCGCTGGTGAGCTGCCGTAGTGGATGGATCGGGCTTCCTAGCTTCATGTTGAGTTCCTGAGCGGTATTAAGGGAGGAGTGGCAGTGGGGTGTTCACGGTTAAGGAAATAGGGAGGAATCGTGGTCTGGCTGCTTACTGGTTGGCTATACAGGAGATTCACGTGGATCTGCTGGGGGGGGGGGGTCACAGGGAAATCTCGGAGGAAAGAATAGGGCACTGGGAGTTGTGGTGGAGTTTGGTTAGGATTTTGGTGGATCTGTGGAGGTCGGATAAGCTATGGATGAGGGATACAAAAAAGATGATGAAAAATACCTAGGGTTCAACGGAGTTGCCACCGTGGAGGGATCGCCGGATTTCGAAATTCTTCTCTATAAAATCTGCAATGAACCAAATGACAACCCCTACTCCTATTTATAATAAAAGAACATTAGGGCACCCTAACATCAACTAATATGATTGACCGAGAGTGTCAGGTGCCTGATTACATTAAATAATAACTGAAAATACAAAAGTTATATATGAAAAACATATAAAGAAAAATCCAGACGCATTCGCGGAGTCGGATCATCGATCCGGAGATGCCTTATATGGTAGGTAGCCAATTGGCTTCGAACGGGCTCAAAACTCGTCCTTCGCTGCGGGTCCGCGTCGCTGTTCCGTGTCATAATCTCATTAAAATAGTCCCTCATAAACCGTATTACTACAGTCTAGTACGAGGCATATCTAAATAACTTGTTTCACTCCTGAAAGCTGTCATTCCGCAAAACAAAAAAAATAAACTCCATTAACAGCCACAGGATCCGGAAAAGCATTATCTTGCTGAATGATAAATAAAAATCAGGAGCCAAGATAAGAACCACAGGGAGGGGAAATATTTCTTATTTAAATGGCGTGATATCGTGGATACCTCCTATATACAATAGCTTCAACGATTTCAGCAAGAGAGGATATAATTTAGGTGGGAGCCAAAGCAGATTTTATGAAATGTTTTACCTGCAGACCATGACACAGAGAGGAACTGAAGAAAGTAAGCACAACACAGGAAGGACCAAAAGCAGTAAAAAATGAAGGCAACCATTGCTAATTATCATTTTAAAATTCGTTGAAACTTCCCAAAGCAGATTTTTTGAATTCCAACTTCATCACAAAGCCCACCACATGCAGCCACAAATTTCCCATTCAAGGCTAGTTTAGTAAAAGCCCCATCCACTGAAAACACAATGACCAAAGCTCCCACACGTGTAAGGCTCTAATCCCATCATTTTTTTTTCATTTCAAACAACTGTTAGGATAAGGTGAAATATGGGCTTTAAAAGAAAATAACACCAGCCCAACAAAAAGGCCCACCAAAATTCAGCCTTAGAGCATACTCTGCCAATGTATACCAACTAGCCAAAGACGAATATGCTTAATTATTCTCCCGGTACATCAGCCAACCTCAAGGCCCCAAATCCCACATTCTTTTAATGCCCCAAAACCAGCTATAAAAACTACAATTGTGTCAGCTTATAACAACCCGCCCTCATATAGTTATAGGCCAAAAGACCAAACTAGATGTCAATGCCAAGAGCCCAAAGTTAAGCAATCCATTTAATAAAAGAAACAAAGCTGAACCATGTAATAAATAAGAAAACTGTGAATCGCAAAATAAAAGTGCATTTGGTACTCATCTCTTAAATCGCATAATCATTAGAGAGGCTTCATTTATGTTGTTTAGTTAAATCTTAGCTTTTAAGTATTTAAAATTTTAGCTTTTAAGTATTTAAAATTTTAGACGAAACCCAAGGCACTACTCCTAGAATTGTTATATAGTGTATTAATTAAGAAGAATTGAAGCTTTTATTAACGCTGTGCTAAGATTTACTATTTAAATTTGATTTTGTTCTATTTTAGAATGACAGTCTTATTGAAAATATCATCATCAATATTTTCTTATAAATATTTTGAATTGCATCACAAAAGCGCTAGTTTGGCAGGCGATTCAGCTTAAATTTTCATTCAAGTTGTTGTTTGTTTTTTTGTACTTCACTGTAAGTTTCTTCAAAATTCTCCAATCGTGTGTTGTTCTTACTACTTGCTCCGAATTTGCCTTGCTAATGCAGATTTTGTTCCTGAATTTATGCAAAATAAAGATCTAACTACAGTCCACTTTTTAGAAAATAATAATAGTGAAGTTTTAGGAAATGGATACAACGATGAAAAGCTTTTGTGTTGGAAAACTTCTGAACTAGAAGCTAATGATGAATCTGAATGTGGGATTGTGGATGGGGACATTAAGGATTCTGAATCTCTTAGTGCTGATGGTGAAAATGATGACATTCCTGATGATCATCAGCTCTTTACGGCTCATGAGGTCGAACTTGAGACATTTGATTTGAGAATTATACATCGCAAAAACAGGTTACAATCCTCATCCCTTCATATAACTTGTTTGTGCAATGTGTTTACTATTTAAAGTATGCTGGTTCTCACGTGGTATGGATTTATTGCAGGACTGGTTTTGAGGAAAACAAGGATCTCCAAATTGTGTTAAACTCAATTGTTGCTGGAAGATATTATCTTACCGAGTCTCTGGGTTCTGCTGCCTTTAGCAAGGTTGTCCAGGCACGTGATCTTTACACAGGAACTGATGTATGCCTTAAGATCATAAAAAATGACAAGGATTTCTTTGATCAGAGCTTAGATGAGATCAAGCTTCTCAAGTATGTTAATAAAAATGATCCTTCTGATCAGTGCCACTTGGTACGTCTCTATGACTACTTCTACCATAAGGTATGCAGTTTGCTCAAAGGGAGGAGTTTTTGATATCCTTATGAAGTTTTTCTTACATATATATATATATATGGATTGCTTTAAGTGCTAGTGTTTAGGGCGGTAGGTATAGGAGCACCTGTATTGTAATATTTTAATTATTTGATCTGAAGTTTTACCATCTTGCTAGAACTTATTACGGTTATATTGATCCTCCTTTTTTGTGTGATTGAATTCATAAAGATAAGGCACAATGGCGACAAAGGATCCATGTAGCCGACCCCACTATAGTGGGATAAAGGCTTGAGTGTTGTTGAATTCATAAAGATAAATAGATAATTGAGTTACTAAATTAGAGAATTAATGTGGCAGTATTATAAAATAGTAGAATATGGAAGAGACTTACAAGGTAGATTACATAAAATTTCAGTGTTTGTGGAAAAAAAGATAATGTTACAATGGATGTTTGTTTAAATTAGGATGCATAGGTTACATATTATATTTGAGGGATGATGGAAGAAACACCTATTTAATATAAATTAGTTGAAAGTAGAGTTAGGTGGTTCCTCTTTTTAATTGAAAGGTAGAAAATGCCTAAAAGATGGACAGATAATAGTATTGAAGGATTAGGTCAAGAATGGGGTAGAACAGAAGTAGCTTGAGTATAAATTATAAAACACCATTATCTCAAATACATGTTTAATACCTCACGCAAGTCTCAAGCGGGACTGTTAGGGCATTGCCCTAATGGTGTCGTACTTGCATGAAAGAAACTCAAGGTAACCGGAAATTTCTGCCTAGAGCTCACAATCTTTTCATTAATCATCCAACCCGCTTTACAGTAGAAACTCGCCTTTACATATAAGGGAGAAAAAATAAACGAAATAACTAACCAACAAATAAGGAAATTGTTGGTATTTGTGTATTTTTGGTTACTTTTATTTCATGCTTTCTTTATATCCTCCTTAGCTGACCCCACTATAGTGGGATAAAGGCTTGAGTGTTGTTGTTTCTTTATATCCTCCTCACCCATATATACTGGGTTTTAGTTCCCTATTTTGATTATTGAATACGATTAAGAGTTTCATAAAAAAATACAAATACCACGGGATCCGTGAAGGGATATGGATCCTAACTATCATGAAAGATCTTGTTCTTAAAGGAGAGGAGCCTATCAGACTATACTTGTTGGTGTTACCATGATGATCTGGAAGTGGTCAAACAGGTAGTCTCACTGCCAACGCGATATGAGTCTATATGGTCGCACATAAGAGCGTTTGAAGAAGTTGGAGGAATGGATTGTGTTGGTCTTACTCATATATGTTGAGTGAAGGACCAAACACTTGACTTATTGGAATGCGTCGAGACATCTCAACGATTCGTCGAGTCATCAGCTGATTCGTCGAGTGCATCGAGTGCGTCGAGATATCTCGACGATTCGTCGATTCATCAGCTGATTCGTCGAGTGCGTCGAGACATCTCGACAATTCGTCGAGTCATCAGCTGATTCGTCGAGTGCGTCGTGAAATCTCGACGATTCGTCGAGTCATCTCTGTTAATGATTCGTCAAGTTGATTCCATTAGTTCTGGGTCTGCGGATAGCGATGGTTCAAGCCTGTTTATACTCCTGGGTATATATATATGTTGTCTTAGGGTTTTAGTGTGTATGAGTAAGGGCGAACCCGAAAATGACGAAAAGCGTTTTCTCGAAGTGCCGATCCTGTCGCTCCCGTAAGCCCCGACTCCAGCGCCCGCCGCCGCCGCCTCTCCTGGTGCAGACCTAGCAGTTTGTGAAGATGCAGAGGGCTTTCCATTCTCCTGGATCTTGTTTGACAAGATGTCGGTGTTCTCCTCATTCATGTGGATTCCTGTAGAGCCGCAAATCCATTTTTGTGTGAACTCACCTGCCGGCCAAGGACCATTCTGGAGCATCTTGATTGAGTGCCGACTCAATCCCACTCGGGTATTTTCCTATTTTATGTTATGAAAACTTCTTGATCAATGTTTATCGTAAGATCCAAGTTTCTTTTTAGGGTTTTCTTGACTTTATTCTGCTGCACACATTTGATGTGCTCTTAAGTAAAAACCCTACAATACTGTGATAACCTGCCGGCCATCGGTATTACTCACAACCCAGTACAACATGATTGTACTAAACACATTAAGATCGACCAATACTTCATCAAAGAAATTGTGAGAGGCATTGTGGTTACTCTATTTGTGCCATCCGAACAACAATTGACCAACATTCTCACTAAGGGATTTAGTACACGTGTGTTTGAAAAGATCATTGGAAAATTGGACATGGTTGATATCACACACCATCTTGAGGGGGGGTGTTGGTATTTGTGTATTTTAAGTTACTTTTATTTCTTGCTTTCCCTATGTCATCCTCGCCCATATATAGTGGATTGTAATTCTCTATTTTGATTATTGAATATGATTAAGAGTTTCATCAAAAATAATATTAAAAGCAACAGAAATAGGTTTCCAGACACCGATTCAACACCTTTTTGCCTGCCGGTTTGCGGGTGGTAAATTGTGCTCATTTAGAGTTGGGTGCCTTGAAGTTTGATTAAGATCTGCTAGAAGTTGCTCAAAAAATTGGATCCCTATCACTGATGATTGAGGAAGGGAATCATTGTAAATCGACCACATGATGAGTTAATGCACTTTCCACAATTGTGGGGGTAAAAGGATGGCATAAAGTTATAAAATGTTTGTACTTGAAGAGTTGGTTCACAAAGATCAAAATGCAGTTCTGGCCCTGAAACTTGGGTAGTGATGAAGTCCATAACTATATCCTCTCAGAAAAGTTATGATATGGGAATTGCTTGCAAAAATTCTCCAGGGAAGTTTGTCTTTCAGCTGTTGGCACATTCGGTAGGAGGCTACAAACTTCATGACTTTAGCATTTCCTTCCAATAAATTGTGGCCTCCAGAAGGCGATAAGTACGGAAAACACCCCCATGGACGACGTTAGTAGTGGAATGAAACTCAGCGAGGAGTCGTGCAATATAGGCGGACATTGCTGACAACAACTGTCATGGTAGTAAAGGAAATCTCCCGGGAAGTTGTGTGGTGGATGCCCCCTGGATTCTGGCAGAGTGTAGTTATGATCTTATTGAGGTGCAGGTCGGACATGACTTCCCTTTGGATACCTCACGTTTCCTCCCAAACCAGCCGCGAGATGACCATGAGTGAAGATGTTCATCCTGTCATGACAGGGTGTAGGTGGCGAGGTTGATTTTACCTTGGCGGAATTCAACATTGAAATCGCAACCCAATAGCTTGACCACCCATAATTGTTGTGTTGGAGTGGAGATTTTCTGATCCAAGAGATAGCGAAGGCTATGATGATTTGTTCGTACCATGAACTTGCGGCTTAACAAATATGGTCGCCAATGTTTTAGGTTGACCTTCTTGCATGAGTACGCCGCCGATGTTGGAGCCAGAAGTGTCACACTCAATCGCGAGTGTCTTGGTGAAATCTGACATGGCTAGAACGGGTGCGGTGACTAGTGCCTGCTGTAATTTACGAATGGTGTTGTTGGACTCCGGGCCTCTAGCGTCCACAAAAATCTACGATCGGCCTCCTTATGCAAGAGGGTGTTGAGAGGTTCTATCAGCCCAACGTAAGATTGGATAAAACATTGGTAGTATACTGTGAGGCCCTAGAAGCCCTATACAACCTTCTGAGATAGTGGTGTGGCCATTGCAAAATAGTCGTCATTTTGTACAGATCCATGACAACGTCATTTGCGGAGATGGTGTTACCCAAGTAGCCGATGCACGTTTGTCCAAAGTCACATTTCTTTGGGTTCATATAGAGGTGTTGTTGTAGGGTGGCCTATGTATCAAAAAAATGTTGCAGATGATCTGACCATCAACAACTATAGATGAGGATGCCGTCAAAAGAGACAAGGAAGTAAAGGCGAAAACTAGTCGGTATGCCTCATTCATGGTTGATTGGAAAGTGGTAGGTGTATTGGTGTGCTTGAACGACATCTCCAATAAGTCGTCATGACCGTTGTGAGTCAGAAACACAATGTTATCGTCATATTATGGTTGGACTCAAATTTGATGTTATTTGGAGTGCGGATCTAACTTAGAGAAGACCGTGGTCCCTTGTAGTTCGTCCAAGAATTCTTCGATCACTGGAATGAGATATTTGTCGGCGAATGGCGATGGTTGCGCGATTAAATTTCCAGTAATCCACCCAAAATCGCCATCTGTCATCCTTCTTACAAACCAAAAGAACTGTAGAATGGGCCGACGCTATGCCGTATGATCCCGATTGTTTGCATTTCGACTACTAAACACTCGATCACAACCTTCTAGGCATATAGATGTAATGTTAAGAATGAACTGAAAGTCTGAAACATCTCCGACCCGTGCTGGAGAGGGGAGGAGGATCCGCTGGTGAAGTTAGAACTAATGGAAAAAAATGTGAAGGCTTTCTTAAATATCCCCATTATGTGGTCTCGTCTTTCTTGTTGGATATTCATTGGTGCTGATCAAGCCAGTCTACACTAGTGGGCCACATAAGTTCACGATCATCGATCGAGCGATGGCACGCATAGAGGTCGGAGAATGTGTAACATAGTTATCCCCTTGAAGTGTGCACCGTTCCCCTACGCTGCGGAATTTCATCGCCATAGTCGCCCAATTAACATTAACATTGCTTAAAGTATGCAATCAAGAGGTTTTGAGGATGACATCATCGTCGCCTCGATGTATAAATCAATGGTGGTTGGGCATGGTCAGTCTTGCAAAGTCATATTGCTACAAATCTCAGCCGTTGGAGCCCAATGTACGACGCCTAAATGGAAGATGAATCCTGGGATGAGTTCGGCGGGGAGTCATAATTGGGATACCAAGTCCCGAAAGATGAAGTTATGGCTGACCTCATTATCGATCATTATAGGAATAGGGTGATAAGCCAATTCGCCATGTAGTTTCATTGTTTGGGGACCCGAAATGCGACCCACAAAGAAACATGAAAAATCTAGGCGATGTAAGAGTGCCCCCGATTTTACAGTAGGTAAACTATCTTCGAGCTCTAAAGCCTCGAAGTCGGCCATGCAAATGTGGTCCACCTCGTAATTGATGAGCGCCCACAGTTCCTTCATGAGGCAATTGTTGGTGTTGGAGTACAATTGTTTGCAACAAAAATAAAGTCTTTTGTTGGACAAATTGTTGCACTCCTGTTTATATAGGGGACACATGGGTGGGTGTGGGTCTGCCGCGATAGTTAGGGGCGGCTCGGGGCCACTAGAATGCGAGTGAGTGCCTGAGGTGGAGGGAAAGGATTCAACGCCGAGGAGTGATGCGGTGGGATAGATAAGGGTGTCGACCCAGTTGACGTCCGTGCACTAAATTCGACTTTCACGAGAAGGGCTAAATCCATAGTTTTGTTGAGTGAGGTTGGATGTAAGGTGAGGAGGCACGTGCCGATGTTTGTCTAGATACCGTACTTGAAATATCCCAAGAGTGGTCCGGAAGAAGGTCGGGAACATGGGTAAGCTCGGCGGTTGAATGTGGGAATGTCGCTGTGGCATGCCAGAGGAAAGGGCGCTTCAGCGGCAAAAGCGCTATTTAAATACTGATGTGGTGAATCTAGGACGGCGGGTTCTATAGTGGTTGATGGTTGTTGACCCAGTTGGAGATTGAGGAGGAGCGTGATGATAAAGGCGTTTTGCTCATCCTGAGCATCAAGGAGGGATGTTAGGGTGGACACAACATGTTTGACGATCTCTAAGAAAAAGTCAGGCATCATGCGAGTATTCAGGCGGTTGAGGGATGACAATATGCAGCTGTCGGTTGGCCTGAGTGCCTAATGGCTATGAAAGCAAAATCCGTTGATGAAAGTTGAGATTAGGCGGAGCGGGTGCGAGGTTGATGTGAGCGCTTGATCGCTGCAACCGTTGGCGGGCAAGACTTGGTTGGCAGTGGAGGGATGATGTGGAGCAATGCTTGACGGAGAGGTCCCAATGGCGGCACGCAGGCAGGAGCGGCGGGTCGGATGAATGTAAGGGCATCACCCTAACGATGCTGCGAATGCACGAAGAAACTCAAGGGACCGGAAATTTGAGCGTAGGCTCTCAATCTTTTCATTTATCATTCAGTCAGCCTTACAATAGAAACTCCCCTTTATTTATGAGGGAGAGTGAAATAATAAAGGAAATAATTAACAAGAAAATAAGGAAATAAAGCTAACAAGCAAAACTGAAATTCAACTAATTCATATTTTGATATTAGGGAAATAATATTTAGAAGATATTCAATGGTCATGATCACCCTAGCTCTTAGATGGTCTGCCCGCTCCTTTTACCTGTTGTTTATATATGTGCCATACTTGTGGTGGGTTCTAGTGCTTGCCGTCCTGACCTATCATGGTAGGGACAAATGGAGGATTGTAATACATAAGATCAAACACCAAATGCTTAGATTAGGCTAATGTGGTAATGCTTAAAACAAGATTTTTAGAGTAACTTGCCCCTTCTTCGTAAATGTCGAGCACAAAATATTAAGTATCAAGCAGAGCATGGCTCTTATTAGTTCCAAGGTGAGAAAAATTGTCCCAGGGGAGCATGCTTTAAATTAAGTTTTGTAAAATCCTTTCAAGGGACTCTCAGCAATAAAAGGCATGGAAAATTGAAGTTCCTGAGGAGATTTTAATAAGACTCTTTAGGTCTGTTGGGAAACATCCTTGATGATTTGATGGGACAAAACTTAACGATGATAATGTTATGTATTTCTAGAATTCTCTTTTCTTTTCTGTAAACAACAAATTGCATTTTTTTTTGTAAAAGCCGATCTATCAAATAGGGGACATTATTTAGATGATTTGGTAGATCATGTTATCATAATACACCAGTTGTATAGTGCATATTTTCTTTATTTGTCCCAGTGGAAGCTATCCAGAAGAAGCTAGACAGAAGGTGAAGAAAATTGTCTAATTTCTTGCAGGCAGGCGGAGATCGCCGACCGGGCATTCGTCGATCGAGGAGATGATCGCTGACTGAATGTCTGATCGCTGACTGGGCATTCGCCGATCGAAGCTCGATTGCCCACTGGGTGTTCGTTTACCGAACGACATTTCACCGATCGGATACCCGAACACTGACCAATCTCAAGTCCATTCTCCCAGAGCTTTTTCACTAGCTTTTCACCGACCGGTCTCAAGAGCGCCGATTGTTAATTCTTCTTCTACAAAGGGGTCCTGGAACCCTCCCTTATAGCTGAACAGAGATTGTCGTTTGCTGACCGTGGCTCAATGACTGATGCTCATTGACCGTGGCTTCGCGATCGCCGCTCACTGACCGAGGCTTACGGAAGAAAATTCATTTTATTGAAGAATAAAGACCTGAAATCGCTGATCGTTGACAGGGGCTCAACGATCGCCCACCGAACCTGTATTTTTGTCGGGATTCATAAAGAGTTGTTAATGCTCTGAAAAGGTGCTCTTCCGGTAATATGATCTCGGAGAGGAATCCAGTAAGGGGAAGGACCGACAGAGGTGAGGGAGAGGAAGGAGAGAATGAGAAGAAAAAAACCTAGGGAGCAACCCTAAATTCCACACATTCAAAATATAATTAGGAGTACAATGCAACCCCTTATAGACGCGGGGTGCGGATAATGAAAAGCAGTGCAAATAAAATATCGCGTACACATAAATAAAAATAACATAACAATGCAAATAAAATGATCATGTCAGCGGTGTGTCTTCGGTCTCTCCTCCTCCAGACAGACCCGTTATCGTCTCTCTCCGCGTGCAGGCTCGCCACGACGTCTCGTCGGCTTGTGTGTGTCCCGTCGGAATGCGCAACCGTAACAATGCTCGCCGTCTGAAAAATATGCCTTGTCCCCAAGGCAGTGGTCGGAGGGGTGACGACATAAGTGATCATGAGGAAGCCACGTAGCTTCGGACTCCAGACAGTAAGACCCAGCAACAGGGATCTCCTGCGAGCCAGAGTCCCTCTGAAGGTGATACCAGCGATCAAGTAGCTTGACTGGGTAGTACAACTCCAACTACTGTATTTCTTCCGGACCAGAGAAAGCTGGGATGGTGGCAATCCTGCCGGAGGCTGGATGACGTCGACGAGCGCAGTAGAAAGCTCTTGGTGGTCCATTGGGGACGGGAAAGTCATGCCGAATGGGGCCGAGTGGGCCCACAGCCTCGCGGATCGGCCGAAATCCATGGTCTGCTGGATCGTGTAAAGGGAGACCGAAGAGCGGAGGAGAGGGTAGTCACCGTTGAGGTGACACGGCTGGCCCCCGTGGAGGAACTGCATGGTCATAATTGCCCAATTGACGCGTACATCGCCGAGCGTGCGGAGCCAGACCACCCCTAAAATGGTATCGATATCGACTAGGCCGAATGCGTAGAAGTCCGCGGTTACGGAACAAAACCCCACAAAAATAAGCATGATAGTGCAACGACCCTGAGTCGGTTGGCGACGTCACCTGCCCAGGTGGACCGCAACATCCGGAGAGGGAACTGAGAGAAGACAGAGCTGCTGTATTAGGCGCTCAAAGATGAGGTTGTGGCTTGCGCCGCTGTCCACCATGATGATGATCAGATGATCCCGCAGCGTGCCCGAGAGCTGAATGGTTTTCTGGCCGGAGATTCCGCCTGTCAAGGCGCATGATAACTTTAATTGGTGGAACGTAGCTGCGGTGGAATCGAGTGGTGTATCCCCCATTGAGTGCTCCAGGGCCTCAAAGTCAGCCAGAGTAACTTCAGGGTCGACGTTGCCGATGATGGCGTGGAGCTTCTTCACAGAGCACTCATGATTAGGGGAGTAGGGTTGGTGGCACAGAAAATAGAGACCCTTGCTACGAAGCTCATTGTAATCACTATTTGAGATGCGCTGAGGAGCCGGTGGGCGACCCGACCGGTTTCCCCAAGGCGGCGACCGCGGTGGAGGAGATGTGGCTGGTAACTGCCAATGCGGCCGGAGCTAGTGGTGTGTTTAGTCGTAGGAGCAGGTGGTCGGGGAAGGAGGTTGGCTTCCACCAAACGCGACAAGTATATGGCGTCGGAGACTGTGCGGGGGTAGTGCGTGCAGAGACGAGAGAGAATATGTGGCAGTAGATCCTGCACGAAGAAGCCCAGGTAATGATCGGGTGGTAGCCCGGGAACGTGGGAGACCAGGTGACAAACTCATCGACAGTCATCCAGGCCGGCTGGCCGATAGACACCGCAAAGATGCTTGATAGCGGAGGAGCCAGAGTAACGGGTGTCATACTGCCTGATCTTCTTCTGCTTGAGCTCGGTGCAGGAAAGGCACGTGTTGGATTGGCTGATCCATTGAGCCCAATGGAGGACCGATCCGTCCAAGCCAACCACAGGCGAAGACACCTTGTCGTGCTCCGGCGTGTAGTTAAGGTCAAAATATTGCTCCACTTTGGTGACCCAACCTATCGGGTCAATGCCGACAAAGGAGGGAATGTCGAGGGAGAGGGCAGACATGCCCAGAAAGGGCAGAGTAGTGGTCCCGAAGGAAATGGGCGGTAACCCGACACCGAGGAGAGAGCCGTCGTGTACGGGCGAGCCGGACCCGAAGGCGGCGGTCGACGCTTGGAGGGAATCGATCTTGGAGTGAAGGGCAAGGAGAGAGGCATGCATGGAGGCGACGAGTTGCTCTTGAGCTCCAAGCGGCGGCTAAGGGCTTTGGAGGTGGTATCTGGAGCGAGGTCACTAGAGGAGCGAGTGTTGGGAGCCATGGGTCTGGAAACGTCAAATTTCGGCCAGGAATGGGCGGATCAGACTGGGATTGGCGGAACCCGAGGGCAGGCATCCTTCCTGCGCTAAAACAGCTCGAAACTAGCGGATTGGGGGGGGGGGGGTTACATGTTGGGAGCGACAAACACACGTTTGCAGACGGCAGATTGGCATCCCCGACATCGGAAGAGGTGGATCGGCATGTAAGTGGCCGCTAGGGGGAGGATCGACGGTTTGAGTTCCGGTCGGTGGAAGCAGTGCCTGCGCGGAATCAGCAGAAAGGCGAAGCAGAAGGCATGGATTTCTGTGGCGCTGACGGGGTCACTGGTTCCAGTGAGGCGGAAGTCGGGATTTTCTGCGGAAGTCGCTGATTTCGGCGGAAGTGGAAGTCCAACTGTAGCACAATCTCGAGCACCGACGGCTAGATGACGGGTGGTGAGGCTGGTCAGACCAAATTGATACAATCATGGAGAGGAATCCGGCAAGGTGAAGGGCCGATAGAGGTGAGGGAGAGGAAGGAGGAGAGAACGAGAAGAAAAAAACCTAGGGAGCAACCCTAAATTTCATGCATCCAAAACATAATAAAAAAGAGTACAATGCAACCCCTTATAGGAGCGGGGTGTGGATAACAAAAATCAGTGCAAATAAAATAATGCATACACATAAATGGAAATAACATAACAATGCAAATAAAATGATCACGTCGGCGGTGCGTCTTCGGTCTCTTCTCCTCCAGACGAACCCATCATCGTCTTCCTCCGCATGCGGGCTCGCCACGACGTCTCGTCGGCATGCGCAACCGTAACATCCACCCATCCTTTTTGGAACTTGGAACAAAATTAAAGAGGATTATAAACACTATCTTTACGAAAGAGAAGACAACCTTTTCAACCCCAACCCTAACTGGCAACCTTTTCAACCCCAACCCTAACTGTTTATCTATATCCTTCTTTGTCAGCCGAGAAACCTCAATATTGGAAAATTGTGTCTCTCTTCTTTCTTGAAACATAATTAGAATCATCAACCTCTCTTGGTGATATTTCACTTGCTGAACTTTCACAGCATCTATAAAAGTTACTTGTTCTCCCTTCAAAAGATTTGTGTTGTAGTCCTTGAATCTCTAGATAAAGACTCATTGGGCCTTTAGGAGGAGAAGACTCTATTTGGGTTTGGGAGCCTCCAGTTGGAAAAGACTTTATTACCTTATGAAGGCAGCGCTATACCACAGGCTGTGGAAGAAAGGAGTACTCAAATTTGATCGAGGAACCTCTATAAAAATCTCGTGTCGTCTGGATTGATTTCTCTATAGCTTAGCTTTTATTTCTATGCTTGTTTTATTTCTCTGATTATTTTTGTGGAAGAAAATTTTATTCTCTATTCATCCCTCTATAGAGTAATATTTAAATCTTATTCCACACTTTCAATTTACATGTTCGGTTGTTTCCAAAGTAAAGGAGCCTACATTGTCATAATATTATATTCTTTTTCTATTTTAGTACTAAAATTTGATTAATCCATTACTTTGATGAACAAATCTGTCAGGATTGAAATATTTATCCCTTGCCATTCACTATTTCTATCGCGTCCCTCTCTCAACACAACTCAGTGAACAACGACAAATCTAGGGGTGACCATCACCCCTGCGCATCCTTTATGGCCCTATATAAATATAGCATAATGCATTTCAAATATTATTTTTGTAAAAATTCGCCTGCTCTAAAATTTAATAAGTGTCATATTGATGCAGTGGGAGACAGACAAAAACTTCAATAAATGCAGTTGCGATCTAAATGCAGTGCCCGTGCAAACATGAGATAACAGTCCAAATCGAGATCATCGAACAAGTAATAAAATTTAGCAAAGCTTTAAACAACAATTTTGCACAATTGGATACAAGCAATGATATATAAATAATAATTATAATTAACCAACAAAATGAGACGTAATTCCGTTCAAGTGCACCGAATGCGACCCACAAGTTAAACAATGAATAAAGATTACAAACACGTAAGGAAATTAACCCCAAAGAAATAGTTCATTACCAAAGCAAACAACACAGAAAATAAAATATTCATACCTCAATTTGCTCGTGTGTGTGGTGACGAGATTAGGAATGGGGAAGTCGATGTTGGTTCCGGCCTTGACACGTTGGTGACGCCATGGATTGGCTGCGGAGAGGGCTGGAGGAGGTAGATCTGAAAATATTGAGAGGTGAAAAGGTTGCAGATGGCTGGATTTGGGTGGGGAAGGGTTGTTGGGAGGTTTGGTTTGGCTGGGTGGGCTGAGGGAGGCGGTGACAAGGTTTGGTGGCATGCTGGGGTGTAGAACTGTGGATCTGGTGGGGGAAAGGGATCACAGGAGGCTGGAGGAAGGGAGGAGACGGACGCGGGCAAGCGGCGGGATACAGGTTGCAGTCCGGATGGGAGGGGCATGGGGAGGAGAGGGAAGGCCGACTGGGGCCGGAGAGGGGAGGGGTTGTTGCTGTGGGGTCGGTAGGGGCTTCAGGAGCGACGGAAGGAGAGATTCCTCGGAGTCCACCGAGGGAAATGACCGGTCGGCCGCAACAAAGCAACTCGCGATCCCTAAACCTTTCACACACATGAGTATTTATAGGGAAATGGGGAAAAATAAAACTAGGGCACCCAGATCGGACGGCTGACAACGTTCAGACTGGCCGGGTGCCAAATACAACACGAAATACATAATGTAATATATCAAAATGACTCGGGACGACCATCTGGGAGCACCCGCGGACTCGGATCGCCCAAATAGGTCACCGATCACCTCCTGCGGGAATAAACGCGCGTGTGCCGTCGAGCGCTATCAACTCCCCCCGTCTTGAAAGCACTCATCTCCAGTGAGTGAAGACGGTCGTACTCTCAACGTAAGTCCGGGGCGAGTCTTTCGAGCTCCTCAACAAAAATCCAAGTATCGTCATAAACCGGGCGGGCGAGTTAATGAGCCGAGTAGCGCAGAACCATCCGACCGCCCATCGTAGTGAAGTCGTGACCGATGATCTGTAGTGCATCTCCGATAGGCGCAGGCGACTGTCGATGCAATGCATTTCCATCTGAAAGTGGTGTTGGTAGAACCGTAAGCGGGGTGGTGTGGTCCTCCGAGCGACGCTCAACCGTTCGCAACTGCCTGGGTATGGTGGGTGTAGAGGTGTTAGGGAGGGGAGGGGCAAGCTGTGGCTCAGGGGTAGATGGAGATAAGGGGTCCACATACACTCGCTCCTCATAGTATGAAGTTAAATCTTCTAAATTGAACACACAGTGAATTCCCATTGCCGGTGGGACATCAACCTCATAAGCGTTTGCGCCAATCCGTCGAGTGACTGTATAGGAGCCCATTCGGAGGGCACCTAACTTCTTCGCTGCCCCTTATGGGAGCCTCTCAGGTCGAAGGCGGATCATAACCTGTTCTCCAACGTAAAAAACCTGCTCCCTCCTGTGCAGATTTGCCTGAGCTTTATAAATTTCATTGCTAGCTACGTTCTTCCTCCGGATTGTCTCATGAAGTGCGTGTATATGCTGAATGAACGACTCGACAGACTCACTAGGTCGGGACTCTAACGGGACGTCAACCAAATCGACGGGTTTTCTAGGCTCGTAACCTTATATGACATGAAATGGACTCAGACTTGTGGTCCTATTGACTGAACTATTGTATGCAAACTCCGCAACAGGCATGACCGAATCCTAGGTGGACGGACTATCCCGAACGAGATAACGCAACAGGGTCCCAAGGCTACAGTTAACAACTTCCGCCTGTTCATCCGTCTGTGGGTGGTAGGCGGCGGAGAACTTCAGTGTCATACCAGTCTTCTTCCACAGCGTCTTTCAAAAGTAACTCATAAAGCGGACGTCACGATCAGAGACAATGAAAGTGGGCAACCCATGATACTTGAATACCTCCTGAAAAATAGGGCAGCCACGTTGGAGGCATCAAAAGTCCTATACCACTGGATAAAGTGGACCATCTTTGAGAGACGGTCCACAACAACTAAAATTAAGTCAAACTTCCGTAGTGTGCGGAGAAGTCCGAGTACAAAATCCAAACTAATATCTGCCCAGGTTCTGTGGAGGATAGGTAATGAAGTGTATAGACCCGTGGACTGTCGGGATCCCTTCGCCGTCTGGAAGATACGACAATGACGAACGACCCGAGTGACATCCTTCTTCAGGCCAGGCCAGAAGAAGCGGTCCTCGACTAATGCATTCGTCTTGTCCCTCCCAAAGTGCCCCGCGGCCCCGCCCGCGTGTAGTTCCCAAATGAGGAAGTCCCAAATAGAAGTCTATGACACACAGAGGCGAGAGCCGTGCAATAGATAGCCCTCAAAAATGGTAAAACCCTCAACGGGGTTCGGGAGGGTCCCTCAATAAGGCTGAGTAAATATCGCTAAAGTCTGGGCACTCGGGATAGCCATGCCAGATACGCTCAAATCCTTCCATGCGCGCGCTCATGGTTTGGAAAATGGTGACCCGACGACTCAACGTATCAGTCGGCTTGTTCTCAACACCGACTCGATGCTTGAGAACCTAGTGATACTCCTGCATGAACTCCACCCATTTCTCATGGCGGTGGCCTAACTTCTTTTGCGAATCCAGATATCGCAGGGCCTGATGGTTAGAGTATAGGACAACTTCTTGTGTAGGAGATAGTGACGCCAATATCTGAGTGTTTGTACGACGACGTAAAACTCTCGGTCATAATTGGAGTACTTATGCCGGACATCATTCAGCTTCTCACTGAAGTAAGCAATCGGATGACCCTCCTGGCTAAGTACTCCTCCGATACCCACTCCAGACGTGTCACACGCTACCTCAAAAGCCTTGAAAAAATTCGGATGACGCAATACATGAATACTCGATAGCTTCTTCTTAATCTCCATAAATGCTCTGGTGGCTGCTGGTGTCCAGGCAAAATCCCCCTTGTGGAGGCAGCCCATAATGGGGGCCATGATCGAGCTAAACCCTCGAATAAAACTCCTGTAAAAGGTGGTGAGTCCGTGGAAGCTCCGGGCCTCGTAGATACTAGACGGGATGAGCCACTTACAAATAGACTTGACCTTATCAGGTTCAACTGAGATACTGGACTCCGAGACGATATAGCCTGAGAAATGCACGGATGTAGTCAGGAACAAGCACTTCTTCAGATTGACATATATATGCTCCTTCCGTAGGAGATCAAATACCAAACGAATGTGGCCCAAGTGTTCTGCGCGGTCCTGACTATAAATCAGGATATCATCGAAGTAGACCACTAAAAATTTGCCCATGTAGGGCCGTAGGATCTGTGTCATCACCCTCATGAACGTTTTCGACGTGTTCGACAATCCGAACGCATAAATAACTACTCATATTGGCCATCCTTTGTCTTGAAGGCTGTCTTCCACTCGTCCCCTTCTCTTACCCTAATCTGATGGTACTCGCTCCGCAGGTCGATCTTCGAAAAGATTTGGGCACCAACCATCGTATCGAGGTTGTCGTCGAGGCGGGGAATGAGAAAACGATACTTCACCGTGATCTTATTGATGACACGATTGTCGATACACATGCGCCAACTCCCATCCTTCTTCAGGGTAAGAGGGCAGGGACAGCACACAGACTCAAGCTCTCCGGAATAAAGTTCTTCCGAAGAAGATCGTCAACCTGCCATTTCAGCTCAGCATGCTTCGTTGAGTTCAATTGATAGTGGGGCAAGTTGTGCAAAGATGCCCCTGGACTAAATTGATGGCATGCTGGATATCCCTCAAGGGAGGAAGCTCATCAGGGAGCTCCTCTGGCATAATGTCAGTATACTCGACCAGCAGGCGTCGAATATACTCGCGTCAAAGTAGTGATTCATATCCAGGAGCCAGTCGCTAAAAGTCTTCGGGTCCAGATGACCGTCGAAGGATGACGCATCAATACGAATACACCGAATAAGGTCGTCCTCAACCGGGGTGTTTTCACGACGAGGCGCTAAATAATCATCGTAGGGCTCCTCAGAAGCGTACTCGCGTCGTGCAGGTGGGCCACAACCTCTGTGGGCTTGTGACAGTTGTGGCTCATAAGGAGGACAGGGGTTACCCATCAGAGACTCAGGAGTCCCTCTCCGAGGAGCGGGGTCCCGACATGGTAGCTCTCTCTCTCATCTATCAAGTGGAGGTGGGACGTCCCGTGGATCGTCCACAGGCTCCTCATAACGAGGCGCTATGGCTGGACCTCTAAGGGCTCCTAACTGGTCGACTCTAGTGTTGACCCTAGCGATGTCATTCTTAATGGTTGCAAATTGCTCGAGGACTAGGCGTTGAAACTCCGCGGGCATCATGTCCGAATTCGAATTGGCGGCCCGATCATCAGTGACGTTCTAATCATACATCGGTGTTCGAAACAACCTACCACTACGTAGCATAAACGTGACTCGAACCTGCCTCTGATACCAAATTGATGCATTGAGAGGCGGACAAAACTTCAATATATGCAGATGTGATCTAAATGTAGTGCCCGTACAAACATTAGATAACAGTCCAAATCGAGATCATCAAACAAGTAATAAAATTTAGCAAAGCTTTAAACAACAATTTTGCTCAATTGGGAACAAGCAATGATATATAAAGAACAATTATAATTAACCAACGAAATGAGACGCAATTCTGTTCAAGTGCACCGAATACGTCCCGCAAGTTAAACGATGAATAAGGATTACAAACACGGAAGGAAATTAACCCCAAAGCAATTGTTCATTACCAAAGAAAACAACGCAGAAAATAAAACATTTATACCTCAATTTGCTCGTGTGTGTGGTGACGGGATTAGGAATGAGGAAGTCGATGTTGGTTCCGGCCTTGACAGTGACACCACGAATCAACTGCGGGGAGGGATGGAGGAGGTAAATCTGAAAATATTGAGAGGGTAAAAGGTTGCAGATGGCTGGATTTGAGCGGGGAAGGGTTGCGTGGAGGTTCGGTTTGGCTGGGTGCGCTGAGGGAAACAGTGGCAAGGTTTGGTGGCAGGCCGGGGGTGCAGAACTGTTGATCTGGTGGGGGAAAGGGATCGCAAGAGGCTGGAGGAAGGGAGGAGATGGACATGGGCAAGCGGGGAGCTACGGGTTGCAAGCGGGATGGAAGGGGCACGAGGAGGAGAGGGAAGGACGACTGGGGCCGGAGAGGGGAGGGGTGGTTGTTGCGGGGGCAGTGAGGGCTTCGGGAGCGGCGAAAGGAGAGAGTCCTCGGAGTCCACCGAGGGAAATCACCGGCCGGTTGCAACAAAGCAACTCGCGATCTCTAATCCTGCCACACACATGAGTATTTATAGGAAGAGGTGGAAAAATAAAACTAGGGCACTCAGATCGGACGACTGACAACGTTCGGACCGATCAAGTGCCAAATACAACACAAAATACATAATCTAATATATCAAAATGACTCGGGACGACCATCCGGGCGCATCCACGGGCTCGGATCGCCCAAATAGGTCTCCGATCACCGCCTCCTGCGGGAATAAATGCGCGTGTGCCGTCGATCACCATCACATATTACTCTCAACCCCAATACTAAAATCCTTAATCGATCTTTTCTTAGAACATTTTTGTTAGTATAAAAAGTCAAGACACTTGTTTCTGTCACGTAGAGGCAGTTGGAGAAGCAATGCTTTAAATTTCACCATTGTGGTCTGTAGATCAAGGTTAAATGATGGGGATCGAGGACTAGTTTTAAGGCATGTTTGGGGTCATTTGGCCCCTGTCATATTTGGCATCGTTCGACGGACAATCCGAGTCCGCAGTCACGTTCTGAGTGATATTTCGATATTTTCTTGTATTTGTTTTATTTTTCTATTTTATTTAGTAAGATCTGACAACTATCATGTACGATCAACCAGAGCCACCCTAGTCTAAGTAGAAGAGCGGCTAGTTTGACAATCATTGCAGATTTTAAGAGTTTTTTTACCGAAATAAGGCAATCTTTTCGCAATGTTGACACAGTAAAATCCCTAGGTGCCGACTCCTAGGTATTATCCCTCT
This sequence comes from Platanthera zijinensis, assembly GCA_039513925.1. Classification (NCBI taxonomy): domain Eukaryota; kingdom Viridiplantae; phylum Streptophyta; class Magnoliopsida; order Asparagales; family Orchidaceae; genus Platanthera; species Platanthera zijinensis. The sequence continues at coordinate 27,544,822 of CM077093.1, read as the reverse complement.
TTTTCACCACATCTCACCCTCACCGTTTCCTGCAGAAAACTCCACCAAACAGCAATAATACACTGAAGGCACCCCAAACAGCCACCCAACCTTGCAGCCCACCCCATACCACCATCTAACCCTACCATTCACCTAATCCCCAACAGCCCCACCCCATACCACCATCTAACCCTATCATTCACCTAATCCCCAACAGCCGGCCTCCTCCCAACTAGTTCCTGCAGCAGCCGTCTCTGTAAATTGCTGCCTAATACGACCAAACAACATCCCACATCCAGACGCCCCCTCTAAGCCTCCAACTCCTAAACCTATTCAAAACCCAACCAACCCTCCTTGAATGAAAACAGGCTAGATTGAACCTCTTCCCAGCCGTTTACTGTATTGGCCATCCACATCTTGCTCATCCTCTGCTCCATCTGGCCTCACCCAAACCCTCACCAGCCCCGAACGACCCCTTCCTAAACCCATGCTTACCTGTCGTAGCCTTCTAGCCCACCCCAAGCATAGCCGACCACTACTAACTGTTTCTCAACCCCTTCTAGTACCTTTGAGTCCATAAACAACATTTATTCCCCTCTGTCTGGTTAGGAAGAAAAGCAATGACTGGAGTGGGAGAGTCAGAGTCGAAAAGAGGATTCCTCACTTCTTTCGCTCATTTAAAACCATGCTTGAGACTTTCACCTCACACGGCTCCTAAGTGATAAAAGAAAGAAGCGGAGTTCTTTCTTCTTTTTGATTACCTTTCTCGTGTATGTATAAGACCAAATCCATTCAATTTCTAAAAAGGATTACTAATCCTTAACTTTTCGAAGAATCCTTAATCAATGGTTGTGAATGACTGACTTTTTCAATCCTTTCGAAAAGAGTTTGATTCGTTCTCAATATCTATGAGATGATCATCTTAAGGTGATCCTTTTGTCAATGAATGCTCCTATTACACTAGTAGCCACCACCGCTCCTATGATCACCGGATATCTTCTCCCTCACCTACAACCCCTCATTTGTGAGTGTTTATTGTTTGGTTTCTGTAGAAGCATTAGAAATAACCCAATATAAATACCCACTTCTTGACTCATTAGGAGATTCCTCCTATGTATAGATCTGTCCCACATCTTGGTTTGAAGTTAAGATATCACTCCTCTCTCCTATGTATATGTGCACAAATACTCATAAGGTATGTGAATGCACTAAGGTAATGAAATATTTAAGCTTCAAAATTTACTTTCTCTACATGGTATTAGAGTCACTCGGTCACATTGCGTATAAATTTTGACGATTGAGCTCCTGCTCTCGCCAATTGATTTTTTTTTTCAGCTTGTCCTTTTCTTTTCAAATACTCACAACCCGTGCCCCTAGAGATCGACAATTTCATGCCCCAGCATCGTCCCACAATAACCAACCCCACCCTGATTTTATAGGCACGCGGACTGCGGGTTTATTCGTCGATTTCTGTTCCTGAGCTTGTCTACCCCATTCTCGTTGGTGAGCTCATTGTTTGACTCCGCGGGATACACTTGGATTCGCCGAATCACGCGTGGGCTCATCGCTTCTCTCTATCGTTAGACTTCCCCGGTGTTTCTGTAGACCTCTCCCGCCTGCATTCGCTGCTCCTAGCCGCAAGGCTTGCTTCTTTTTTATCCTTACACCGATCTGCTGACTTCCCTGCTCCCATTACTTGTGACCTTCCTGATTCCGAGTTCGCTGGCTCATCTCGTACATAGACTCACAATTTTCTCCCACGGGACTCGCTGCTCACTCTAGACGTTGAACTCGCTAACCTTTTCCCTCCAACACTTGCGAGTTTCCAACATTCCACTGAGACCCCGCTTTTAGGAACCCACCGCTCCTTATTTCATGTGCCCACTGCCTCCTACTGCTCGTGCTCGCCACATGATCTCACGGCTTGAGCGTCTCTGCCTCTCGAGCTCACTGCTTCCAACACTCGCTAATAATCACATACAAGATCGTTAATTCCTTCCCTCAGCTCTCCCGGATAACATGAGACGAATGTTGTGTTTCCCTCCTCTACTCTTCCAACGCTCGCTCTGGCTCATATCCTCAATGTCCATGACGAACTGTGAATTACCACTGTCTCCCTCATTGGGAAGAAAAAAATTGTTGAGTGGGTCGACTTGGTGCGTTGAGTCCTCCGAACCAAATGTCTTCTTCATCATCTCACTCGCGACATCTCTGTTGAGCCTACCGAGCAGTGACTCCGTGATGATGGTCATGTACAGTCATGGATTCTAAACTCCATGGATGGTGAGCCATATTATGTAATTATTCATCACGAAACTGCCAAAGCCTTGTGGGATGAACTGAAGTCTCTCTACTCGGGATAACATAACCTTTAATACTTGTTCGTCTCTTTAGAGACCTTCAGATCGCGGAACCATGTTTGGACGGTGACCTTACCTCTTTCGTTGCCCAGTATAAGACATTCATCGAGGCTTGGATTCAACACCAGCCCCCGATTTTGGATTTGACACCCAATGGGCTCAGAAGGAAGCTGTTGGCATTGCGTTATGATAGCATTGTTACCACCACATCCATATAGTGCCCGGGTCAATATCTTACCCTCTCCCACTATTCCTACTCTCTTAGATGTTTGCTCCATGATTCTGAAGGTGATTCCGCGCACTGAGGTTTCCTTAACTCCCTCTCGTGCTTTACTTAACCACTATGTTGAAGCTCTCCCTCCATTTATTGGGCCTCGTGGCGGTGGTAATGGGTCTCCCTGCAGTGGGCGTGAGGGCCGCACCCATTCTAGGCGACAAATCACTTGCCCTATGTACCCATTGTGGCCGGGTAAATCATACTGAAGCTACTTGTTACCAAAAACATGGGTTCTCACAACTTCTCCCTCTGCATGCCTCTCCAGCAGTGGATACTCCCAGCACGTCCTGCACTAAAATTGACATCTTACGGGAGGAACTCAGACAACTCCGGGAGCTGGTTACTCGTACCTCTGTCTCTATTGTCTCCTCCTCCGACGAGGGTATATCTTGTTTTTCTCTTAGCTCCTCTTGGATAGTGGACTCTGGGGACACAAATCACATTACTCCGCAAAACCCTTTTCGATACATGAATACTACTACTCCCAAATTTATCACTATTGCCAATTATGCTACCACCTCTGATTGCGGATTAGATGTTCCTCTGAATCCGTCCATTTCTCTACATTCTGTACTTCATGTCCTTGACCCATAATTTAAGTTAACTTTGTTAGTCGTCTTTTGCATGATCATGATTATTCCATCACTTTTACCTCTTCTTCCTTTGTGGTGCTGGATTGACGGATGCGGAGTATCATTGGTAAAGATCGACTATCAAATGGGCTCAACACTTTGCACCTTCCCACCGCCGCATTATCCTTTGTTACTTTTGTTGATTGACATCGACGCCTTAACGATGCTCCTCTTACTCCAAGAGGCTCTTCCTAATTTTACGTTTTCTTAATTTACATGTGAATCTTTTATTTACACGAAACAACACTGGTATATCATATCCCATAATTGTACTAGTAGCCCTGCTCCTTTTGCTTTAGTTAATTCATACATTTAAGGTCCCTATAAAACTATTAGTTTGTCTGGATATTGTTTTTTTTTACTTTTTATTGATGATAAATCTCGAATGACATGAGTGTATTTACTGTGTGATTACTCCAAATTACTATGTTGTTTTTTCACTCATTCCTCACCGAAACTCGTACTCAATTTTCATGCTCTATTAAAATTCTTTGGATCGATAATATTCACAAATATACCGATCATGAATTCCAAGAAACCTACAATACCTAGGAGATTATCCACCAAACGTAATGTTTATGTACCCCAACAACAAAACGGTGCGATCGAGCGGAAGAACCACCACATTCTTGAGGTTGCTCGTCCCTTATGTTTCAAATACAAGTTCCCAAGAATTGTTGACACTTCACTATTACCACCGTGTGCTATTTAATTAATCGTATGCCTTCGACTATTTTAAACTTTGCTACTCCCTTCTCCATCTTATTCCCCTCCACACCTCCCTTCCTCATGTCTCTTCGTGTTTTCAGGTGTCCGTTTTCTCCATCATCTTGACCCTCTTATGGACAAGCTGGCCCCTCGTGTTACACAATATATCTTTGTTGAGTACTCTCGCACATAGAAGGGCTATGTGTGCTACTCTTTCACTGATAGGAATCGGTCACATACAATGATATCACTTTCCTCGAGTATCAACCATTCTACCCCTCGACTCCTCAAGATAACTCTCCATCTGCTATCTCTCATCCTAACGTCCTTATCAACCACATTGCACCTCCCCTGCTCGCAACACCACCTCCCGTGCTCCCAACTCCACCCCTTTCCTCTTCATGTGTAGACTCATCGTCGTTCTTGGTTCGATGCCCTGTGACAGTTGCCCTCTACTGATGAAGCTCCAAGACCAGCTTATCTGATGATGCGACCCAGTAGCTAGCACTCTAGTTCGTCTCGTTATTGTTTTTTTATTTACTTACAGTCGCAACTATGTATGCTATTTTCCTGTCATTGTGCGAACTTTTGTTATTATGGCCTGACACACAAAATTGACCACCTCGCGTGACCCTGAATGGATTGGTTCGGTTTGGAATGGGCTGGGTGGTTCGTCGCGTTTTTATTTGTTTGATGACATTTGCTGAAATTAATATTTATAACTAATATGCGTTATTGTATAATTTATTGATTGAGAGGGGAGAAGTGGGCCTATAAATACTATCACCCCGATGCCCTAACTCCTGGGTTGAGAGATTTTACTGAAAGCATTCTTGCCTCTCGGTGAAAAACTCGCCGTCAAGCTCACGTCGCCAGTCCGGTCCAAATCCCGCCGCTGTGCTCCCTGGGTACATTTCTCCACCAGTTTTTTCCTCCTCCCGAAGCCGCCGCCTCCCGTGAACCCTATTTCTGCCCTGACACCTGAAGTCGCCAACCTCCCACTCAACCTCCACGACCCTGCATCGCGCTACCGTCCGACTTCGCTCACTCCGTTCTTCATCGGCTGGCTCGACTCTGGAACCCTCATATGCCCTGACAACCTTCACCATCACCTACTATGTTTCCTCCCGTCCATCTCCTCACCTCACAGCCACCAACCCAAACATTCCTTCCATCCTTCCTCCAATCCCCACTGTTTTCGCCCCAGACCCACCGCACAGGCCACTGATTTCCCTATTCAAAAAATACCAGCCCCATTTTCTCCTCCACCATCCTCAACCCTGTCACCGCCTGACTGCCACTCTCCGCCTGCTGTGACTGCACCATGAAGGGATCGGAAAGATGTTGTCGGAACCCTCCTGGTGAGATCTTCCCTTTCTCTACCTCTCAATCTTCTTAATAGCAATTATTATGGTAATTTTAACAAGTTTGTCACATTCAAGTGTAGCGCTTGTTTTCCCTAATCATTCCTAGCCGTTATTCTATTTTGTGTTGGTCTCTTGCTTAATTTGTGTTCTTGCCACATTTATTTTAAAAGCCTATAACTTTGGAAGATGAAAGCTGCATTTTCTGTTATTCGGTGGTGTGCCTTTTCTAGAAAATTTAATATTGTGCCAAGTGAATCCCGTTTAGATTTAAAATTTACGAAGCCCAGTTTACATCATCTAACTACAACACCTACCCAGAATGTTGCCCCCTTACCGCTCACCCTCTCTCTCATTATGTCTCCTTTCACCACATATCTCCTGACTTTCGTAGGTTTGCAACTTCTTTGTTGTCCATTTCTACCCCTCTTTTGTGCTGGAAGATCTCCAACCTCCGAGGTGGCGGGCTGCGATGAATGACAAAATGACTGCCCCTTGGGCTGATCGAACATGGAACCTTGTCTTCCTTCCTCTTGGCCAATCCTATGTGGGATGTAAATGAGTCTTCATTGTCAAGCACCTTCCTGATGGGACGTTTGAGCATCTTAAAGCTCGTCTTGTGGCCCACAATTTCACTCAACAATATGGACTCAATTATTAAGAGATGTTCTCTCCAACCGCTAAGCTGAATGCGATTCAGGTACTGATTACCTTGGTCATCCATTGTCATTGACAATTGTTTAACCATGATATCATGATGCATTCCTTACGATGATTTAGCCGAGACTGTCCATATACAACAACTTCTTGGTTATGAAACACGAGGGGCCTTAAGCAATCTATTTGAGCTTGGTTTAACAAGTTTAGTTAGGCCATTTAGGATGTTGGATTCACTTAGAGCTCGACAGACTTCTCCTTATTCACTCGCCGTTTTCCCACCAGTACCGTGATACTTATGTATGTTGATGATATTCTCATCATGGGCGGCAATCTGAATGGTATCTCTCTGATCAAGAAGCACTTGGACTCACACTTTCAGACCAAAGATTTGAGATGCTTCCGATACTTCTTGGGTATTGAGGTAGCTCATCGGTTCGATGGGCTTGTTCTATCTCATTTGAAGCACTGCCTCGATTTTCTTTACGTTGCAGGTTACTCTGGTTGCATGTCCTCTAACACACCAATGGATGTCAATCACTATGTCTGTGTTCACGCGCCTGACTATGATCTTCTTCTTCCGAATCTGGAGTACTATCGTCTCCTTGTTGGAAAGCTTATCTAACTGTCACACGACTTGGTTTCTTATTTGTTGTTGGTGTGGTTAGCCATTTCATACATGCTCCTCGGATATCGCACCTCCAAGCCATCAAAAGAATCCTCCGGTATCCGAATAATGCTACAAGACAAAGTCGTGCATAATCCTTCCTCTTCTCTATCATTAATTGCCTATTTTGATGCATATTATTCCGTCTCCCTCGATGATCGTCGGTCTACGAGTGACTATTGCACATATTTTGGAGGACATCTTGTCATTTGGCTGAGCAAGAAGCATACGGTGGTGTCACGCTCCTCTGCGGAGGTTGAATATCGTTCGTTGACGTCTGCTGTTTCAAAATTCACGTGGCTGGAAAGTCTCCTTTTTGATTATGGTGTCATGCTCCCCTCTTTGACCGTCCTATACTATGATTGTGAAGGTTTCGTTCATATTATTGAGAATCTACTCTTTCTTGAATGCACCAAACATTGTTGTCGATTGTTATTTCATCCGGAAAAATGTTCAATTTTGCAAATTTTTTTTGCGACATATACCTTCCATCGAATCTCAGATTTTCTCATTAAGACCCTACTGCGCTTCCTATACCGACAGTTCGTTCCAAGCTTGGTGCCTCCAATCTGTATGTTCCATCTTGTGGGGGGAGTGTAGAACCATGAATAAACCCAATGTAAAGGCCTACTTCTTGGCCCATTAGGAGATTCCTCTCATGTATAGATTAGCCCCACATCTTGATTTGGAGTTAAGATTTCACTCCTCCCTCCTATATATATATATATCTTTATTATATAAATGAATATACATATCTTGAAAGCACACCGATCTTTTAATTTGGACCATACGATCAAACTGCATCAAAGATTTGCCACCGTCGGATCCATGGCCACAAAATATACATAAATGATTGTAATGTATGTGAATGTATGAAAGTATTAAAATATTTGAGCTCCAAAATTCACTTTCTATGCAGTTTCATTATTCCTCTTCACTGTTCTATGAACATTGGTTCATATATGATTATAGATGACTTGCTTTGTTAGTATATTTGTTAGTTACTAATCTTGATTTGTGGGACCATTATTGCTTGCACATATTAATTTTTAGCCCTCTAATCGGAGGAAAGGATAATTTGCTTGCTTACTAAATTTTTTTGCTACATATTTGTGATAATTGTGTGAGATTTATGCCTTTATTATTGCTTGTAATTTATTGTTTGATCGTTGCCTGCATCCGTACATCACTCTGGGCTAGACATTGTTCATTTCCTCAGACGCTGCACCTATTGTTTACATTATTTGGATCCACTATCACATCCGTATCCTGGGTAATTGAATCATGGAAATTGGCTCTTTGCAATGCATGTTTAAACTCTTTTGCCTCTTTATTATTTATAAAATTTAAAGCCACTTTTGACCATTATTTTCATGCATGATAATTTGCTTTTGAGCTGCTGTACGTTGCAGAGTAATAACCTTCTTAGCAAATCTTACAGGAACATCTTTTTATCGTGTGCGAGTTACTTCGGGCAAATCTATACGAGTTTCAGAAATTTAATCAGGATTTAGGCGGGGATATATACTTCACGTTGCAAAGAATACAGGTACTTTTTGAGTAATTCCCCTCGAAAAGAATGTTACTAGATTCTTTTAGTTTTGCTAAATTGTTGTGAACTCCAATTAGGAGATCAAAAAGTATTTCATTTTGAACATATTGCCACATAAGTGCACACATTTATAAATAGGTTTTACTCAAATTTTACTATATCAAGAAGATGATTAAGTGCCATCCTTAATCCGCTGTGATCTTTTTGGGAATATTTGTAGATGGATGTTAGTATTTGCTTTGATTTTGTTTAATCAGTGTGTTGAAGGAAATATATGTAAAAGCCCAAAATAAGGCTCATCTTGAGTCCACTTCCTCTTTAGCATTTAGTCCCACAATTTAGATTGGGATTCCTTCCCTTCCTCTCATCTTATATTAGTGTACAAATACGTAGAGACGATTGAGAAATTAATAAAAATTAAATTTATTTCTCTATTTTTCATGTATTTCTACATGGTATCAGGGGGCAATCGACCTAAATAATTTTAGGTCTTGCTCTAGCTTGTACCAGTTTTTGCTCTTCTAGGCGGTTAGAACTTTGTCTAACCGTAGCTGCCCCGTTTCTGCTCCTCCTGACGACCCCCCTTCCCACCCTTCTCCTTTTATAAGTTTTCTCTGGGCCCCAACGGATTGTCGCTCCCTCCCTCTCTCTTGTCTAGTTGCGTTTCTTCTTCTCTTATCGCGCTTATCTAGCTCTTCGACTCTTAGTTGTCGCTGCTTGCCCCTCTCTTAGCGCCTCTGTTCAGTTTCTACTTGCAACTCCTGGTCTCCGTGATCTCTCCATGCGCCTGCTCACCGGATTTATGCGAGAAGAAATCAAGCCAGACTCTCCCGCTTTTTCAATTCTGCCGCCAGGCCTCATGCTCGCCACTCCTAGTCTCCAAGGTGTCTTCCCGCGAGCTTCCCTCTTCATCGGGTCGTCTGTTCGTCATTTTTGGTTGCTGCTCGTCACTGGTAACCACCGATTGACTTTTTCTGCTCGACAGTGTCCTGTCTCCTCTGCTTGTCGCTTGGTCGCCTGGCTCGTCGCACCTTCCGACAGGGTAACCACAAAAGTCTAACCGCGGGATCTCTCTGACTGGTGTCCTTCCCACAAGAGTCTAACTGTAGGATCCTGACTGCGGGACCTTCTTTCTGTGCGCAGTTTCCTGCATGCATCAGTCTTCCGTTGGCTAACCGTAGCTGGGTGACCGTTGCTGCCTTCCTTTATCGCAATGGCTGTGAATGATGCATCGTCCCTTCCTAGTTCCTTCTCGTGCAACTATCCCTCTTCCTGAAGTTCGCGATGAGCTTCAGATCACCACCATTTCTCTTAGTGGGAAGAAGAATTTTGTTGAGTGGATGCACTATGTCCATCGTGTTCTTCAGACAAAGAGACTTTTGTATCATCTCACCAAGGACACCCCTTCTGCGCCCACTGACAAATGGGTCCGTGATGATGGTTGTGCCCAATCATGGATCCTTAATTCCAGGAATAGTGAACCTTATCGTATGACCATATATCATGAGATGACAAAGGCAATGTGGGAGGACATGCATTTTCTCTATTCTGGCAAAGACAATCTTCAACATCTATTTGACATCATAACGGACCTTCAATCTCTCGACTCAGGGGTTGATGGCGACTTAACTCCTTTGTTGTGCGATCCAAAATCTTAGTCGAGGCCTGGATTCAGTATCAGCCTCCAACCGTGGATCTTGCTGCCTAACGTGCTCAAAAAGAGGGTGTTGGTATTATCTCTACAACGTCCGAGCTCAGATCTTCTCGTCCTCCACCATTCCCTCCCTCTCCGATGTTTGCTCTATGCCGTTGAAGGTGACACTACCCCCAGATGCTCCCAGACCTCAATCTCCATCTCTCCTCCATCACTCATCTATATCTCACCCCACTCCTCCATCAACTCATAGAGGTCACACTGGCTACCGAAGTAGAGGTCGAAGAGGCCGGCCTTGTCTCAAGTGTACTCATTGTAGCAGAGATGGACATCTTGAAGCAACTTGCTATCATAAGCATGTTATGCCTCCGCCATCCTAAGCTTCCGTTTGTGCTGATACGTCTTCTATCACCCGTGCCAACATTGATGTCATGCGCATCCAGCTCCAGCATCTCTAGGGGCCACTCAATCGTCCATCAGGCTCTGTTGCTTCTATTTCAAATGAAGGTATCTCTTGTCTCTCCCATAGTCTGCATTGGATTGTGGACTCCGGTGCCACTCATCATATAACTCCGTAGAAACCACCTCAGTATTTGGACTATTTGTATCTCAAGTTTATCATAGTGACCAATGGTGACACCGCCCCTGTCTCTGGTTCCGCTAATATGCCTCTCAGTTCTTCTATCTTTCTTCGCTTGGTCTTTCATGCCTCGGGCTCTACTTTTAATCTTCTTTCGATTAGTCGCCTTACTCAAGATCTTGACTGCTCTGTAACATTCACATCTTCTTCTTTTGTTATACAGGATCTGTAACGCCCCAGGTTCAGGAAACCCCTTTTCAGGAAGGTACCGTCCGACGGCCGAGCTACCGCTGGCGGTAGCTCGGTGTTCTCAACGGTCTCGACGCTCTCGGCGTCTCAGCGCATGCTAGCGCCGGGCGGTAATGAATACCGCACGACGGTAGACCACTCGACGCTTGGGTTGAGGCACTCAACGCTCCCGATGTTCTCGAGAAGCGCTAGCGCGGGGCGGTAGCTTGACGATTTATTTGACAGAGTTCTTGGGTTGCTACCGCGCGGCGTTAACCTTACCGCAGGCGGTAGCGCAGTTTTTGTCGTTTCCTTCCAAACGTGCAAACTACTGTGCGACGATAGCTTTCTACCGCGTGGCGGTAGCATAGCAGTTATGACGAGTCCACGTGTCACCGCCCAATTGGATTTCTGAGCGGTGGCGTCCTCGAGAAGCCGAACGATTGGGATACCGCGCGGCGGTAACTTCCTACCGCGCGGAGGTAGCTCTCATAAAATGAATTTCTTGAGGAATAATGACCGTCCACTGGTTTTATTTGGAGATCCGACGGCTGGTCCGTGCCTCTGCGGGTATATGGCCGGGAGTTAGGTTTTCCCAACTCATTTCTTCATTGACTTTCTCTTTCTAAGTACTAGAGAGAAGGGAGAGTGAAGAAGGAAGAAGAAGGAAAAGATCCTGCCGCCATTGGAGTTCTGAAGCTCCAATTCGCAAGCCGAGTCCGGATTTGTGGAGGCAAGGTCGTTGCGTTCGCGTCCATCCATCTAGATCTTGGGCATGACACCGAAGAAATCGCAAAGGGTAACGATTCTCTACTTGGACATGTGAAGTCCTCTTCCTTTTGCATAGAAAACCCTCTCCCGCGAGTGTGCGGTGAGCGTGAGGTATTTCTTCGGGTAGATATGGATTATCCCCGTAGTTTTGCATATAGAGTTCGGAATCGAATTACAGACATAGGCATGGTGTGTGAAGCCCATCCGGACGAGTTGGTCTGGGTTGGTGATGTTTTCATTATGCATGTATTGCCGGAGAAGACTCCGTGCCGTTTGTTTTTCGGGTTTCTACGTGGTAGATTGCAACAGTGAGCCTTGGGGAGTAATCTCAAGGAGCACCCGAAAAACTTGGCAGAAACACATTTCTGCCAGGTACCGCGCCGCGTTAATGATACCGCCGGCGGTAGCTCTGTGAGAGAGCTGTTGTGAGGCCTGTCTCGCGGAGACCTGGGGCCAGTATGTGGGGCTGAGAGCTCTGGGAGCCCAGCTTGGTGGCCTGAGAGCCAACCTTGTGCATAACCGGGTTATGAATTATTGTATGATTGATACATCGGGAATCGGGGAGGCTGACCCGCGCCGATGACTTAAATTGATATGATGATGCGAGTAACGGGTTGAGCTGAACCGTACCCGCTCTATGTTGTTCGGTTAAAGAGACCTAATGTACGTGACACTTACCGGGGGCATAGAGGGCGAGTCTTATGCTTCGGCCGGAAAGACTTAAATGCTCAAGATGGTTGCCATCCTGGGGGCGGCGGTGAAGCCTCAGAATGGATCAGATTCACCAAGAATGTCCCTGAGAGCACGGGTGTGGCCGTGCGTGCCTACGCCTGTGGTGAAGTGTGCTTAAATTGTACTTTCAATATCATGATTGGTTATACTAATGAAATGCAGGGGAGGAACACCACTGCCCTGAGTAAGGGGTGAGGTCGTTATAATTTGGTCAGTTTTACTGACCGTTGCCTTGTTTTACCACCGTACGGTGGATTGTTCTTATGCAGGAACATGTGAGCCTAGTGACAAGTAGCGGGATGAAACCCTTGATGTTGTGCTGGCCCTTGAAGGCCAAAGCAAAATGTTTTCTTTTCTATGTTCATGTGTGGCCGGCCTGCGTGCCGAAGTATGTAAAACACTTATTGTCTAAGTAAACGGTTGCAAGGCCATAAGGCCGAGACTTTTGTGTATGTTTTTTCTTTGCTTTTGTGGCTGTAGTGGACATTCATGTTATGTTTATGGTTTTTTATAACTGTATTTTAAAAGTTTCCGCTAGAATGCTCTGAGTTAGGATTTCGAACTCCTATGGTAGTATTTTGGTATTAATGCGTACCTCTGCTGACTGTCCGTGGTATATGGCGTGGGGTCCCGGCCGGACCTTCTGTTATATTCCATGTGACGGATGAGGGTGTTATAATTTGGTATCAGACTACGGCGTCAGTCTTACTTAGGAGAATTCGTGGACGAATTCTTTCTAAGGGGTGATGAGCACTGCCATGTGCGTCATCGTTATACCATGAAAAGAACTCATGAATGTCCACTTAGGAATGAAAATACACTTGTTTGAGGAACCTGAGTGTTCTAATAATTGCGTTTAGGCAATCTGTTTGTCGCTTAATTGTGTGTTCTTACAAATATAGGTGACCAGGAGTGGTGCAGGACAGTCGGAACGTCCGCACTCTGCGGAAAGCAGCGCACCTAATGACGTGCCTGCAACCCCTCCTTCAGCTGAGACGATAAGACTTGTAGCTGAGGCGGTATTTGCGATGATAAACGCCCAGCCAGGGTGGCAATCACAACCTCCTGCCCCCGTTATGGAGCAGGTGCCACTTCGTGCAACAGAGCCTGAAGTGGTAGAAAGAGTGGCTGTAGAACCTTTGGCGCCAAGGAGAGCGACAAAAAGGAAGCTTTAACATGTGATGAGCTTCAATCCTCCAGTATTTTCAGGGACTGGATCCCCAACCCAGAACGAGGATTGACTCTCTCGTGTTAAGAGAGTCATGTCAGCGATTGAAACGGAGGAATTACAGAAGACCAACATAGCCACTTTCCTGTTAGATGGTGAGGCGAGACTGTGGTGGGAAGAGTTGGAACTGCATCACTTGGTTGGGAGACAACTCACCGATGTCTCGATAGAGTTCTTGAGGTTATTCCTGGCTAGATACCTCCCCTCTGCTCAGAAGATTGACATGGAAAATCAGTTCCAGAGACTGTCGCAGGGAGTTAGTAGCGTGGATGAGTATCTCCATTAGTTCACAAGGTTGGGTCGTTACGCTGGCTCTACGTTTGCTGACGAGGAGCGTAAGACCAACCGGTTCTACGAGGGTCTGCTGATGACCTAAGGCTACTGCTCTCTGGGCCTATGACGCAGGGTTTTCTAACTCTGGTCAATACCGCCCGATCTCTGGAGAAAGATATGAAGAGAGTTCAAGAGAAGAAGGACTCAAGCTGGAAGAAGTCGGAGTTCAAAGTGCCGAGCTCCTTAAAGTCTGGTTTCCGTAAGTGGAACAAGAAGGCCTGGACTTCGGGTCCAACCCCTTCTTCGGGTGTGTCTGGGGCAACTACAGGCCGAGCCCAGGACGCTTGCTAGTTGTTATAACTGTGGAAAGCCGGGACATTTTGCCCGAGATTGTTGGAGCGGACGTTCGAAGTCCGAGAAGAAGCCTGAAACAACTTACGCGGAGAAGGGAAAGGCGGTGGAGTCAACCACATCCCACTATGCTCCAGCCCAGCCTAGAGTGTACAACCTTGGCCAACAGGAGGCCATAAAGTAGGCTGATGTGGTGACAGGCTTTGTTTTGATCCTTAATTGTTCGGCGAGAGCATTGTTCGATACGGGAGCTTCACATTTCTTTTTGTTCGAAGAATTTGTATCGCGCATCGGAGTACCTTCTTCGATGACAAGCGACAAATTGGATGTGCTGCTGCCTAACGGGTGTTCTATGCGCGCGGATAGAGTTTGTTGCGTGAAGACACAGATTGTGAGTCAAGAGTTTGACTTGCAAGCGTCGCTACTACCGATAGTGGAGTTCGATGTGATCTTTGGTATGGACTGGCTCTCGGAGCAGCGTGCGTACTTGATTGCAACCGTAAGGTGGTCAGACTGGGACTGGATACAGATCGTGAGACGACGTTCTCTGGCATGAAGGGATCGAACAAGACTTTGATGTCTGCTCTTCAGGTGGTTAAGGCAGTTCGTAGTGGTGCAGAACTATTTTTCACGCTAGTGGTGACTTCAAAGCCCAAACCAGGTCTGGATAGTATCCCAGTTGTATCAGAGTTTCCTGATGTTTTTCCTGAAAATCTCCCTGGAGCTCCACCTCAACGAGAGATTGACTTCACCATTGAGCTAGTGCCAGGTTCCAAGCCTGTATCACGCTCCCCGTACCACTTAGCGCCTAAGGAGATGGCGGAATTGAAGACACAACTTCAAGAGCTATTAGATCAAGGGTATGTGCGTCCAAGTTCGTCGACTTGGAGCGCGCCAGTCTTTTTTGTTAAGAAGAAGGACGAGAGTTTACGTCTGTGTATTGACTACCGAGAGTTGAATAAGCTGACAGAGAAGAATAGATATCCGATCCCGAGAATTGATGATCTGTTCGATCAGCTAGTCGGGTCGACTGCATACTCGAAGCTAGATTTGAAATCCGGGTACTATCAACTGAGGATAAGGGAAAGTGACATTCCCAAAACAGCTTTCAGCACACGTTATGAGCATTATGAGTTCACCGTCATTCCGTTTGGGCTGACGAATGCATCATTCGTGTTTATGGATTTGATGAACATGACATTCAGAGAGTACTTGAACCAGTTCCTGATAGTCTTCATTGATGATATACTGGTGTACTCACAGTGCGGGGATGATCATTTCAAGCATCTACATATGGTATTGGGACGTTGAGGAGGAACCAACTGTATGTCAAGTTCTTCAAGTGTGAGTTTTGGTTGTCCTCGGTAGCGTTCCTTGGTCATGTAATTAGTGGAGAAGGTATTGCGGTGGATCCGGCTAAGATAGTTGCGATACGAGAGTGGCCTATGTTGTCTTCTATGGCGGAAGTCCGGAGTTTTCTGGGGCTTGCTGGCTATTACAGACGCTTCGTGGAGAACTTCTCGCGGATATCATTGCCCCTCACTACTCTGACAAGGAAGGATCAGAAGTTTGTTTGGTCGCCAGAGTGCGCACAAGCTTTCGAGGAACTAAAGTGTCGTTTAACCACGACACCTGTCTTATGTTCGCCTTGTGGTTCGGAGGGCTACGAAATTTACAGTGACGCCTCTAGGAGTGGATTGGGCTGCGTTCTGCTCCAACACGGGAAGGTGATAGCCTATCGCGCCAGTTGAAGGTGCATGAGAGGAATTACCCGGTCCATGATTTGGAATTGGCGGTCGTGGTATTCGCTCTCAAGCTTTGGAGGCATTATCTGTATGGGGTAAAGGTCGATATTTATTCAGATCACAAGAGTCTGAAGTATCTGATAGATCAGAAGGACCTGAACATGCGTCAACGAAGGTGGATGGAGTTCCTTGTGGACTACACCTACGAGATACATTATATTCCCGGGAAGGGGATTGTTGTGGCAGATGCTTTGAGCCGTAGGACTTCTGCGCGGGCCAACTGGTTACAGATGCACGACAAGCGGCTTATTCAGGACTTGGAGGCCTTGGAGTTGGACGTGAGCTTGAAACGTCACTGGGCGGAAGCCGTTGATGGGTCTAACAACCAGTTCTCTATCGACGATGGCCTTTTATGGAAAGGCAGTCGATTGTGCGTTCCCAATATGGGGAAGTTACGAGAAGAATTGATGTACGAGGCGCATTTTACAAAATACTCAATTCACCCCGGGAGCACCAAGATGTTCAAGGACATGAAGGAACTGTTCTGGTGGCCAGGTCTGAAGAAAGACATAGCGTTATATGTGGCGAAGTGTCAGACTTGTGCCTTGGTGAAGGCCGAATGCCAGAAGCCTGGCGGATTCCTGAAATCCTTGCCTATACCAGTGTGGAAGTTTGACGACATCTCCATGGATTTTGTGCACGGGTTGCCGAGATCGCGCAAGGGGAACGACGCTATTTGGGTAGTCGTTGATCGCTTAATGAAGGTGTCACATTTCATACTCAATAGGAAGGATGATTAAGTGGAGAAGCTGGCGAAGCTTTATGTGGACAGCATAGTCCGTTTGCACGGCGTACCCTGGAGTATCGTTAGTGACCGAGATGGTCGGTTCACGTCAAATGATTGGAGGTTCATTCATCAGTTGTTGGGTATCAAGTTGCATTTTAGCATGACTTTTCACTCACAGACAGATGCTCAGGCTGAAAGGGTGAATAGGACATTGGAAGATATGCTTCGTATGCGTGCTTTAGATTTTGGGAAAAGGTGGGAGGACCATCTTTTTATGATTGAGTTCGCGTATAATAACAGTTACCAAGCCAGCATTCAGATGACGCCTTTTGAGGCTCTGTACGGGAGGAGGTGTCGTACGTCGTTGGCTTGGGTAGAAACGGGAGAATCGAAGCTGTATAAGCGAAGGGACGTTGAAGATGTTACTTCAACGATACGGTTGATTCGAGAACGGCTACTTATTGTTCAAGATAGGCAAATCAAGTACTACAATGCCAAGCATCAGAACGTGGAGTTTGCGGTGGGCGATTGAGTATACCTCAAGATAAAGTCGTTTAAAGGCGTATCAAGGATTCGACGCTTAAAGAAACTTAGTCTGAGGTATGTTGGGCCTTCTGAGATCTTGGAGCGGGTTGGTGAAGCCGCCTATCGTTTGGCTCTCTTGGTGGAGTTAAGCGGATTGCACGTTGTATTTCACATCTCAGTGCTGCGAAAGGCCATTCAAGAGCCTACTCAAGTGGTAGCTGTGAATCAAGTACCGGTCGATAGCGGGTTGGCGACGAGGGTCAAGCCCATTCGGATCGAGGACGTGGAAGTCAAGCAGCTGCTGCGGATTAGATCTCTAAAAATGGTCAATGTCCTTTGGAACAATTGTGGCCGAGAAGAGTTGTCTTGGGAGCGCGAGCAAACTATAAGGGAGGAGTTTCCCGAGCTTTTTCCCTAAGGTAACCTGATGTATTGTTTTCTTTTTCTATTTTCCTGTAACTTTAAATTTCGGGACGAAATTTCTTTAAGTGGGGGAGAATTGTAATGCTCAGGTTCAGGAAACCCCTTTTCTGGAAGGTACCGCCAGACGGTAGAGCTACCGCGATGGTAGCTCGGTGTTCTCAGCTGTCTCGATGGTCTCGACGCTCTCGGCGTCTCAGCGCATGCTAGCGCTGGGCGGTAATGAATACCGCGCGGCGGTAGACCACTCGACGCTTGGGTCGAGGCACTCAACGCTCCCGATGTTCTCGAGAAGCGCTAGCGCTCGGCGGTAGCGGTAGCGCGGGGCGGTAGCTTGACGATTTATTTGACAGAGTTCTCGGGTTGCTACCGCGCGACGTTAACCTTGCCGGAGGCGGTAGCGCAATTTTTGTCGTTTCCTTCCAAACGTGCAAACTACCGCGCGGTGATAACTTTCTACCGTGTGGCGGTAGCATAGCAGTTATGACGAGTCCACGCGTCACCGCCCAATTGGAGTTCTGAGCGGTGACGTCCTCGAGAAGCCATCCATCTAAACTGAATTCTTGGAGGAATCATGACCGTCCACTGGTTTTATTTGGAGATCCGACGGCTGGTGCGTGCCTCTGCGGGTATATGGCCAGGAGTTAGGTTTTCCCAACTCATTTCTTCGTTAGCTTTCTCTTTCTAAGTACTAGAGAGAATGGAGAGTTAAGAAGGAAGAAGAAGGAAGAGATCCCGCTGCCATTGGAGTTTCGAAGCTCCAATTCGCAAGCCGAGTCCGGATTTGTGGAGGCAAGGTCGTTGCGGTCGCGTCCATCCATCTAGATCTCGGGCATGACACCGAAGAAATCGCAAAGGTTAACGATTCTCTACTTGGACATGTGAAGTTCTCTTTCTTTTGCATAGGAAACCCTCTCCCGCGAGTGTGCGGTGAGCGTGAGGTATTCCTTCGGGTAGATATGGATTATCCCCGTAGTTTTGCATATAGAGTTCAGAATCGAAGTACGGACATAGACATGATGTGTGAAGCCCATCCGGACGGGTTTGTCTGGGTTGGTGATGTTTTCATTATGCATGTATTGCCGGAGAAGACTCCGTGCCGTTTGTTTTTCTGGTTTCTACGTGGTAGATTGCAACAAGGAGCCTTGAGAACTAACCACAATGAGCACCCGAAAAACTGGGCAGAAACACATTTCTGCCAGGTACCGCGCGACGTTAATGATACCGTCAGCAGTAGCTCTGTGTGAGAGCTGTTGTGAGGCCTGTCTCGCGGAGACCTGGGGCCAGTATGTGGGGCTGAGAGCTCTGGGAGCCCAGCTTGGTGGCCTGAGAGCCAACCTTGTGCATAACCGGGTTATGAATTATTGTATGATTGATACATCGGGAATCGGGGAGGCTGACCCGCGTCGATGACTTAAATTGACATGGTGATGTGAGCAACGGGTTGAGCTGAACCGTACCCGCTCTATGTGGTTCAGTTTAAGAGACCTAATGTACGTGACACTTACCGGGGGCATAGAGGGCGAGTCTTAGGCTTCAGCCGAAAAGACTTAAATGCTCGCGATGGTTGCCGTCCTGGGGGCGGTGGTGAACCCTCGGAATGGACTGGATTCACCAAGAATGTGCCCTGAGAGCACGAGATGTGTGGCCGTGCGTGCCTACGCCTGTGGTGAAGTGTGCTTAAATTGTACTTTCAATATCATGATTTGTTATACTAATGAAATGCAGGGGAGGAGCACCGCCGCCTTGAGTAAAAGGTGAGGTCGTTATAATTTGGTCAGCTTTAGCTGACCGTTGCCTTGTTTTACCACCGTTCAGTGGATTGTTCTTATGCAGGAACAGATGAGCCTAGTGACAAGTAGCGGGATGAAGCCCCTCTTGATGTTGTGCTGACCCTTGAAGGCCAAAGCGAAGTGTTTTCTTTTCTACGTTCATGTGTGGCCGGCCTCCGTGCCGAAGTATGTAAAACACTTATTGTCTAAGTAAACGGTTGTAAGGCCATAAGACTAAGATTTTTGTGTATGTTCTTTCATTCCTACTGTGGCTGTAGTGGACATTCATGTTATGTTTATGGGTTCTTATAACTGTTTTTAAAAGTTTCCGCTAGAATGCTCTGAGTTAGGATTTCAAACTTCTATGGTAGTATTTTGGTATTAATACGTAACTCCGCTGGCTGTCCGTGGTATATGACGTGGGGCCCCGATCAGACTTTCTGTTATATTCCATGTGACGGATGAGGGTGTTACAGGATCAATGGATGCAAAATATCATTGGTAAAGGACGATTGTCTAATGAGCTCTATCTTTTGGACGTTTCTCCCACATTTCTCTCATATGTTACCTCTGTTTATTGGCACCAATGACTTGGACATGCTCATATTCTAATTCTCAAGAAGACTGTTCCGACTCTACATGTTCCCGACTTTACCTGCGAGTCATGCATCTTTTACAAGCAACATCGTTCTTCTTTTCCCCCTCATTGTACTCGGAGCGAAGCTCCTTTTGATTTAGTGTACTCTGATGTTTGGGGACCATCTAAAATTGCCAGTGTTTCTGGTTACCGTTATTTTTTTACTTTATTGATGATTATTCTCACATGACATGATTATACTTACTGCATGATCGATTGGATCTAACTCGTGTGTTTTGTACCTTTATTAATGAGACTCATACACAATTTTGCATATCAATTAAAACTATACAAACAGACAATACACGTGAATATACTAGTCATGCGTTTGACAAGCTTTGTACTGAGTTTAGGTTCATCCACCACACCTCATGTGCTTATATCCCTTAACAGAATGATGTGACTGAGCGTAATAATCGTCATCTTCTTGATGTTGCTCGCTTACTTATTTTTCAAATGCCGGTTCCCAAGTCATTGACACTTTGTCGTGTATACTGCATGCTATCTCATCAATCACATGCCCTCCTCCATTCTCAACTATACGATAAAACATGCTCCATACGGGACAATTGAATGCCTAGAGGCTCTTCTTGTGGATCAAGGGTTAACTCAGCAACATAGCCTCGATTATGATGAGAGCTTCTCACCAGCAACCAAGTTAATACTGTTCGAGTCCTAATCTCTTTAGTTGTTCATCGACAGTAGCCCTTGCATCAATTGGATGTCAAGAATGCTTTTCTCAATGACGACCTTCATGAAACTGTCTACATGTACTAACTTCTCGGGTTTGAGACCACGAGAGAATTTCTTGTTTATTATCTCAAGAAATCTATTTATGGTCTCAAACATTCTCCTTGCGCATGGTTTGACAAATTTAGTAAGGTTATCCGTGATGTTGGATTCACTCGGAGCTCGTCTAACTTCTATCTCTTTACTCCTATGTTATTAAAGGCGCGCCCAATGCTCAAGGCCACCAGACTCAAAGGTTTGCGCTTCCATGCGCCTTCTTTGCGCTTTGTAATATAAAAGACATGACTTAGTGAGATTTTTTTTGTAAATTTTTTTCTTCAAAAATTAAGAATAAAATAACGTAAGAACTCAATAATTTTTAATTGATTTAGTATTTGTGAAATATAATTGTGCGTTGAGACTTAGATATGATGCAAGATACCACATTGATTCTATTTTTTAAGAGATATAAACGATAGTAATGAATGATTAATTAGTAGACTAAATGAAGAATTTGATCGAGAAACTGAAATGATGTTTGATGCTGATTATTTAAAATGAATGCGGGGTTGCCTTGCCTTTGTCAGGTGCGCACCTGCGTCTTGAGCCTTGTGCCTAGGCTCTAAGACCCCTTTGCGCCTTGGTGCGCCTTTAATAACCGTCATTGATCGACCGACACAGTGATCTTCCTAGTTTATGTCGATGATATTTTGATTACCGGTAATGATTTCAAAGGAATACAAATGTTCAAGCAACACTTGAATTCAGTCTTTCAAATGAAAGTTCTTAAAAATCTTTGGTACTTCCTTGGCCTTGAGGTAGCAAGACGTCCTGATGGTCTCGTCCTATCTCAACGAAAGTTCTGTCTTGATCTTTTTCATGATGCTGGCTATTCTTGATGCAAATCTGCTGATACTCCTATGGGTGTCAACCACATGCTCTGCGCTCATGACTCCGACTCCATTCTACTTCTTCTAAATCCAGAGTATTATTGTCGTCTTGTAGAAAAGCTGATTTATCTTACAGTTACAAGACCTGATATCTCATTTGTTGTTAGAATTGTCAATCAATATATGCATTCTCCACAGACATCTTACCACCAGGCTGTCGAACGCATTCTCAGATATTTAAAGACTGCTCCTGGACAAGGGCTTGTATACAAACCCTCTTATGCTTCTTTTGTCTCTAATTGCCTATTCTGATGCTGACTATGCTGGCTCCGTGGATGATTGACATTCCACAAGTGAATTCTGTACTTATTTCGGAGGACACCTTATTATCTCGTGCAGCAAGAACCAGTCTGTGGTTGCTCGCTCATCTGCTGAAGCCTGAAGCCAATTATCGTTCAATGATAGCTGTTGTATCTGAGCTTATATGGCTAGAAAGTCTCCTAGGTGATTTGTAAGTCAAACATTCCTCATCGACCATGCTATTTTGCGCCAATCAAGCTACTATACACATTGCCAGGAATCCTATATTCCAGGATCGAACCAAACATATTGAAGTTGATTGTGATTTCATCCGGGAGAAAGTTCAATTGAAGAAGCTAGAATTAAAACATGTTCCT
This sequence comes from Platanthera zijinensis, assembly GCA_039513925.1. NCBI lineage: Eukaryota > Viridiplantae > Streptophyta > Magnoliopsida > Asparagales > Orchidaceae > Platanthera > Platanthera zijinensis. The sequence goes on along the minus strand of CM077093.1, from coordinate 27,522,627 downwards.
GTAGCTGAGCAAGTTGCCGATATTCTCACCAAAGTCTTACCGTGCTCGTTATACTATCAATTCTTGTCCAAGCTAGGTGTTTACGATCTATATGCTCCAACTTTTGGGGATGTGTTAAAGGAAATATATGTAAATACCCAAAATAAGGCCATCTTGAGCCCACTTCCTCTTTAGCATTTAGTCTCACATCGTAGATTGAGATTCCTTCCCTTCCTCTCATCCTATATAAGTTTACAAATACTTGTATGTATAGACAATTGAGAAATTAATAAAAAATATATTTTATTTCTCTCCATTTTTCATGTATTTTACACATTGCATGCTCCATTTTGGAAGGAGATAATCATTATGAGATACTTTTTTCTTGATAATCATAAAAAATATAAATATTTGGGTATGTCAAATGTTACCCTTCAAATAAGTGGCTAAAAGAACTTTCTGTGGGTGTCCCCCTTCTTTTTAAATTTATTGTAGCACCGTTCCATGTCATTATTGCTAGTCATTAAATCAAATGCCCTTATAATGTAATTGCTAGACTGTATCTTGGTATATATTTGATTTCGATGTATTTCTCCCCTATATATAGGGGACCCCTCTCTTGAATAATATCATTGAAGCCCTAATTTGACATGGTATCAGAGCCACCGTGCGACTAACCTCCTGCATGCGTCCTGCTTCCGCCCGTCTCTTGCTGCGCCGATCTCCCATCCGCCTTCCGTCCATCCCCTCTCTCTCACTCATCCTAAATGAACGCTTTGGAAAAGAATTGTACCTGTGACCTAACTCATCTTCCACCTGGAAAGAAGGTCGTTGGTTGTAAGTGGATGTTTACCGTAAAACAGAACTCTGAAGGTTTGGCTGAACGATTCAAAACAAGATTGGTTGCAAGGGGATATACTCAAACTTTTGGAATTGATTATCAAGACACGTTTGCCCCCGTCACAAAAATAAACTCTATACGAGTCCTGCTATTTTGGGCTACGTGCAAGGGTTGAGAACTTAACCAATTGGACGTGAAGAATGCTTTCCTTCATGGAAATTTAAATGAAGAGGTATATATGTATATACCTCCAGGTTTTCCCCCTTCCGGATTTGAAGGGAAAGTGTGCCGTTTAAAAAAGGCAATTTACGGTTTGAAGCAATCTCCGTGGGCTTGATTTGGTCGATTCGACGAAGTCATGAATTCACTTGGATATAAATAAAGTCATGTTGATCATACTTTGTTTATTAAACGAAGAACAAATCTAATAACTGTTCTCATTGTCTATGTTAATGATATCGTCATAACAGAAGATGATATTGAAGAAGTAAAAGCTTTGAAGGTTAATTTGGCAGGGAAGTTTGAAGTAAAAGATCTAGGGAAACTGAAGTATTTTTTGGGAATTGAGGTAGCACGATCTAAACAGGGCATCTTCATCTCCCAGAGAAACTACACCCTTGATTTGTTGGAACAATCTGGTATGAGTGGCTGTAGACCTGCTGATACACTTATGGAAGTGAATCATAGTTTTTGAAGAGATGATGGTGATTCTGTTGAATATGTGGCTGGCTATCAACGCTTGATAATCTACTTATCCCAGACTCGTCCCGACATAGCTTATGCAGTTGGAGTCGTTAGTCGGTATATGCATGCCTCAAAAACAAGACATCTGAATTATGTTTATCGAATCTTGAGATATTTGAATACTTCACCAAGAAGGGGGATCCTTTTCACTCCCAGACTGTAAGATTGAAGTTTTTATCGATGCTGATTGGGCTGGGTCCGTTGAAGACAAACGATCTACATCAGGATATTGCTCATTCGTTGGTGGAAACTTAGTCGCTTGGAGAAGTAAAAAATAATCTGTTGTCTCGAGGTCCAGCGCTGAAGCTGAGTTTAGAGCAATAACACATGATATATGCGAAGGATTATGCATACGCTCTTTGATGTGTGACCTGGGTTTGAATGAGTCCAGTCCTATCCGGCTGTACTGTGACAACAAGGTTGCAATCAGCATTGCAAACAACCATGTCCAACATGACCGCACCAAGCATATCGAGGTGGACATACACTTCATTAAGGAGAAAATCAAAAGAAGATTATATGCATACCGTTTGTTCCCTCAGAAGGACAATTAACTGATATCCTAACTAAGAGTTTTGGCGAAAATCCTTTTTGTGCATGTATTGACAAGTTGGGTAGGAAAAATATAACATGTCCAACTTGAGGGAGAGTGTTAGACCGTATTTTGTTATATATTTCTTTCAATGTATTTCTCCCCTATATATAGGGGACTCCTCTCTTGAATAATATCATTGAAGCCCTAATTTGATAATAATTGTGGAAAAATATGAATGTAAGAGAAATAAAAGAAAATCTTTATTATTTATTTCTCTTATTTTAATACATACAAGTATTTGTACACTAATATAGGAAAAGAGGAAGGAGCACTAATCCCATCTTAAGATGTGTGATTAATTTTTAAAGAGGTAACAATCTCCCGTAAGCTGGAGCATACAAATTGTAAACACCAAGTTTGGACAAGAACTGATAATATAACGGATGTGGCAAGACTTTAGTGAGAATGTCAACAACTTACCCAGTAGCAGGAACATGTTTTAATTCCAGTTTCTTCAGTTGCACCTTCTCCTAAATAAAATGACAATCGACTTCAATGTATTTGTTTCGTTCATGGAATACTAGATTCTTGACAATATGTATAACAACTTGACTGTCGCAAAATAGAGTGGTTGGTGAGGTAAGTCTGACTCCTAAATCACTTAGGTGGCTTCCAACCATGTAAACTCAAACACAACAACAGTCATTGAACGATACTCAGCTTTAGCATATGAACAAGTAACCACAGACTGCTTCATGCTGGGCCAGGTGTTAAGGTATCCACCGAAGTAAATATAAAATCCACTTGTGGAACGACGATCATCCAAAGAGCCAACATAGTCAGCATCAGAGTCGACAATAAGAGACAAGGACGACGAGGGCTTGTATGTAAGCCCTTGTCCAGGAGCAATCTTCAAATATCGATGGATTCACTCGACGGTCTGGAGGGGAGAGATTCGTGGAGTATGCTTGAATCGACTCACAACTCTAACAACACATGATATTTTTGGTTTTGTAATTGTAAGATAAACCAATTTCCATACAAGAAGTCGATAATATTCTGGATTCGGAAGAAGAGGATCGGAGTCGGAGACGTGATTGACATCTGTAGGCGTATCAACAGACTTGCATCCAAAACAGCTAAGATCATGAAGGTCAAGACAGTACTTTCGTTGAGATATGACAAGACCATCAGGTCGTCTTGCTACCTTAAGACTAAGTACAAAACGTTTCTAAATCTTTAATTTGAAACACCGAGTTCAAGTGTTGCTTGATCATATGCATTTCATTGGAATCATTACTCATAATCAAAATATCATCGACATAAAACTAGAGAATCACCGTGTTTGTCACACGATGACGAGTGAATAAAGAGAAGTCAGCCGAGCTTCGAGTATCCAACATCACGAACAACCTTACTAAACTTGTGAATGCTCGATGTGACCTTTTGAGATCATAAATAGATTTTTTGAGGTGATAAACGAGACTCCCCCGTGGTCCCAAATCCGGGAGGTTGGTGCATGTAGACAATCTCTAGAAGGTCGCCATTGATAAAGGCGTTCTTGACATCCAATTGATTTACGTCCAATGTTGATGAACAACTAAGGAGATTAGTACACAACGTATTTAACTGTGCGAGAGGTGAGTTGTTTCATCATAATCGAGACCTTGTTGCTGAGTAAACCCCCGAGCCACAAGACGAGCTTTTAGGCGTTCAACCGTCCCGTATGAACCATGTTTTATCGCAAAGACCCACTTACATCCCACATAAGACTGTCCCGGAGGTAGAAGGACAACATCCCAAGTCTGATTGGCCCATAGAACAAACATTTCCTTAACCATGGATGCACGCCACCCCGGATGTTGAAAAGCCTTCTGTAGAGAGTTAAGAATGGAAATAGAGGATAAAAAAGCTCTGAATTTATGACGTATTGGGGAGAGGCGATGCAAACACACATAATTAGCCATGGGATGAGCAGTAGATACTGGTGCCAGATCGATGAGCAGTAGATACTGGTGCCAGATCGATGAGCAGTAGATACTGGTGCCAGATCGATGAGCAGTAGATACTGGTGCCAGATCTTCAGGCCGCGAGGTATCACTAGTAGAGGGTAATTGTATAGGGCTCAGAACGAGGAGGACGACGTGTACGCACGAAGGAGGGGTGGTTTGAAGGGTACAAAAATCAGGGTTGGAAGGAGTTGTGGAAGATGAGACATAACAGGGATAATAGGACGTGTTAATAGCGTTGGTGCAAGAGTAGCTGGATGAAGAGAGTGAAAAAGCTGGTATTCGTTGAAGGTCACATATGCAGAAATGACAACCTTGCGATTATCAGGAGAGTAGCAGACATGGCCTTTTTGAGTGTGAGAGTAACCAACGAACATATATTTTGTGGCACGAGGAGGGAGCTTGTCAATGGAAGGACCAAAATAATGGACATAGCATGTACATTCAAAGATGCGAGGTGTGATGGAAAAGGGAGGCGTGGAAGGAAAAAGAAGACTAAAAGGGGTTGCATGATTGAGAATAAAGGAGGACATGCGATTGATGAGTGAGCACACTGTAGAAACCGCGAAATTTCAGTAAAGTTTTGGAACCTGCATTTGAAACATAAGTGAGAAGGAGACCTCAAGAAGATATCGATTTTTCCGCTTAGCCACAGAATTTTGCTAGGGTGTATAAGCACATGAAGTTTGATGAATGATTTCAAATTCAGTACAAAGATTAGTAAAAACATGGCTCGCATATTCACGTGCATTGTCGGTGTGAAGCGTCTTAATAGGGCTTAAAAACTAAGTATGAGTCTCAGTAATAAAAGCACGAAATATAGGAGTTAATTCAAAACGATCATGAAGTAAATATAACCTTGTCATACGAGAGTAATCATCAATAAATGTAAGAAATTAGCGATAACTATAAATACTAGTTCTTTTATATGGTCCCCAAATATCTTAGTATACTAAAGCAAAAGGAGCATTGAACGATGTCTTTTTTCGAAGATACATGAGTTGCAAATAAATTCAGTGAGGGGGAGATTGAGAGGAGCTTTCTTGAGGATCGGGAGAGGAGCATGACTAAGATGCCGATGCCAATCAACATAAGTGAGAGATGAGAGAACTGTGGGTAGAACATCCAAAGTATATAGCTCATTGAACAGTTGCCATCTACCAATGATATTCTGCGTCCGTCGATCCTGCCCAACAAAAGATGAGGAAGAGAAAGTTACACAACAATCAAGGTCTTAAGTCAGACAAGTAACTGAAATAAGGTTGAATGGAGATGCCAAAACATGAAGAATCGAACGAAGAGAGAGAGAGAGAGAGAGTTGAAGTAAGGGACATATCGGTAGGGCCAGAAATCGGGGTGGTGTCACCAATAGCCACTGTGGTGAACTTGGGATACGTAGATTGTAAGTATCAAGACAGTTTTTGTGGAGTAATATGGTGTGTGGCAACCGAGTCCACAATCCAAGCGGAGCTATGAGAGAGACAAGAGATACCTTCATTGGAGATCGACACAACAGAGTCAGATGAACGACTGATCATCCCCTAAAGATGACATAGCTGGGTGCGCAAAACATCAATATCGCTACAGGTGGTGGAGGTAGTATCAACCGTAGTGGATGTATGTTTTTGTGAGAGCATACTATGATTACGATAGCAGGTTACCTCACGATGATCATCTCAGCCATAATGAGAACACTTAAGATGAGACCTTCCATTACCTTGAGAAGTGTTGCGACCTCCACAAGCCGAAGGAGGAGTTGGGTAAGATGTAAAAGACTGCTGGTGGAGGGCTGAAGATAGTCCCAGGAACATGGGGGGGGGGGTAACCTTTAGTAGCATGAAGCACACATCTAAAAGAGAGGGAATTGTGGAGGAAGGGAGAATTTGAGCTCGAATGCTGTGGAGATGCGGTGAAACACGAGTTATCATCATGGCTATCCCAACTGCTTCTTTATGTGCTCGTTGAGCGGCGAGGTCCGCTGTTGGAGGCTGATGCTGAATCCATGCCTCCACTAGAGTTTTGGATCGCGCAACAAAGAAGGTTAACTCTCCGGCCAGTCCGAATTCAAGAGATTGAAGGTATTTGATGATATCAAACATGTGTTGAAGGCTGTCCTTACTAGAATAGAGTGAGTGAAGTTACTCCCACATGGGCTTAGCCGTCTCATAGTACATGGCCATCCGATATGGTTCACTGTACATAGAGTTTAGGATCCAGGATTGGACACGACCGTAATCACGAAACCATTCCTCGGCGGGCTCAATAGGAGTAGCCTTTGTCAGATGATGGAGACCTTTGGTCTGGAGAACACGACGGACGGAGTGCACTCATTCAACAAAGTTCTTCCCATTAAGGGAGATAGTGGTGATCCAATGCTCATCTCGAACTTCAGGAAGGGGAGGCGCAATACGTACCAGAAGAGACGAGGCATCATTCAGTTCCATTGAATGGGATAGAAGTCTTGGAGAAACAAGAGATTACTGCGGACAGGTAAGTAACTGAGGAGCGAACAGGTGAGCAACATGAGGTGCTCGGCGAATAAGAGAGCTTGCAGGAAATAAGTTGCGCGAGAAACCAAGGAAATTAGGAGGAGCGAACTTGAGGTCTGGTGAACTGAAGGTGTGGTGAGCAGATCTTGCAGGTAGGAGCACTGTCGATCTCAAGAAGTTCTAGTGGCTTGGTAAATAAGAGAGATCGCGGGAAGAGATCGGCAATCAAGAAAGGCTCGCGAGAAGGAGCTCACGCGAGAAGCCAAGAAGATCAGGAGGTCTGACTAGCAGGAGCTCTTGCGGTTAGGAAGATTGTCGATCACAGGCAAAATTTGGCAGGTAAGCGCTCTGAGCGATCAAGGAAATTAGAAGGTTCTCGACAAGCGTGATAGAAGGTGATTGCGTGAGCAGAAGACATGCCAATGATCACAAGGAGCTGTGAACAGGAGCTGCGAACATGAGCTGCGAACAGGAGCTGCGAACAGGAGCTGCGAACAGGAGCTGCGAACAGGAGCTGCGAACAGGAGGAGCTCGGCAAGCTTCGAGCTACTACGGTCTAGAGCAAAGCCGAGGAAGCTCGGCAGAGGAAGGACTGAGCTTCTGCGAACAGGAACTCAACGGACAGAGTTTATGAGCCGCGAATCAAGAGCCGTGGCCAGAGGGTTTCGCGGCTAAACTAGTGCGGACAACGCACGAGAGACCGCGGGAAACGCCAGACAGATGGGTCCCAAAGCGGCACCGAGGAAAGGCTATAAAAGCAGGATGGGGGAGGAACGAACACAAGGGCATGGTCTTGAGATGCAGAGCTGCGGTATAATGATAGCAGACCGCCAGGCCGCCGGAACAGATTGGGAGGTGTGGGTGTGAGCAAGGCTGAACAAAACCAAAAAATTAATTTTGAGGATCACCTCCCTCTGATACCATGTGGAAAATATGAAAATGAGAGAAACAAAAGAAAATATTTATTATTTATATCTCATATATTAATACATGCAAGTATTTGTACACATATATAAGAAGACAATGAGTACTAATCTCACTTTAAGATGTGAGGCTAACTCTTAAAGAGGTAATGAGTTCTAGCTGGGCCTTGCTATGGGTCTTTTTACATACTTTATTCAACCGTAATTTTAAATCTGTTAAATTAAAAATATATATACAAAATTGTGACAGATAATGTCTTTACGAAACTTGTTAATCTTATTTAGAAGAAATAAACAGCAGTGGAAATATGAAAGAAAAAAAATTCTCTGTAGTAGGAGTTAAGACTCGGATTAGGTTGTCTCCGAGTAAAGTAGAGCCGATGATGCAGTGGATGGACTTCATTTTTCGGTCTTAGGAGACAAGAGAGTCTAAATGTTGGAGTTTGGAGATGTTGGTAAAAAGGTGTTTGGTTTTGAGAATAGGTTTATAATTTGATAAGGTGGTTTAATTGTAGAAACTGATATGAGGAAACTTGCATGAGTGAGGGTAATAACTTATGAAAAATTATACGGCATCTATATCCTTAAAAATTACAATGGGGCTGATGCCCACTTTGTAGCTGCTGTGCTGAAATGTTCACTAATGCAATATTTGATTTGACCCTACATAGCCTTGAATTAACATGCATATCTTAAGTAGGAACAGCTGGCCCTGGTCACTGGTAAATTGGAAGTATTATAACATAAATATGTTGCTATTCCCTGGAAAAAAGGAAACTGCCGTTTCCGTTATTTAAATTTCTGAGTTTATGACCTTTTTATTAGAGACTTGTGTTTTACTTGGAGAATAAAGCAAGCAAAGTAGCATTGAATGACATTGGAAAATCTCTTCTCAGGCTATAGCTCGGCAGTGTCTTGAAGCACTTCAATACCTACACGGTTTGAAAGTAATCCATTGTGATCTGAAACCAGAGAATATTCTCATTAAGAGCTACAGCAGATGTGAAATTAAGATTATTGATCTTGGAAGCAGTTGCTTCCTGACAGACAACTTGCGCTTATATGAGCAATCTCGCTCTTATAGAGCTCCAGAAGTTATTCTTGGTGTGCCCTATGATGAAAAAATTGATATCTGGTCTCTTGGCTGTATCTTAGCCGAGCTCTACACTGGTGAAGTATGCTTTATATATCTTTAATGAATCATACATATTTTTTATTTTTATGGTAATTTATTATTTATTGGATATTAGTTTCATTTTTTTGGGCTTGTTGATTTTAACATCTATTACCATTCAACAAAATATGTGAAAAATTTCTCTACTTTCTTCATATGCAATGAGAGCAACAATTTCTTGTATTTTTTAATTACCTAGTTCTAATCGATTGAAGCCATGGGTTTAAATATAGACTCGATCTGCCTGTTGAACCCTGGATTGGTAAAAGGGCAGCGCGGTGCACAAAGGCATCCCCGCGCAGCGAGGGTCCGGGGAAGGGTCCCACCACAAGGGTGAAATGTAGGCAAACCTTATCATGCATTTTTGCAAGAGTCTGCTTCCGGGACTCGAACCCGTGACCTCAAGGTCACACGACGACACCTCAACCGGTGCGCTAAGACTCCCCTTTTGAACTCTGAATTTGTCCTTTAAGTAATTTGTTTTTTGCGTAAAAACTGGCCTAGGTCACTTATCAAGGAACATAATCATAAGCCTTCACAAACCCCATGAGCCATACGGCTTTTGCGCTGGATTTTGCCACTGCTTGTTGTTTCTTTCTCCTCCAAGTAACGAGGTTACCCCTAGCAAGGGAACAATATCCTGAGGTTGATCGTCGATCTTCAACAGACCAGACCAATCGGCATCAGTGTAAACTTCAATATTTAGATATGAATTTGGAGCAAACAAGATCCCACTTCCTGGTGAGGATTTGAGATATCTAAGAATTCTGTGAGCATCATGCACACGACGCTTCTTTGGAGCATGCATGAACTGACTGATGACACTCGCCGCATAAGAAATATCAGGACGAGTGTGAGACAGGTAGATCAACCTTTCTACTAATCTTTGAAATTCAGAGATGTCTTCGATCACCTCGCCATCATTGCGCCCCAATCGGATTAGCTTCAATTGGGGTGTCAGCCGATCTACATCAACTCATCCCCACCTCAAGGAGGTACATAGTGTATTTTCTCTGAGAGATGAAGATCCCCTGCTTGGACCTTGCGATCTCAATACCCAAGAAATGCCGGAGTTTTCCCAAGTCCTTGACCTCAAACTCACTAGCTAATTTTCATTTTAGATTCTTGATTTCTTCCACATCATCATCTGTTATGACAATATCATCAACATATACAATAAAAACAATGAGTTTACCGGTCCTTTGCTTGATGAACAATGCACGATCAACATTGCTCTGGTGATACCCAAGTGACACCTTAACTTTGTGTAATCTCCCAAACCAGGCGCTTGGAGATTGTTTCAGCCAATATAGGGCCTTCTTTAACCTGCAAACTTTCCCTTCTGCATATTTAGGGGTGAGCCCTGGTGGAATAGACATGTAGAATTCCTCATCCAAATCCTCATGAAGGAACACATTCTTCACATCAAGTTGTCAATGGTCCCAATATTTGAAGGAAGCATAGGATAATAAGACTCTAATAGTGTTCATCTTTGCTACCAGGGAAATTTTTTCCTGATAGTCGATTACGAGATTTTGTGTTATGGTCCACGCCTCCTGATGACCGGGCCGTGGGCCCAGGCAGGCTTCAACCATCACCTGACAATTCTGCACCTATCCCGATATCGTAACAGGGTCGCGACCCAAACACCCCAACTCGTCTTCTCATCTATTTAACCTTGGAGGCGGGATGTTGAGGTCGGGATTTGAACTCACCTTGATGAGAGAACTTCCATGATCTCTCATCAACAACTGAGCCGCGGCTTGGGAGAACATCAACATAGACTTCGTGCTCGGACTCCCATGCACTCTTCGTAAACACGATTCCATCTTTGTGGTGGTCGATCAATTTCCAAAGATGACACTTTATTGCTTGCCGCAAGACGACGAATGCGTCACATGTTGTATCCATTTTTATGAGCGACATTTTTAGGTTGCATAGTCTACCCATGTCAATTGTGTTAGACCGAAATGTGAGGTTTATAAGCTATTGTTGGAATACCCTGTGGCATAAGACTGACACCACCCTCAGGTTTTCTTCAGCCTATCATCCTCAGACGGATATGCAAATTGAGGTAGTGAATTATAGCTTAGGAAACCTACTGAGGTGTCTAGTGGGCAAGCATGTAGCTAGTTGGGACTTTGTTCTCCCCATCACAGAGTTTGCATACAATAGTTCCATCAATAGGTCCACTCGATTGAGTCCATTCCATGTAGTATCAGGATACGAACCTAGGAAGCCTATCGACCTTATTTCAAGTCCACTAGAGTCATGCCCTAGCGAGTCTGTTGAGTCATTTGCACGTCATTTACATGAGTTGCATGAGTCGGTTCGCCGACAAATTATTACGAGTAATGAAAATTATAAAACCCATGTAGGTATGCGCAAATGAGAACAAACATTTCAGGAAGACAAACATGTAATGGTGCGAATCCGTCCAGAGGAACCCTCTGGGGCCTGCCAAAAAGCTAAGTGTCAAGCGAATGAGGCCCTACTCAGTCATATGCTGCATCGGGACGAATGCCTATAGGCTTGATATCCCTGCAAGTATGAGTATTCACCCGATATTTAATGTTGAAGATCTGATTTCATACTACGAGCATTGCGAGTATGTGGTCCCAAGCAGTGAGGACCCTCATCCACCCGCACCTCCACTCCCGTCGCCTTGCCACCCACACAGTCCACCCACTCCTAATGTACACCCCCACAACTCACCCATTTTTGATACCCACCCACTCGGGGACTTGACTTCTATGGCTTTACCCACGACACCGCCGATTGCACTGGGATCCACCACTTGTGAGTTGAGCGATGAAAGTATTATAGAGATGATATCCCACCAGTACGTCCCTACTACAGACGAACCTTTGTGTCGTTACTTGGTGCATTGGCAGGGACGCCTAGATGCTGATGACACCTGGATACTACCAGCAGATCTTGATCGACTCGCCCATAGACTACGACTTCAGTAAGACAGTCTGCTTTCATCGGAGATGAAGGTTTTTCAGTCAGGGGGAGTTGATGAGATCCATCATTGCATGCACCAGGAGGGGTTCGTCGCTAGGCAGGACCCACGTTCGTGCTTTCATGCAGGACTTGATCGGATCGCCGAGCCGACTCCGCGCCTGCGTCCAGATCTGCATTCCGACTCGATTTCATATAGTATTTTGTCATTTTTACCTTTATTTTGATGTAATCGGGCTACCCCATCTCCGACCAATCATAACCGTCGATGGTGATATGCCATATTATTCTCTTTATTATAAATAGAGTGGTAAGGGGCTTTTTAGGGCATTGTAGATTTTGGAGATATCTATACCGGAATCCCGTGATCATCCCACGGTGCTGACTCCGTGGAACCCTAGGTGAGGACTCCTAGGCATTCTTCTTCTTCCCAAAGGTAATACCTTACCCTAACCTTCATTTTCACCTCCAAACCCCTCTAAGGCTCTACCGCCACCCCATACCCTTCCAACACTAGCCTCCCTTGTTGCTTGCCAACAGTCGCCGTTGTCCTGCCCGTTCCCCGCCAAATTCCATCATTGTCCAGCCTATTCCCCGCCAGTTCCTTTGTCGTCCACCCCCTCCCCCGTCAGTTTCATTTTTGTCCAGGCTTTCCCCGCCAGATGCCCTATTGTCCAGCCTATTCCCCGCCAGATCCGGTGTCTCCCAGCCTTCCCCCATCAGATCCGACACCGCCCAACCTTTCCCCCGCCAGATCTACCCCCTACCAGTCGCATATCACCAGATCTAGCTCTCCCTAATCACCGACCATCAAATCCAGCCAGCCCCTCTTCCCCCCTTTGCTGCTGCCGACCAAGTCCACCTCCAGATCCTCTATTGCCACCCCTATTTCACTCCGCAGCCGCTGTCGCCTCAGATCCAGTCACTCCCCTGCAACATACCACCTCTAGTTCCTCCATGGATTACCATCAAAGTGCATTGTCTCACGAGATCTCCATTGTCTTGGACAACACCCTTACTTGGTGAGATATCATTGTATTGGATTATTTTTTTCAGCATTATATTATCTCCATAGATTTTATGCTTGCTTAGATAAATTGTTTGTGGATAGATCATTCTCGAATCGCTTATGATTTGCATGTGTGAGTTATTTGCCGCACATTTTTCTTTGGTCTTCCGAGCGGAGGAAAACCATTGGATGTTTTGCTAACTGGATGCTTTTCTCCTTTCAAATATTGTTGCGTGGGTTAAGTCTTATCATTGCCCGTACTGATTTGTCGCCATCTACGACAACTGCATTGCATATAGAATAGGATCTTGTGTGTCAAGTTCTCATTTCCCATCTCTAGTAGTCCTGGATTGTGCTCCCTTAGCCTACCCTACATCAGGATGAGGGTCCTGCAATCCCTTTATGGTCGGTTGTTAGGCCGCCTAGTGTGGAAGATGCATGCAGGATTGTGCTCCCTTAGCCTACCCTACATCAGGATGAGGGTCCTGCAATCCCTTTATGGTCGGCTGTTAGGCCGCCTAGTGTGGAAGATGCATGCAAGTAGTAGTGTGATCGTCGCGTGCACTCAACCACCTAGGTATCGACCTGATCCCCGCTGGGATCTCCCTCTGGCACCAGTGACCCTACTGAGAGGAATCCAAGCTTGCATGCACTGTGGCTAGGGCAGTGGCATGCCTCGCTTCGCTTGTCGCAGAATTGGTGTTGAATTTAGTTAAGCATTGCTTTGATTTCTCTGAGTTGATCTGATTCAACATCCATGGTAAGTGGCTCTGATACCACGATGTTAGGAACCTAAGATTATGATCTCGTCACAGAGCTGTGGAGAACTGGATCAAAGCCAAAGCTCCTTCTCTTGTTTTTCCTCCCTCGGTAATTTTTGGTATGACCTATTGTTAAAATCCTAACCAGAAGAAAGTGAGAGTGAGATGACAGGAAAAGGAAGATGAGAAAATTAGGGTAAAAACTTGCCATCATCTTCATCACCCATGGACAAAAGTTGCCCAATATTACAAAAACGTCTGTTACTAAAAACACAACAACAACACTCAAGCCTTTATCCCACTATAGTGGGGTCAGCTATCTGGATCACTTGTCGCCATTGTGCCATATCTTTTGTCATATTCTCACTAATGCCTAAGTACATCATGTCTTTCCTAATAGTTTCATTCCAAGTCTTTATTGGTCTACCCATCCCTCGTTTAACATGCTTAGTGACTAGACTCTCAAAGCGCCTAACAGGTGCCTCTAATGGTCTCCTTTGTACGTGTCCAAACCATCTTAGACGAACTTCTCGCATCTTCTCTACAATTGGTGCTACTCCTGTCTTATCCCTAATACTTTCATTCTTAATTTTATCCAATCTCGTGTGTCCACACATCCACCTAAGCATTCTCATCTCCGCAACTCCCATTTTTTGCTCATGTACACAATTCACTGAGCATCGTGGGTCTAATTGCAGTACGGTAAAACTTGTCCTTAAGTTTTAGTGGTACTTTACGATCACATAAGATCTCTGACGCGCCTCACCACTTCAACCAACCCGTCTGTTACTAAAAAACTGCAATAAAATTAAACTTGCAAAAAAAAAGAAGATAATGTGGATAAAAGTTTGCAAAAGCCTCAAGCGTTTCATCAAGTCACGACGATCTTCCTTGTGATGTAAGCGGACGTCCCCAGAACCCGTCCGTAACAGTATATTGGACATCTTTAGAATATTGAATATGCCCATCTTAATAGGTCTTTTTTATGCTATCGTTTTTGCGAATAGGTCCATCAGAATTATCATCTTCCAACAATCATGTTATACCAAATTCATTTAATTGCTTACTTTATCTGTGTAATTGTTTTTTTTATACCTGTTTTTCTCTCCCCTTACAATTACACCAGTTCTTATCTTCTTTTATCATGCACCAAAAACATGGAAAAATTTGTAGCCTGAACGCATTAAAATTTCACTTTTTAGGTGCTCTTTCTAAATGATTCGCTGGCAATGATACTTGCTCGCATGATAGGAATGCTTGGCCCTATTGATGCGGCCATGCTTGAAAATGGTCAGGAAGCACACAAGTACTTCACAGAAGACTACGATCTCTATTTAAAAAATGAGGTTTGCTTCAGTTTATTTCTTCTCAGTTATTGCAAGAATCACTGACATCATGCATCTTTGCAATCTCATGCTAATAAGTTGAAGTTTTGAACTTTCTTTATTGAATTTTAAATACAGACATACAGAGTTCAGGATTTGGCACACTTACCCCGATATTCAACCGGTGTAGATTATTTATCATATTGACATTTATTTAAAACTCTTGTTGTGGAACCATAGCCATCAAACCTTTTATTTTGGTGTAAGGATCTTTGTGTGTTTGCGTTGAGAATGATAAGGTTTTTTTCTCACTATTCTGCTATATCAATTGATGTCAGAGCTAAGGTTCATTTCCTCATTCCAACGGTCGACAAAAACTTCAACCCCATCGCCAATGACATCTTCGTTCATACCAGCTTGATGATGTAAGAGGAGATGTAGAATAGATGTGAGGAGTCTTCGCTTCTACACGCTCTGATGTTGATGGCATTGCAAGTTATGCAAGGTAAAATTCTAAATGTAGTAGTTCCCCAGGGAAGACCTGTTGGAGACGGCGCCAATCTTAGGTTTCCGTTGGGCATGATCAACATGGATTCCTATTTCAACAACCATGAATACTACTCTCAAGTATCAAAATTGGTATATTACATATTTGCCACATTCTAATTGAGGAAGGATCTCTACTGAAAGTTTATATATACAAAAGGCTATACAGAAAGGATCTAGTTCTCCTCTTTCAGTTCTTCTTCTTCTTCTTTGAAATTCATCTCTCTTCTCGACAGCTTTCTTCATCACAGTCTGAAGGGTTGCTACTACTTCATTCAGATCAAGAAGATATCTCATATTGTTCTTACTTCTCCTCTTAAAAGAACAATCAGATATCAAGTTCAAGGCCGTATCCACGCAGAGCTTAAATCAAAATCCTATCAGAAACTTGTTGAATGGAAAATCAAGAATCTTCTCGACATCAACTGAAAATAGTTTTTAGAATACCCCTCCAAAGGATTCAGTTGTTTTGGTTCTAAGAGTCTCCTTGTCAAAAGACTCCGTGGTTATATGCGTTTCTTTGTCAAAAAATTCAGTGGTTCTAAGAATCTTCTTATCAAAAGATTCAGTGGAGTCGTTCTACCAGTTTCCTTATCAAAAGACTTTAGCCATTTGTAGATAATGGATTCCTACCATTCGTGGAAGAGAGGATGTACCAAATTTAAGGGGACCCTCTAAAAAATCTTTTTGTGTGTCTGGATGTGTTGCTCTATAGCTTTTATTTTTTCATTACTGCATTATATATAATCTGTGGATGAATTGTGATTGAATGCATAAAAAAAAATTAATACTCTATTCTCCCCTGATGTAGGGTAGGCTATGTAGGTGTACAATTAACATGCAACTCTAATGTGAAGTGTGAGGAAAGTAAATCTAATATCATTGAAGATGATATGTCATGCATGCATAACCGGACGGAGAAATCAAATAGTAAATAATTATAATCCCACGCATATAAATTTTAAGCATGAAAAAAATATTTCTATAGGCAAGCATGCTTACACTTTCCTCTGTGCGGCAAATAGTTCCTACAAATTACAAAATAATCCAAAACAAAACACTACGAAGCTATAGATCTAATTGAGCACAATTCAATACCATATAATAATGTTGAAAATAAAGGTTCATGCAACGAATAAAGTACTCACTAAGTAGAGGAGGTGTCGTAGGGTGGAGATCCAATGTCTCGGTAGCCGTAACTATGATCCAGTGGTGTAGATTGAGGCTGGAATCGGTTTACTGTCAGTGGGGAGGGGATGGAGTTTGGGCTGATTTGAGAGGTATTGAGTGGTGGGTTTCTGGAGGGGCAGAATGGGGTTGGGGAGGGTCTTGGCTGAATGTAGTCAGGGACGGGATGTCATGCATGCATAGCCGGACGGAGAAATCATAATCAAATAATAAATAATAATTATAATCCCACACATAAATTTTAAGCATGGAAAAAATATTTCTATAGGCAAGCATGCTTACACTTTCCTCTGTGCGGCAAATAGTTCCTACAAATTACAAAATAATCTAAAACAAAACACTACGAAGTTATTGTAACATCCAAATTTTTTGACGCAAAATTTATTGTAAATTATAGGGTCGAGTCGCGACGGATTTTGACCGAGACAGCGCGTCGTCGAGGTACGTTGTTCTATGATTTTAAATCGGACCGTTTTTTTGAGAATGGGTGTGCCGATAGCCGGGTTTTAGGTTGTTTTAGGGTGGAGTGAGGTGCCAATAGTAATTCTCCCCTCTCTTATTACGGTTAATAAGATTAAACCGCACACCCCTCTATTATCTAAACCCGCACTAGTTCCCTATCGGAAGAAAACCGCACGCCTCTACCGCATTTTCCTCCCGTCCTGTTTCCGTCTCCCGCAAGAGGCGAGCCCGACGCTCCCGCTCAACCGTCGCCTCCGATCCCTAGCCACCGCCTGTTTCTTCTTCAGAAGTCCTTTCCGTCTCCTCCTCCCTCCTCTGAAGGTGCCGGTGAGTGTTCCTCTTCATTCCTAGGCCGTGGGAGGGGTTGGATCAAACCCTAACCGGAAGAGTTAAGTTCCGTTTTGGTTCCGGTGAGTCGAATCCTCCTTAATCTCGATTTCCTCTTGAAGATCCCTCGTTTTAGAGGATTAGACTAAACAATATTTTGTTCCTATTGCCCTATTCTAGGTTTTGGTGGTCGTGATCCTCCGCGGGTTTTTGTGTGGGACGCTTTGAGAGCCCCAATCTCTTCGCATATAGGTAATATGCACAACTAGCACTTATATTCTTGCAACCTTAGATGATTTGGATTTTTCCTCCGGAAATCCTTAGGGGAAATGTTGGATTTAGGGCTGCCCTAAATTTTGCAGGTTTTCGGTGGAGTCGGGGCAGCGCTTGAAGGTCCCCAACAGTACGATCACCTTTGAAATAGAAGATGCCGCCGCGCCGAGTGTACGAGCGCCGCACCACCGCTGTAAGGAAATTTAAATTTCTTTTAGTTAGATATATCAAGTATTGTATTTTTATACACATAAATAGATTTATTTTCAAGTACCATGTCCATGCATAGAAAGGTGTGGTGATAGGCAAACGATTACAAAAAAAAAATGTGTAGGGTGACACGATTTCCCCAAGACCCAAGTAGTCGGGTCATGAACAGAAACGTAGAGTACGAAAGCGTTAACCGTGTTCGTAGGTTTGAAATTTGTTCCGATCAAGGGCGTAATTGCCCCTTCAAGTCGACCGCCAGGAAGTCAAGGGTCGCTTAGTAGAACACCAGAAAAGATATCCCTTGCAGAGTAGCGTCAGACCAAAAAGGTCAGCCAGCACACAGAGGTCTTTCGTGCTAGGTAGAGACGCACTACCTTTCTCATAAGGCACATGGAACCTTATGAGTAGTACAGACTTGGGAAGTGTCTTCCCTTGAGCCAGCTAGTAGATTCGAGACCGTGTCCGCGTGACACTAGAACAATTGGGTTCGTAAGATGGTCTCGGGTCGTCAGTTCAGTTGCGCGTTAGGAGCTACTCTGCCTAGAGCCTTCATAGTAGATAAGCAGGTTAGAAGCCACCTAGAACTCAAGTATAGACCTGACGTGAGACAGTATGCTAGTTAGTAAACGCCAGGTCTTGAGTTAGAAAAATAAAAGTCACGTGCTTAGTACGAGTAGATGTTTGACCAGAGAATAATGCGAAGACATGCATAGCACATAGCATAAAAGTTTTTAATGCATAAAATTATTTTTCAAAGGCATACATGCATTCATATGTAAAACTGGGTTTTAGTGTCACTAGGAGGGGTTATTTTTCCTTACTCTGACCCTTCGTGGGCACTGTTTTTCAGGTGACCCAGGTGGGAAACTACGTCTAGGATGAGCATTATGGTGGCGTCAGTTTGTATTATTTTATCTTGTTCAGTTTACTCTATTTCAGCATGTACTTGTAGATGAGAACATTGTAACAGATTAATGTTTTTTTATCTATTTTGTATCAGACTATTTATGGTTAACCAGATTTTCAGTTAATTCAGTTCTATTTCCTATTTAGTGGCTCTGTGAATCCGGATATCAGGTATGTGGTTACCCTTAGTTTACTTTTTAAACTTCCGCTGTAAGTCTTAAATTGCTTAATATAAAGTTTATTACCTGCTGCTACTAGTTTTAATACTGTTTCCTAGTTTTCTTTATATCGCTGACCCGGCCGGACGGCTGATTTCTGAAATGCTGGGAAGGGGTGTTACAGTTATATATCTAATTGAGCACAAGTCAATGTCATATAATAATGCTGAAAATAAAGGTTCATGCAACAAATAAAGTACTCACTAAGTAGAGGAGGTGTCGTAGGGTGGAGATCCAATGTCTCGGTAGCCGTAACTACGATCCAATGGTGTAGATTGAGGATGGAATCGGTTTACTGTCAGTGGGGAGGGGATGGAGGATGGGCTGATTTGAGAGGTATTGAGGGGTGGGTTTCTGGAGGGGAGAATGGGGTTGGGGAGGGTCTTGGCTGAATGTAGTCAGGGAGGGGATGTGAGGATCGGTGGGGAATTTTGATAGAAAGGTCCAGTAGTTGAATACGTGGGCAATAGATGCATTAATTGTTGGATAGGAAGTGGCCTCCTGTGTGGGATGGAAGTGCCCAGGTCTGGATGACATGGGATGCGTGGTTTTTTCTTTTGTGGGCTGGATTGGGGTTGCTGGGGAGGAAAAACAGCAGGAAGATTTGATTTGGGGCTGGGAGAATGGAGTTGGCAGAGGTTTGGTGGGGATTTGTAGGGGAAACGAAAGCTAAAGATGCAGGATACAGAAGAGTTGAAGGGAAATACATAGGAGTCGTCCCCTAGGGTTTCACAGAGTCAGCACCGTAGAGAGATCGCTGGAAGCCTGGGCTTCTATTCTTCAAATTCTGCAATGAGGTTGGCAACCCACACATCCTCCTATTTATACTAAAACGCTATTAGGGCACCCGACATCAACATCTATGATTGGTCATGGATGCGGAGGGACCGATTACAATAAATATAACTCAAAACAACAAAGTAATATATGAAATCGTAGGTAAACGACGAGCCGTACATATCTGTGGAGTCGGATCGTCAATCCAGAGATGTTATATATGGAGGGTAGCCAATTGGCCCCGAATGGGCCCAAAACTCGCCCTCTGCCGCGGGTCTGCGTCTCCATTCTGCATCATTCACCCCCCTCTTTAAAGTGATTCTCAGTTAGTTTTTTGCATTTTTAATTAATATCAGAGTTAAGTTAATCATAAAAAGGCTAACATCTTGACTAACCAAGATCCTGGAATTGAGAATTAATTTTTGACAACAAACATAATCATGAGTTCTACACAATTTAGTGATTATGCCACTTCTAGACCACCCATCTGTAATTTAGAGAAATTGTTTTATAGAAACCAAGAATCAAATTGTATGCTCACTTGCAATATAGATGTTTGGTGTAGTAATTTAGAGAACTTGTCCATTGCGCAGTAGCTCGTGGTCAAACTCGATCGATTCGACGAGCTCGCCCAAGTGGCTGTGGAAGTACCTCACATCGATTTGGTGCTTCCCGTATCGGCAGTTTCAACCACGTATGAACCTCATGTCCCCCAAGACTTTGTTATTGATCCCTCTGCTCAGACAACCTCTTGGATGGGAGCACAACACTCCTCTCAATCCATGCTTCAAGACAACATCCTCATCCCTGCACCTGTGTCGCTGGATACTGGGGACAATTTTGCGGCGACTCATATCTGAACCACCCAATTCAGAACACCCTACGATTGCCAAGCAAATTGCAACCTTGGCCCTTGTCGTCCAGAAACCCACCTCCTTGGAGATCTCCCATCGGCTGCCTATCCCTCGCACATCGACGTTACCCTTCCCCCTCCGAGACTCCTCCCGAGTCGTCTCCCACCTGTTGGCGCAATCTACTCCAGACTCTCATCCTTCCCCTCATGGCTCCGCCCTTCACCACCCAACCACCTATGTGCCTCCGTCCATTCCTGCCCGCCTACTGTGTCAATGTCCTGACATCGACACAACCCAAACTCCTCGCCTTCCTCCATTTACTTTTTTCTTACCTCTGGATGCGATCGACATCGACTCTGCCTCGAGTCCTCCACATGCACTCTACGACAAAAGGCTCGACTACTTCCTCACCCAATCTTAATAAACTATAGGCCTTTTTCTCTTCCCAACCGTAGGCCCTACAAAACCTACCTTTTTCAATCTACCAAACCACTCCGTTTACCCAGCCACCCCTGCACACTGGAGCCCGCTAAAAGCAACCTCAGGATATTGCACTTTGTTTGGTGCAAATTTTGTTACATGAAGGAAAAATGTGTGTTGGTCAGATCCAGTGCTGAAGTTGAATTCAGAGTCATGACAGATGTAATTTGTGAAGGACAGTGGATTTAAATTGTTATGAAAGATTTTGGTCTTAAGAAAAATAAGCCAATCAGACTATATTTTAATAAAAGGCAGCCATTAATATTGCTTGTAATCCTATTTAACACAATCACGTCAAATACATGAGATTGACAAACACTTCATTGAAGAAAACATAATGAGAGAAATCACATTTACTCCGTTCTTCACGTCTAAACAACAACTTACAAACATTCTCACATAAGGATTGAGTATGAGTGCTTTTGGAAGGATCATTACCAAGTTTAGCATGATCAACATTACATGGGCAACTTGAGGGGATTGTTAGCATTTATTAGTTAGTATTTCCTGTATTTCTCCTCATTACACCTCACTCCATTATATTAGAGTGAGACTCATTTTAATTGGTTAAGCAAAGTAATTCAACATTTCAAAAAAAAAAACTTTTCAAAGATTTACATCTAATTGAGTTCGAGGCAGAAATGATGTAATAGGTGTGTTTGGGTAGGGGATGAGAGTGGCACGTGCTTCGACTGTGCGGTTAGTGAGGAAGGTGATGTGAAATTTCTGAGATTTTGGAATTTGAGAATTTTGGTGGAGGGAGGAGTCTCTGGCCATCATAAAGGGATACTTGTGATGGTGGGAGGTTAGGGGGTTGTGGTAGGGGAGTGAGGATGAATGTGTGCAGTTAGGAAGCGCCAGCTGTGGATGGAAGGCTATGGATGCTGCGGACGGCTACAATGACTAGGGAAGAATTGTGGAATAAAGAGGAAGGGGTGACTGCGGTCTGCGGGTCAGGGTTACATGACTTTGCATTAATGGCAGGTGAGGAAGCAGATAGGGTTGGTGGCGTTGGAAGTGGGAGGCGACGAGACTGTAGTTGGAAACACAGAAATTGGTGATAGGAGGAACCTGCTGAATGTGGTTGTAGTGGGATGTGCAGGGAAAAACAAATATGTTGGGGGAAAAGGATGGCGACGAAGACTGCGATAGTGGAGATGAGCGGTTTCGACTGTGGTAGGGATGTCGTGAACTGTGGGTTCAGCACCATCTAGCTTTCTTCTGACCGAGAGGTTGAAATATTGAGCCTTCAATTATCAATGCCCTAAAATGACCACATGGAATTAAAAAATGAAGAGGGGTCTATTTAGGTAGGTGGTTGTAACACTCCAACCTAGTTTAATAGGAAATCAGCAGTCCGACCGGGCCCGCGATAAGAAGTAAACTAAGTAACGATATATAAACTGGTATAAAGTAGGTAGAAATAAAAGTGCTAAAGGAAAACTTACAGCGGAAGTAAATTAAGAAAAACTAACTATGGATAAAAGTATACCTCACAAAGCTGTATTCACAGAGAAAACCAGAATTGAATAAACACTATGAAACTAAGATACTGTCAATCTGAAATATACCGGTACATCAATAATATATGGAGTACAACAATGCATAAAGTATGCAAGTAAATAAAGTACAACACAAGAGGTACAACTGTAACGGCTGACAATAGTGATGAATGCACCGCCTATCCTAAGCGGATCCCCTGACCCGAGCTCCCTGTAAAAACAAGTTTCAAATGAGTCAGGCCCACTGGAGAGTAAATAAAATTACTCTCTCTAGCAACATTTAAAGAAAAATATAAATGAATTTTACTTGAATTTGACAAAATATGCATAATTGTCTAACATTAAACTTGACATTTGAGTTCATGATTTGGCATAGAATCGACCATACTGTGTGTTCCGACACTCACTTCCACAACTGTATTAGTCATTGATTTCTGAAATTTTGGAATTGTGACTGTTGTAAGTTTCAACAAGTTTCATTATTATCTTATTAAATCTTGTCGCTAATGACGACTGTACACAAACTAGTAACTGCAGTCTGAGTAGCAAACCTGATGGTGCCCTCAACTGGATGCCCCTCAAGTGGAACACAGACTCCTATCTGAGGAGTTTCATATTTGTAACAAGGGTCATCGACCCTAAGCTTGAAATTCGAGTGGTGGCCTACTAGCCCTGAGAACACGGTGGTGTGCCTCCTTCAAAAACACACGGGTGAACCTCCCATGCCACTTTTTGATTTATTCTAGTCTAGTGTTCAGTGAGTCAATCTCAGGGTAGCGTTTTAGTTAGGTACACTCAATGTTTTAAATGTCGGATGTCGGGTACATATCGGATTTGGTTTTTAAATATCGGATGTCGGAAACATGTCAGAGACATTTGAAAATGTCGGATTTAGTATCTGTATCTAACATAATATATTATTATTACATTGTTAAGTTCTTTTTTATTATTTATATTGGCAAACAATGATAAATGACATGTCTTTAACACCTTTTTTATTTGCATGTTAGTTCGACCATCAAGTAAATATTTCAATCAGATTAAGTAAAACAATAAATATTCAAGTACAATAAATAAAAGAATACTCGGAATCTCTTCAAAAAATGAATAATATTGTACCATATTTTTATAAATAAACTCCTGAGTATGCTGAAAATGATCCAGAAGCTTTCCAGGAGTAGCAAGGGTTAATTGCTACTTAATTGAGAGTGCATGGGAATTAAATAGCATGGCGAATAGGTAATAAACATCCAATTGAAAGAAAATTTAGTCAACATTAATTAAGCAAGGGACGACTTGAAATTTATTGGTGTATTCATATAATGTAGATAAATGCTGATATAAGAAAGCTCCATGAGGATATTTGTATACATGTTATGAAAAGTAACATGTAATTATAAAACATAGGAGATTTTTGTGGATAGCTTCATGAGGATATTTGTAAACTTGCATAGGAGATTTTTGTAATTGTAAAACATAGAGAGGTAGCCTGTAATTATGCTGAGTCTCAATAAGAGTGTCCTTTTATATGGATACAAAGAATTTCATTAATCCTCTCTACTTAGTGGTGATATCAACAATGTTTTAGATTCTTACATGGCTACATTTATATATGCCCCTACAAACTCCTAGGCACGGGTACCCTCCATATAATATTCAAAAGCCTCTTGTCTTACATCCTCCTATAGTGTTCTGATTCTAAGTGTTCTTCATGGGTGGTTAAATGTGTCCCTGTTGGGTCATCAACCTAGAACTCGCGAGTCCGTGATCCTAAGTTCCTAACCAATAAATCACAAACAATAAACTCAAATGATAAATTCAAAGTTTCATTTTTCTATATTAACTATAGACAACATTAACTGTATCCAAAAAATGATGAAATTTCTATATCAATGGCACTGACAGATTGAACAAATTAAATATCAGCATTTATCAATCTGAATTAATCATTGCCAAATATAGTTATTTTTTTATGATTATGTATCTCCTAATTTTAGTCAAACATGAAACATCATCTTCCCTATAAACTACAAAAGACCTGCTGTTTGTGTAACTGGAGGCAATGAAACAAACAAGCATGAAATGTCTATAAAGGTGACAAAAAATTAGGGCCAAAACATAGAATCAACCAAAACAAAAAGAATCAACCAAAACATACAAGGAAACCACAAGCAGTAATCACAAATCAACCAAAATAAGAAGCTTACCGCCGAGAAAGGAGGAGTAGGAAGTGGCTTCGTTCACTGCTCACCGCCGACGGAGGAGGAGGGGAAGGAACCAGAAGTAGCTTCGTTTACTGCTCACTGCCGATAGAGGAGGAGGAAGTAGCAGGGCTACGATCGCTGCTCAACGCCGACGGAGGAGGGAGGAGCAGGAAGTGGCCGACGACGGAGGTGGAGGGAGGAGCGAGCTTCGTTCGTTCTCTCCAGCGGCGGATCGAAGAGTATTAGGGCACGGGGCAGTGAGAAGCTTATTAGGGCTCGATTTGGTTTTTATAGGATTATAGGAAATTAAAAAAAATGAAAAAAAAAATATCTGCCGACTTTTTCAAAGTCGGTGTCGGCCGAAATTTCGGGTTTTGACCGAAATTTCAGCCGATATTTTTAAAAACGGAAAATACTTTGTATTTGTAAAAACCATATCGGTTTTACTTGAAAAACGACATGTCGGCCGACATGTCGGACTTGTCGGCCGACATTTAAAACACTGGGTACACTGGGTTAAGGATTTTCATGTAACTGAATCTAATAATTTAGTCTATGTGTACCTACCCCTTTGACTTGGTTCTGACAATAGGAACTTACAACTTTTAAATGTGTACACTGACATAATCAAATCATTAATTTAAATAGTCTGAAATATTCAACTAAAAGTGACAGCGCGTCACGACCGACACACATGTATTCCCGCAAGCAACGACGATTCGTTGTCCGGACGGACGATCATAGTCCGTGGCTGCGTCCGAATGGTTGATCCGAGTCTGATTCATTTAGGACTTTTTATATTTTGAGATGTATTTAGCCCTGATCGGTCTAAACAGTTTGAGTCGTCCGATTTGGGTGGTTTGTTTTCAGTTTTATTGTATTGCAATTATGGAGTGGTTCTATTTTAGGGCTATAAAATAGGTGGTAGGCGGTTTCAAAAGGGATCGTTGGTTTGGAATTTTTCTTGGAATTGTGCGGTCAATCAGTGCGATATCGACTTTCCTCTTCCTTTCGCTTGTGCGACGCCGGCCTCCACCCCTCCCCTTCCCGTCTCCGCCTCTTCCCCCACCCTGTCCAACTCGTATCCTTCCGAAAACCATGGCGTTTATTCTCCCGCCAGCACGTTCAGCCACGTCCTCCTTCCCTGCTAATCCTGACCAGTCTCCCGCCTATCCTCCATGCACTGTTCTGACGCCACAGCCTCCCTCCTCTCTCCTGTCAGTCAGCCCCGACAATAACTTGGCATTTTCCTCCCACCAGCACTCCCTGTTTTCCGCCGCCAACCCAAGCCATCCCAGCCCTGCATGCCCCTCTGCCGCTAACCCCGGTCAATTTCCCCTCTGTTAATCTCCACCAAGCCTTTATCAAATCAACCCACCATGAATCTCCACTCTATCCTCATCAAGCCAACCCCACCGTGAGTCAAATCTCCCCTCAGTGAATCAACATCTCCTCCAACAGCCCCTACACACTTCCACTGTAAGCCTACATCCAATTTCCTCCGTTGCTCGAGTTGTGGTACGAAGTTTGTATTTCTTCACGTTGTTTATTTTGGCACTCAACTATGTTGAATTTTTATTTTATGTGATATTAGTTCCTTTGTTGTATCACTTGCGGAGTTTATTCTACACGTGCTTAATTAATTACGCCTCATTTGGGTTCGTGAGCATTACTTTATTTATTAAATCAAAGTTTTGACAAAGTTCGTGCATTTGTTATTTTTTAATAACATAATTACTTGTTGTAATTTTAGCGGACCACTCTTGGACTACATTCCACTACGTCGCATTTAGGGCTGCATTTAGAGGGTACACCCCGTGTCGGCCTTACCATTGCATGGAATTGGCATCAGAGCCCGAGGTTCGGGTCATTTGCAGGTTACGTAGTGGTAGGGATTATCGCCAGTCTATGTCGAGTCTTTAGTTTCAATTATGTCTAGTTATCGTCGTCATTCGTCTCCTCTATTTGGGGATCCCGAGTCCACATATAGTCGATCTCATAGAGCCCATTTAGAGAAAACCTCATGTTATCATGTTGAGTATTATCACTCATCGTATACCACTCCTAGAGATCTCGCCGACCCCTCAACGCAATTACATTATGCTAGAGACGATCACCACGATGAAAGGTCCTCACGACATCATCATTACACCTCTCCACGACTTTATGATGATCTAGTTGAGTATCGTTCTGGTAGTCGTCGTTACGCATCTCCTCTAAATGAGGAATCTGAGCTTGGATACGTGTGTTCACCACTGCACGTTTGTAGGGCCCACGCCCACCAATGAGCACGTTCTGATTATGTTAGTAACTATCGTCTAGATGAACCTCAGGAACCCTATAGAGATCACCATCGCCAGGACATATGTCAAGACCCTCCTAGTGTTCCACAAATAGAGTTACCTGAGGCTGAATTTCAACGATTAGTTCTTGACCGCTTTGATCTCTTAGATGCTCAATTTTATCACATAAGATCTACATTAGGAGGAAAGCCTAGGGATTTGGGTCAAGTCGTTGATGCGTCTAGTAGTGCTCCAACTGGTATGAGAGACCTGACACCTGACTTTGCTACTTTCACTTTTGACGAGACTCGGCATCCATGTGATCTTGTAGTTGAATCTGATCATGACCTTATGATACAGGTGGAGAGTTATACTAGTATGACTAGTGAGCGTGGTCACGTAAGTGAAGACGAACGACCCAGTGACACTGTGATGGTATATCCATCCTTCACACCTCACTTATACCTAGTGTTCTCTTTGAGCAGGGACTCCTTCCTCGACACTATACCGATTGACCCACACTTGAATCTGGGCACTCCCTACTCTTCCCTTAGTATTATCTCGAGTCACATCACTACTGAGAGTCTGAGAGCCAAGAGCATAGCGTTGACTTCAGAGTGACTGCCTCACTCACTTATGAGAACACTACCTCTATCAACAATATTCATATGGAAGATCATCCCACTATTAATGATGTCATTGTTGAACCTCTGGATAAGCCTCCTGACAAGTCATTATTCCCTTGGGAGGTTCATGAGCATATCATTGACTTTGTTGTAGGTGACATACTTGTTCCCGTGGACACTACCGTTAAAAGTGTTTTCCTCATGGAGGGCCTTCATACCATTATTGACCTCCCCGAAATTAAATCCCCGAGAGGCTCATTTGACGAGCTTCCCTGCCTGCACTTGAGTGGTGGGTCGTGTATCCGCACTAGTGATCATCTCACACGTGATGACTTTTGGTATACACCACCTGGTGAGCCACCTGACGAGCTTTATCATTTAAAATATACCCATTACACCTGAGCATCGCCCTATTTTGTCACCATCTACGACGTCACTACGGGTGATGACGTCAGTCATGTCGAATATTTTTATCAACCACTTGATAGACCTCCCGATGATTTGTATTGTTCAAGAGATATTTGGCATATCCTGATTCCGCAACTCACTGTCGGTGTCTCAGTTAAGAAGTTGGGTGGTTTCTGTATGCTAAATGAGTTTTTCTATACACTGCCCAAAAAGCCTCCAGATAAACAACCCATCCTTAGGGACCTTCACTGCTACATAACGTATGCATTTTGTCAGTCTGTCGTGTCAGTCACCAGTCATTTGCATCTGTTGTATAACTTGCATGGTCGTTCTCTTATAATGCTCGACTCTTCTATGTTGTATGATTTGAGTCCATCGCATGGTTTGCTTCATTCGCAGGAGTCAGCAGTCTTTCATATGGCACGTGCATGCACTCCATGAGTCGGTTCCTAAAAGAAATGCAGCTAATAATTATTATTATAAAGATCAAGCAGACCAGCACAGACGAAAACAAATCTTTGAGGCAGGAGAATAAATATTGATTCACATTCGATCTGAGAGGGTCCCGTAAGGTTTTGTAAAAAAGTTAAGCGCACGTAGAATGAGCCCTTATACAGTCGTACGACAGATTGGTATGAACGCATATGAGATAGACTGTAACATCCATAGTTTTGACGAGTTTTCATTTTTTTTTTATTTTAAAGCGTGGTCGGCGAGATCGTTTAAGTTTTTTTAAGGCATTAGTATAGTGTGAGTTTGGGTGTGCCGTTAGCAGTCTATTAAGTTGTTTTGGTTGATTTTGGGGTGCCAATAGCGCTTTCCCCCTCTCCCCTTTGCGGTTAATTAGAAAACCGCACAGCTTTAGCCGCATATTCTTAGACCCGCACGCCCCTTCTATCGGGAGAAAAGTCGAACATCGATAACTCCCTTTCCGCAGCAGACGTATCCGCCTTCCGCAAGCCCGACGACGCCAAGCCGCGCACCCCTGCTTCCCTAGCCGGCGCGCGTTTCCCCTCCAGAAGTCTGATCCGATTTCTCCTCCCTCCTCTGCAGGCCCCGGGGAGTACTCCTCTTCTTTCCTTGGCCGTGGGAGAAGTTGGTTAAACCCTAACCGGAGAAGTGAGTTTCGTTTTAGTTCCGGTGAGTCGTTTCCTCCCTTACCTCGATTTTCTCTTGAAGATCCTTCGTTTTGGAGGTTAGACTAAACAAGTTTTTGTTTCTATTGCCCTATTTAGGTTTTGGTGGTCGTGTTCCTCCGCGGATTTTGTGTGGGACGCTTTGAGAGCCTAAATCACTCCACGAAAAGGTAATATTTGGGTTTTAGCGCTTGTATTTTGTAACCCTAGTTGTTTTGGAGATTTTCCACCGAAAACCCTAAAGGGAAAATAACGAATTAGGGTTTGCCCTAAATTTCAGGTCGTTGGTGGGTTCGAAGCAGCATTCTGAAATTTCCTAGCAGTCGGATTTCTTTCGGAATAGAAGATGTCGCCGCGTCGAGTCTACGAGCCCGTAGCACCGCTGTAAGGAAATTGTAGTTCCTTTTAGTTAGATATATCAAGTATTGTATTTTTATACACATGAATATATTAATTACAAGTACCGTGACCATGCATAGAACGATATGGTGACAGGAAAACGGTCACGAAAAATGTGTAGGGTGACACTATTTTCCTAAGACCCAAGTAGTCGGATCATGAACAGTAACGTAGAGTACGAAAGTGTTAACCGTGTTCGTAGGTTTGGAATCTGTTCCGAACAAGGGCGTGAATGTCCATTCTAGTAGACCACAAGAAAGTCAAGGGTCGCTTAGTAGTTCCCCAAAAGGATATCCCAATCAGAGTAGCATCAGACCGAAAGGTCGATCAACACGCTTAAGTTATTTTCGTGCTAGGTAGAGGCGCACTACCTCTCTCATAAGGCATATGGTATCTTATGAGCAGCATAGTCTTGAGAGTTTACGTCCCTTGGAGACAGTTAATAGATTCGAGACCGTGTCCGCGTGACACTAGAACATTTGAGTTCGACATATGGTCTCGGGTCGTCAGTTTCAGTTGCGCGTTAGGAGCTACTCTGCCTAGAGCCTTCCAAGTAGATGTGCAGGTTAGAAACCACCTAGAACTCAAGTATAGACCTGACGTGAGACAGCATGCTAGTTAGTGAACGCCAGGACTTGAGTTAGTAAAATAAAAGTCACGTGCTTAGTACGAGTAGATGCTTGACCAGGGAGTAGTGCGAAGGCATGCATAGCACATAGCATAAAAGTTTTTAATGCATAGAATTATTTTCTAAAGGCATGCATCCATCTTAATGAAAACTGTTTTAGTGTCACTAGAAGGAGTTATTTTTCTTTACTCTGACTCTTCGTGGGCAATGTTTTTCAGGTGATCCAGGTGGGAAACTACGTCTAGGATGAGCGTTGTGGTGACGACAGTTTGTAGTATTTTTCCCTTTCAGTTTACTCTATTTCAGCATGTACTTGTAGATGTGGGCAATGTACCTTGTTAATGTCTTTATATAACTTGTATCAGATTATTAATGTTAAGCAGATTTTCAGTTAATTCGTTTCCAATCATGTTTAGTGGCTCTGTGAATCCAAATATCAGGTATGTGGTTATCCTTAGTTTACTTTTTAAACTTCCGCAGTTAGTCTTAAACTGCTTAGTATAGATTCTTTTACCTGCTGCATATTAGTTTTAATACTGTTTCCTAGTTTTCTTTACATCGCTGACCCGGCCAGACGACTGATTTCTGAAATACTGGGAAGGGGTGTTACAAATTGGTATCAGAGGCAGGTTTAGGATCCCTGGACCCTAGAAAGAATTCACAGAGTCATAGGATTGTGTTAGAGTAAACTCTTGTTAGTAGAGTATTTTAAGTGACGTTTAAGTCCTAGTTTTCGCTAAAGTACGAAATAACTTTGCTATGCCAGATTTCTCAGATGCTTGTTAAATAATCAGATATCTTTTGCATGTTCTGTCAGGCACCACGAGTTAGTGAACCAGGTGAATCTTCACGTCAGGACCCGGTCCCTAATGCGACCATGAGAGACGCTGCCGTGCCTCAGGTACCACCAGTTCCAGCAGTTTCAGAAGGCACAAACATAGCGTCTCAGATAGCCAGGGCAGTCACTGTTGCCTTGATGGAGTTTCAGAGAGGACTGACTGCAGGATTTCTAGCTCCAGTACAAGTACCAATTCCTGCACCAGCTCCTGCCCCAGTACCCGTGGAGATGACCCTGGAGCGTTATTTGAGAAATTTTAGAGAACTTCAGCCTTCGAACTACAGTGGGGATGAGACCCCGATGGACACTGATGATTGGATAGCTAACACCAGAGACTTGCTGAATGTTTTAGAGTGTCCAGAGAACAAGAAGGTTCCCTTGGCTGTTTTCCTCCTCCTAGGAGAGGCTAAAGTCTGGTGGGACAAGTACCGAGCAGATGATCCTGCAGGTAAAGCGTTATGATAAATTATTTTATGTTAGGAAGAAATGTGTTTCATGTTATATTGTATGACCATATGTGTGACCAGGTCGTACACCAGACATGTTCACTTGGGGCGAGTTCTCTAGAGCCCTTGCAAGTTGGTTCGTACCTCCTTCTGCACGACGAGGTCTTCAGGAAAAGTATCTTAGGCTTTTCCAGGGGGACATGACAGTTACTGAGTACGAGCGAGAGCTTACTCACCTGGCTCGATATGCGGGCGTGATGCAGGGAGATCAGACTGAGAAGTGCAATCGCTTTGTAGATGGTTTGCGTGACTCGTTGAGACAGCCGCTGATGACTATGGTCAACGCTGATTACAGGAGCTTAGTGGATACAGCTCGCAGACTGGAGGCTGATCAGCAGAAAGTTCAGAAGCGGAGTAGTTTCCGTGCGAAGCGATCTCATGATTCGCACCCACCGCAGCAGAGCAGGAATGATCAAGGAAAGAACTGGAACAAGAAGCCGAAGCCCGATGGTAAGAAGGGTGGTCAATCTGGTGACTGGAGCAAGGACTATCCCACGTGTCCCAAGTGTCAGCGTCGCCATCCAGGAGAGTGTTTGGCCAGCGCAGGCGTGTGCTACAAGTGCCGACAACCTGGACATATAGCTCGCTTTTGTCAGGAAGTTGGTGCGAATCATTCGAAGTTCGAAGTTGGTAGCTCTAGCAGGGCTGATAAGGGCAAAGCGTTGATGATTACTGATGGGAGACCACAACAGGGTCGAGACTTAGTGCAGCTCAGAGCTTATGGGCTGGGTCAGCAGGAGGCGAAGGATCAGGAGGATGTAGTGACTGGTAAGTGCTCTATTTTTACTTAACAAGTTTATTCAAATCCTCCGTAGTGACACAAATTTTTTTTTTCATCCCTCATATTTCATTCTCATAGGCATCCTTATGATTCGTAATTTATCCTCTAAGATTTTATTTGATACGGGTGCCTCGCACTTGTTTATCGCGGAATCTCTAGTTCGTAAGTTGGACTTAGAAGTCTTCCCAGAGTCAGTACCGTTGGAAGTCATGATGCCGAATGGATCCCTTTTGCAGACCAGAGATAAGTGCATGGTACCAGTGCAGTTTTGTGATACTGAGTTTATCGTGGAAGCTTTGCAGCTACCTCTAGCGGGTTTCGACTTGATCTTTGGGATGGACTGGCTTTCAGCAGTCAACGCCAGGATTGACTGTAGAGCGAAGCAGATTCAGTTCGATGGCCCCAACCAGATATCTTTCTCTTTTCAGGGTTTGAAGGGAGTAGTGAAGATGATCATATCTGCGGTCCAAGCGAGAAGTTGCATCAGTAAAGGTTGTGAAACCTTCGTAGTACTGATGAGCGCAGAGTCTGAGACTGACTTGTCAGAGGTACCAGTGGTGCAGGAGTTTCCCGATGTTTTCCCAGAAGAGCTCCCTGGTGCCCCTCCTGATAGAGAAGTTGAGTTCCCGATAGACTTGCATCCTGGGGCTACACCGGTAGCCAAATCTCCTTATCGGATGGCTCCAAGAGAATTAGCAGAGTTGAAGAGCCAGTTACAGGAGTTGCTTGATTTGGGTTTTATACGCCCTAGTACTTCGCCTTGGAGTGCTCCAGTACTGTTCGTGAAGAAGAAGGATGGTAGTCTGAGACTGTGCATAGACTACCGTGAATTGAACAAGTTGACCGTTAAGAACAAGTACCCGATTCCCAGGATTGATGATTTGTTCGACCAGTTGGTGGGAGCGAGCACTTTTTCCAAGTTAGATCTGAGGTCGGGCTATCATCAGCTGAAGATTCGTGACGTGGATATTCAGAAGACGGCTTTCAGTACTAGATATGGACACTTCGAGTTCGTGGTCATGTCGTTCGGGCTGACCAACGCCCCTTCAGTATTCATGGACTTGATGAACAGGGTATTCCGTGAATACTTGAATCATTTTGTCATCGTCTTTATAGATGATATCTTGGTGTTCTCTAAGAGTGCAGAAGATCATGCAGCACACTTCAGGATTGTGTTGAGCACCCTCAAAAAGAACCAACTGTATGTTAAGTTTTCAAAGTGCGAATTTTGGCTTTCAGAGATTGTATTCTTAGGCCACATCATCAGTCAGAAAGGGGTTAGCGTTGATCCGAAGAAGGTAGAGGCCATAAAGGGTTGGCCAAGGCCGTCGACAGTTTCAGAGGTTCGCAGCTTTTTGGGTCTTGCTGGATACTACAGGAGGTTCATCAGAGATTTCTCAAAGATAGCCTTACCACTGACTTCCCTCACTAGGAAGGGAAAGGGCTTGGATTGGACAGTCGAGTGTGAGTTGGCTTTTGAGGACTTGAATGATAGGTTGATGACCGCACCGATTTTGAGTTTGCCTTCAGGACCTGACGGGTTTCAGATTTATAGCGATGCTTCAAGTCAGGGTTTGGGTTGTGTTCTCATGCACCATGGAAAGGTCGTAGCCTATGCCTCGAGACAGTTAAAAGTTCATGAGAGGAACTATCCCGTGCATGACTTGGAGCTGACAGCAGTTATTCATGCTCTGAAGATTTGGAGGCACTACCTCTATGGAGTGCGTTGCGAGATCTTTACTGATCATAAGAGTCTCAAGTATATCTTTGATCAGCGAGAGCTCAATTTGAGGCAACGTAGATGGTTAGAGTTTCTTTCAGACTACGATGTAGACATTCAGTACCATCCAGGAAAGGCGAACGTGGTAGCTGATGCTCTTAGCCGTAGAGGCTCGTGTTTTTACCTTCTCACCCAGCAGAAGGAGTTGGTACGAGAGCTGGAGAGACCGGACATCGTCGTTGTGCCCCGTTGCGGTTTTGGTTCAGCTTGGTTGAGTTGGATGGAGATTTCATGCGATATTAGAGATAGGATCAGGACAGCTCTACCGTTGGATCCAAAGATGATAGAGATTTGGATCTCAGTGCAGTCAGGTCAGAAAGAGAGATTCTCTATTCAAGATGATTTACTATTGCATGATGACAGAGTGTGTATCCCAGATGTTAGTCACCTTCGCGAGAACATTCTTTTCGAGGCACACAATTCCAGATATTCTATACATCCTGGTAGCACGAAGATGTATGCAGATCTTAAGAAGACAGTCTGATGGCCAGGTTTGAAGAGTGATGTTGCAGATTATGTAGAGAAGTGTGAGACATGCAAGTTGGTTAAGGCCGAGTGTCAAAGGACTCGAGGCAAGTTGCAACCACTTCCCATTCCCGAGTGGACTTTTGAGGATATATCCATGGACTTCATTCATGGTCTACCGAGATCGCAGAGTGGGAATGATTCTGTGTGGGTCATAGTTGATCGACTTTCTAAGGTCGCCCATTTCATTCCTCTTAGGAAGACGGATCAAGGTCCGAAGCTGGCCCAGTTATATTTAGACGAGATAGTTCGACTTCACGGTGTGCCCAAGACTATAGTTTTAGACCGAGATGACAGATTTACCTCCAGGGAGTGGCGTTACGTACAGGAGCGGTTGGGTACCAGGTTACATTTCAGCACCGCATTCCATCCCCAGACAGATGGATAGACCGAGCGCACCAATAGGACTTTGGAGGATCTGCTTCGGATGTGCATTCTAGATTTTGGAGGAAAGTGAGAGAAGTATATTACTCTTGTGGAGTTCTCCTACAACAACAGTTTTCAGGTTAGTATTGGGATGACACCGTTCGAGGCCCTCTATGGTAGACGTTGTCGGACACCGTTATGTTGGGCAGAGAGTGAGAAAAGATCTTCTATCAGAGAGTCATGGATTGATAAGACCACGGACAGGATTAAGCTCATTCAGGAGCGTATGAGGACAACTTAGGATCGCCAGGCCAAGTATCATGATCAGAATCACAAGTCAGTAGAATTCAGTGTTGGAGACTACGTTTATCTGAAGGTCAGACCAGTCAGAGGAGTCTCTAGAATAAAGCGGATGAAGAAATTGAGCCCCAGATTCGTTGGTCCTTTTGAGGTGCTGGAAAGAGTTGGTGAGGTTGCATACAGGTTGGCCTTACCTGAGGAAATGAGTGGTGTACATGATGTATTCCACGTCTCCTATTTGAGGAGAGCAGTCAGAGATCCCAGTCAGATCATTAGTACCGAGGAAGCACCAATTGAGGCAGATCTTAGTATTGGAGTTAGACCAGTCAAGATAGTGGAATCAAGGTTTCAAAAGCTCAGGAATAGAGAGATTCGTATGGTCAAAGTCCTTTGGATGAACTGTGGCCGTCCAGAGTATACTTGGGAGCGAGAAGATGAGCTTAAGAGCAATGCAGACTATTCTGTTCTTTTCGATTCAGGTATGGTTTCAATTTTCGAGGACGAAATTTTTTGTTAGGAGGGTAGATTTGTAACATCCATAGTTTTGACGAGTTTTCATTTTTTTTTATTTTAAAGCGTGGTCGGCGAGATCGTTTAAGTTTTTTTAAGGCATTAGTATAGTGTGAGTTTGGGTGTGCCGTTAGCAGTCTATTAAGTTGTTTTGGTTGATTTTGGGGTGCCAATAGCGCTTTCCCCCTCTCCCCTTTGCGGTTAATTAGAAAACCGCACAGCTTTAGCCGCATATTCTTAGACCCGCACGCCCCTTCTATCGGGAGAAAAGCCGAACATCGATAACTCCCTTTCCGCAGCAGACGTATCCGCCTTCCGCAAGCCCGACGACGCCAAGCCGCGCACCCCTGCTTCCCTAGCCGGCGCGCGTTTCCCCTCCAGAAGTCTGATCCGATTTCTCCTCCCTCCTCTGCAGGCCCCGGGGAGTACTCCTCTTCTTTCCTTGGCCGTGGGAGAAGTTGGTTAAACCCTAACCGGAGAAGTGAGTTTCGTTTTAGTTCCGGTGAGTCGTTTCCTCCCTTACCTCGATTTTCTCTTGAAGATCCTTCGTTTTGGAGGTTAGACTAAACAAGTTTTTGTTTCTATTGCCCTATTTAGGTTTTGGTGGTCGTGTTCCTCCGCGGATTTTGTGTGGGACGCTTTGAGAGCCTAAATCACTCCACGAAAAGGTAATATTTGGGTTTTAGCGCTTGTATTTTGTAACCATAGTTGTTTTGGGGATTTTCCACCGGAAACCCTAAAGGGAAAATAACGAAATTAGGGTTTGCCCTAAATTTCAGGTCGTTGGTGGGTTCGAAGCAGCATTCTGAAATTTCCTAGCAGTCGGATTTCTTTCGGAATAGAAGATGTCGTCGCGTCGAGTCTACGAGCGCCGTAGCACCGCTGTAAGGAAATTGTAGTTCCTTTTAGTTAGATATATCAAGTATTGTATTTTTATACACATGAATATATTCATTACAAGTACCGTGACCATGCATAGAACGATATGGTGACAGGAAAACGGTCACGAAAAACGTGTTGGGTGACACTATTTCCCTAAGACCCAAGTAGTCGGATCATGAACAGTAACGTAGAGTACGAAAGCGTTAACCGTGTTCGTAGGTTTGGAATCTGTTCCGAACAAGGGCGTGAATGTCCATTCTAGTAGACCACAAGAAAGTCAAAGGTTGCTTAGTAGTTCCCCAAAAGGATATCCCAATCAGAGTAGCATCAGACCGAAAGGTCGATCAACACGCTTAAGTTATTTTCGTGCTAGGTAGAGGCGCACTACCTCTCTCATAAGACATATGGTATCTTATGAGCAGCATAGTCTTGGGAGTTTACGTCCCTTGGAGACAGTTAATAGATTCGAGACCGTGTCCGCGTGACACTAGAACATTTGAGTTCGACATATGGTCTCGGGTCGTCAGTTTCAGTTGCGCGTTAGGAGCTACTCTGCCTAGAGCCTTCCAAGTAGATGTGCAGGTTAGAAGTCACCTAGAACTCAAGTATAGACCTGACGTGAGACAGCATGCTAGTTAGTGAACGCCAGGACTTGAGTTAGTAAAATAAAAGTCACGTGCTTAGTACGAGTAGATGCTTGACCAGGGAGTAGTGCGAAGGCATGCATAGCACATAACATAAAAGTTTTTAATGCATAAAATTATTTTCTAAAGGCATGCATTTATCTTAATGAAAACTGTTTTAGTGTCACTAGGAGGAGTTATTTTTCTTTACTCTGACCCTTCGTGGGCAATGTTTTTCAGGTGACCCAGGTGGGAAACTACGTCTAGGACGAGCGTTGTGGGTACGACAGTTTGTAGTATTTTTCCCTTTCAGTTTACTCTATTTCAGCATGTACTTGTAGATGTGGGCAATGTACCTTGTTAATGTCTTTATATAACTTGTATCAGATTATTAATGTTAAGCAGATTTTCAGTTAATTCGTTTCCAATCATGTTTAGTGGCTCTGTGAATCCAGATATCAGGTATGTGGTTACCCTTAGTTTACTTTTTAAACTTTTGCTGTTAGTTTTAAACTGCTTAGTATAGATTCTTTTACCTGCTGCATATTAGTTTTAATACTGTTTCCTAGTTTTCTTTACATCGCTGACCCGGCCGGACGGCTGATTTCATAAATACTGGGAAGGGGTGTTACATAGACATCCCTCATGGTATATGAGCATCAACCAAGTATTCAACGTAGAGGATTTGACTTCTTACTATGAGGAGCACGTGTACGCAGACCCCTTTTCCACACCTCTACCCGAGCCTTCATCTCCCATAGCCCCTCTACCTGAGCCTTCACCTCCTATTGCCTCCACCAGTCCCTCTTTGTTGCCATACACGGAGTCGCGCCATCTGGATCGCATTGCACCATCGATAGTTCCACCGACATAGCAGTCAGACGGAGATACATCATTGTCAGGCGTAGATACATTACTGCCAGACGGAGATACAATAGTGTCACCCACTTCTACAGACGACGTGCTTCAGATCATCGGTCACAATTTATACACCGCGGGCGGGCAAGTTGTGCGTTATCTTGTTCGTTGGAGCGGTCGGCCACCACATGATGCTACATGGATTTCTTATAAGGTGCTCAAGAGACTCTCCCCTCGGTTAAACCGTGAGTACAATCATTTTCACTCACCGGAGATGAGTGCTTTTTAAGCCGGGGGGAGTTGACGACATGTTACGACCGACACGCGTGTATTCTTGCAGGCGACGGTGATTCGTTGCCTGGACGAATGATCAGAGTCCGTGGCTGTGTCCGGATTGTTGATCCGAGTCAGATTCATTTAAGACTTTTTATATTTTGAGATGTATTTAGCCTCGATTGGTCCAGACAGTTAGAGCCGCCCGATTCGGGTGGTTTGTTTTCAATTTTATTGCATTGAAGTTATGGAGTGGTTCTATTTTAGGGCTATAAAACAAGTGGCAGGCGGTTCTAAAAGGGATCGATGATTTTGGAATTTTTCCTGAAACTGTGCGGACAATCAGTGCGACACTGACTATCCTCTTCCTTTAGCTGGCATTTATTTCTCCTGCCAGCCTGTTTAGGCACGTTTTCCTCCCCTGCTAATCCAAACTAGTCTCCCGCCTACCTTCCATGCACTGTTCTGATGCCACTGCGTCCCTCCTCTCTTCCGTCAGTCAACCCCGACAATAACTTAGCATTTTCCTCCCACCAACACTCCCTGCTTTTCCGCCACCAGCCCAAGCCATCCCAGCCCCTGCTTCCCCCTCTGCCGCTAACCCCTGTCAATTTCCCCTTCGTTAATCTCCACCAAGCCTTCATCACATCAACCCACCGTGAATCTCCACTCTTTCCTCATCAAGCCAATCCCACCGTGAGTCAAATCTCCCCTCAGTGAATCAACGTCTCTTCCAACAACCCCTACACACTTCCACTCTGAGACTACAATCAATTTCCTCTGTTGCTCGAGTTGTGGTGCGAAGTTTGTATTTTTTTCATGTTTATTTTGGCACTCAACTATGTTGGATTTCTATTTTATGTGCTATTAGTTCCTTTGTTGTATCACTTGCAGAGTTTATTCTGTGCGTGCTTAATTAATTACACCTCATTTGGGTTCGTGATCATTACTTGTTTTATTAAGGCAAAGTTTTGACAAAGTTCGTGCACCTGTTAATTTTTATAATAACGTAATTACTTGTAGTAATTTTAGCGGACCACTCTTGCACTACATCGCATTTAGGACTGCATTTAGAGGGTCCACCCGTATCAGCCTTACCACTGCATCAAAAAGGAGTCGAATTTCTTACCTCGGTATTTCGGCGCTCGTAGACGCGGTACGGTGAATGATTCCTCTAGA
The DNA here is from genome assembly GCA_039513925.1 of Platanthera zijinensis. Classification (NCBI taxonomy): domain Eukaryota; kingdom Viridiplantae; phylum Streptophyta; class Magnoliopsida; order Asparagales; family Orchidaceae; genus Platanthera; species Platanthera zijinensis. Next base: position 27,483,027 of record CM077093.1, on the reverse strand, counting down.
TTATTCTGACAACTCAACTTTCTCCGATCTATAATAACCCGCACCCACAAGCTTCAATATGACATAACCCCTTATTAATTTATTATCGATTTGCTAGGGTTCTGATGGCAACATAAAGACATCTCCACTGAAAGTAATAATAATTTTACCTTGCCACTACTATGAGCGGAGAAAAGTTCAGGTCCAAAAAGGCGAAGCCCTAATTGGCTGCATGGCTTCAAGGTCACCGAAATTGACTCCGGGTTACAGGAGGAAAGTGCTCGCTGAGTTGAAATGGCCTTGACTGGAATGAAAATGGAAAGAGTGGACTAGATCGACAACAACGTTCCTGAAAAACCACCACGAAAATCTTAGGTTCTGAACTTTTAACCAAGGGAGAATGATATCGATCCCCCCAGAAGCCTTAAAAAGGAGAATTTAGGCTTACCTGACCCCACTGGCGGGACGGGAAGAAGTTGGCCGCCGGACTGATCGCTACAAGGAAGTGCTGTCGAGAGTTTCCTACAGCAGGAGGCGTCGACAACGACTCTGGGATAGGGGAAGACTGTCGGGATTTGAAGGAGGAGAAAGAAGCCAACGCTGGACGATTAGGGCCTCGATGAAGCCTGCGGTTTAGGAATTTGGCGTGAAGAAAGTAGCTGAAGTGTGCGGGATCCGTCGCGCTCTACTGGAAGGGAAAATAGGGCTTTCACATTTAGAGGAGAAGTGTGGCTTAAAATCGTGCGGCAAAGAGCTAGGGGGTGCGGTTATGATAACCGCACCGCGGAAAAGAGGGGGGGGGGGGGAGTACTGAACCGGCGGATTCTTTGGCTTTGCTCTGTTTTGTGTGTTTAGGTTGATCATGAAAATAACTTTAGAGATCATGCAGATCTCTAAATCGCGAAAATCAATACATAATTTTTCTTTAATTACGCCGACTTTTCATTTTCTGATTATCATGAGTAATAAAATAGTTACAAAAAGATTATTACCTTCAAGAGTCGTCGGCTCGATTAATTTTACTCGCGGTCGGACTCTGAAATTAGAATTGAACGCAACATTAAATTTTTAGTGCGTTATAATGGTGGCAGTTGGAGATGAAGATAAAATAGTGTTCTTGAATGAAGCTCCCTCCCCTCGGTTGGAATTAGGCACACAGTGATGTTTTGAGGAATTGCTGGTTCCAAATGGAGACCATTCAAACAGGCAAAAAAAATAGTGTTTGCGAAACTCTCAAACATATGGAGACAAGTTACACAAATAGCCCTTATTTCCAGATTGTGGTGAAACCTAAATCATAAAATAAAACGCAGGAAAAACACTTACAAATATGAAAGAAATGAACGGTCACATCCGCAGCTTCGCTCGTGCATACGACGATCCTATAGTCATCACGAGGATGAATCCATTTTGAACGGCTCCTCCCATGTACGTGTGAAAAGTAGCGCGACTGCTCCCCATCGCCTATTGCAGCCGCCGTGAAATACGAGATTCCACGCAAGCCTTCATGTTCCTCTTTTTCCTCCCTAACAACCGCAGGAGCTTTGATTCCTAACATCGAGCCCCAACTGTACACAAACTATTTCTCCCCGCTTCTCGCACACTGATCCGAACCTTACCACACGATGCATGATTTCTTTGCTGCTTCTTATTTTTTCACAACGGAAAAATTTACAAGCTATTGTGTTCGTAAACTGTACAATTGATTGCTCTCTTCTTGCACAGAAGAAATTCATTTGGTTTTCTTCATCCTTCAGGAGACGGATACAGTGGAGTATCTTATACCAGAGAGGTCCTCACTGGCCTACAGCCTGCAAGTCAACGATGCCGCATTTCTTGATTTCCTCGGCCATCTTCTCCAAGTCAACCCCGAGCGTAGACTGACCGCGAGCCAAGCCCTGCGACATGGATGGCTCTCGGTCTCCTACAAGTGAGCTCTCTCTCCGTTCCTCCGTCAAATTACGCCTTTTTATACACTAATTTCAGGAGTTTTTTTTCCGGGGAATCGTAATTTACCAGTTTGTTCATTCCTTGATTAAAATGGCTGTGTAAATATTTTTCTGTTGAGAGTGGGAAATAAATATTCACATGTTCATGTTTGGTTCGAAGGAATTCTGATGGAATGCAAATGCAATTTAATTCCTAACTATGAAAAAAGAGAAAATGCCTTCTTATCTCAAATAGAAGAAAATTTCATTGAAGTATAGTCATGATTTCTGCATCAAGATCGTGTGCTGTAGCTCGATCGGATTTCTATAAACAAGTGTTTTATCGGACTTGAGATATTGCAGGAGTGCGTCGCAGGTGGCCAGGAGTCTGTCAAGCCATTGAGATCTCACGCGATACTAATGAGACCCGCGTAGAACTACATACGTGGAATTCCATAGATGCACCCCCCTCGAGTCAACGATGAAGTCGGCTTACGTTCACGGTGCCGCGTCGGTGTTTGTGCAATAGGATTCGGTATCAACCGTCTAGTCTATATCGAGATCGGAGGTATATTTAAGTTACAGGCTTTAGGATTCAAAGATTGATGATTATGTGTTGTTTATCAATCTTAGTGTGGCCTTTTTGAATTTGCTATTAAAAGAGGAGTCGTGTTTCTTAGCATGGCGGAATTTTTAGAACCGGACCGCGGAGATCACCCGAATGGAATAGCTTACCCTTAGCATGGGTGTCACACATGGGCTCCGTTTGATGGGAAGTTATTGTTGGGTTTTCTATACACGAGTGAGTGAAACAGCACATCACATGTGCGCAGCGGAATAAATTTACAAGAACAACCTAAAAGAGTAAAGGATCACGTGAACAGGAACCGGCCTCCTTTATAATGATGCCATCAGGTTTAATAAAATCTAAAACTAAACGGATCCAGATCTGAACCAAACCCTAAAAAACCAACAATTGTTGCTCAGGTGGGCAGCTTGTGCTCAATGCAATCTCTCCATCTTTACGTTTCCAAGACAGCTTTCCTACTGATTTGCGATCTGCTCGGTCTTCCCATCGATGTTGTCGGGCTCAGTCCGATCCGTCATGAGGTGACCGAGTTTCTTCGATCCTTTTGGTGGATTTGGCGGATCCATTGTCATATTATGCTGCGCATAGTGATGGTGATTTTGTGGACATTGGGTCGGAAGATTAATATGCGCAGATCAACGATATGGATGACATTATGGAGGAGCAAGTGGGGGGAGACTAATCCTTAGCTCTCTGATGTTGAGCAGCAGCACAGCACGATGAGCATGCAAACATTGGGGAATCGCATGCTCAAAAGACGGAAGAAACACACCAAAAAATATACGCTGTGTTCATCGCCTCATCCCATCTGATGCAAACTTTTGCGCTCCGGATAGTGTTTTTTGTTTATGTTTTAAAAATATACCCTGTGTTCTAAATGAACTGGAAGTCCCAAGAGCAACTCAGTAATTAATAGTTAAAATTATGAAAAACTTCTCCAAGTTCACAATATTACAAAAAACCTTCTCCAAGTTAGCATACATTACAAGTTAACATTGAGTTGGTCGCATGGGACGACACGATCGTCTACCCGGTTTTTGATTGGGTATTATGGTCATTTTATCATGTACGTACTCGCCCATATAGTTCTTGGGCCATTTACCGGGACCTCCCCTCTAACTTTGCTAAATTACTGACATCACCCCTCTTATTTTCGAAATTACAACAACTTTCCCTAAAGTTTTCATTTCATTACAAAAACCTCCCCTGAAGTTTAAATTTCACAACATCCATGCACAACTCGGTGAACAGTGTTCAGCTTCATGGATGCAATGAAATGAAAAGACAATGGGAGGTTTTGGTAATGAAATGAAAACTTAAGGGGAGTTTTTTATAATTTCGAAAATAAGAGGGGTGCTCTCACTAATTATGATAGTTTACAGGGGAGGTTTGGGTAATTATTTCTATAGTTCTTATATAAGGAGCAAGCCGTTGTAACGTGAAACTATGGCTCCGTTTGGCACGGTGGTGGCGGTCATGAACATAGGGGTTAAATTGTCATTTGTTAATGCCCGCCCAAGAAACTTCATTCACTTTTATGCTTCAAAGGAATGATGTTTGTTAGGTGATTTTTAACGAATGACGGTTTAACCCATGCATTTACGGCCGCCGCACCGTGTCAAACCGAGGCCTATACTTCGTATGAATCCGTGAGTTCTTCATTCTATAATTTGTATTTGTTGTATTATTGGAAATAAATAAAACATACATTTTGTTTTTCTTTTAATAAACATTTAGGCTACGTTTGACCCAGCGCTTTCGCTCCGGTGAGTTTGAACAAAAATGCCATTATCGTAGAGTGTATGTTTGGCATGACGACGGTTATGACCACAGCGAAGAAGATGAGTATTTTTAGCATAAAAGTGAATGTAGTTCTTAATGCGAGGAGGTCAGACGTTCACAAACGACGGTTCATAACGGAGCCTATTTTAACATCTTCTATCTAATATAATTAATGAATATATAAATAATCTGGTTGAATAATGTCACGTTCTAACATCGTCTATCTATTTTAATTATTTTTTAATCCAGCTATAAACTAGTGAGTTTTGGTAAGTGAAATGTAAATTAATAATATAAACCTACTCTCCATCAAATATATATTTTATAAAAGTATATATTTCGAGTAATTTTTTGGGTATGCGCCCCATTTTATGAGCATGGTACGTTACGCATGTTAAGGCGCAGTTTGGCACGGTGGTGGCGGTCTTAAAAGCTTGGGTTAAAACGTCATTCATCAATGATCACCTAACAAACGTGTTCATGACCGTCCTCACCGTGCCAAAGAGAGTCTAAATCAATTTTTTGTTATTTTAATAGGGTGCTGTTACTAGCAAATCCAATTTGATTTCTAGCAAATCATTACTATTAGCAAATCCCTTATTTTTCAAAATGGCTTATTTGGAAATCATTTTGTTACTAGCAAACCAACATAATTTTTTTAAATTTTTTTTAAATTTTGTTTAAAACATTCATTCTTTAAAAATAACTCACTGCATAAAATGACATTATAAATGATTTCAAAAGTATTCATTCAACCACTTATGTTAGCATTAGAAATGAGTCAAAATGTCGCAAAATTTTATTTGGTATGTCCAAAACTCTTTTTTTTGCACAAAAATTTTTAAATAAAATATTGTCCGGTTTAGAAATATATTTGATTTCTAATTCCTATAAGGATGTGTTGTGCTGTATATACGAGTTAGGTGTATATAAGAATATACGTGTCCTTTTGAACTGCGTATTATACGTACATTTTTATGAAAAGTGTTTAACATGAAAGTTGTAGATCTCGACGAGATCTACAACTTTCGAGATCTACAACTTTCATGTTGAACACTTTTTGATTTGAAGCAATTTAGACCTCCGATTTGGCCCCTGAAAAAAGTCATGCCGAATATATGTACGGACGCGTGACATTTTTTGGGGGACAAATAGAGAGCTTAAACGACTTCAAATTAAAAATTGTTCAACATGAAAGTTGTAGATCTCGACGAGATCTACAACTTTCATGTTCAACACTTTTTTATTCGAAGCAGTTTAGACCCCCGATTTGGGCCCCAAAAAAAGACACGCCGAAAATCTGTACGGACGACTCGTTCCGTGCGTGTCTTATTTCGGGCCCAAATTGAAGACCTAAACGGCTTCAAATCAAAAAATGATCAACATGAAAGTTGTAGATCTCGATGTGATCTACAACTTTCATGTTGATCACTTTTTCAAATGAGAAACATTTGAGATTCAAAATTCAAAAATGCAAAAAATGCAAAAAAATAAGATTGGTATGCTAGTAGTATTTTTTGGGAAGAAATAAAGATGCAAAAGATGAATGAATCTGTGTTTTTTCTGATTTGCTAGTAATCAAAATGAGTTTGTTAATAACAACACCCTTTTAATATCAGGGTATTTTTACAACCTGAACTAAAAATATCTACCTTAAAACTTGAAACGTGTCATTTCATTTTTGATACAGATTTTTTATGAAATACTTGATATATGAACAAATAAGTATTTAAAATGATTATAAAAATATTCTAATTAACATTATATATATATATTTTAAAAAAATATTATATATATACTCAAAAATACAATTCATAGTACAAAAAATTTCTGCAGATCTAAATGAAGGTTCATTTCACAGCAAAAATTGATTCTCACTTTTTTGAAAGGTGTAAAAATACAAAAGAATCAGATTATTCAACCTATCATACTTCAAATAAAAGTTTTTGATAAATTTTATATATGACATAAGATATCTGATTAATTAAGCAGCACGACTAATGATAAAAAAATTCTCCATTTAAAAAACAGCAATGTGTCATTTTTATTTAATCATATTAAAAGACAGCAATGTGTCATTTTTATTTAATCATATTAAAAGTGATAAAAATTTAGGCTCACTTTGAGAGGACTTATTTTCACCGGTCAAGTGGTCACGACCGGAAGAATCGGGTCTTAATTAAGATATGGTTCATGCGGTCGTCACCGCTTGATCGGTGAAAATAAGTCCCCCCAAACGGAGCCTTAATTTCAACTTTAAGAGCATTTCTCGTGTTGTACGAGATGCAATTTAGCAGAATTATGACGTTTCAAAAATCGTGCTGAAACGGTAATACTAAAATATACGATCATATATACTTTAAATTAGGGGTGCAACTCAGATCGGTTCGGTTCGGTTCCACATAAAACATAGAACCGACCCGTATAGGTTCGGTTCCAAATTTTTGGAACCGGAACCGAACCACGGTTCTAAATTATGGAACCGGATCCGAACCGTTCGGTTCGGGTCGGTTCCGGTTCGGTTCTCGGTTCATAGCATTTGTACTTGGGTTAGAGGTACACAAACTGGCTATGCTTGAGAAAGGAGAAGACATGTTTAGTTAGCAAAAATGAAAAGAAAAATGGAATGGAAAGAGGGCATTACAGTAGGGATGAAGGTTGATAAGCCAAGTTACCTTCTGTAAATTGCAATTGTGAATTGGAGTTTAGCCAAATATAATGTTTTCTCAAATGAATCTTTAGTGTATCCATGCATTAGCCACTGAGAAAAACCCAACACAAAATGATACTTTGGTGAATGCTCCAATCAAAATATAAAATGAATGTGAAGTACATCTCTACTAATATAATGGTTGTTAAGCTACAAATAGCGTTTTTATCAACCAGCAATTATGTATTGTTTGTTTTCATTTTTACCCTTAACATTATATTTTAACTGAGCAGCTGCTTCTTTGCAACCAAGGTATACTCGACTCCAAGCGTCCATTTATATTCTTTTCAGTTAAAATTTGTAATTTATATTCGGTTCGGGTCGGTTCTCGGATATCCGACTGTCAGAACCGAGAACCGAACCGCACTGAATCATCGGTTCTATATTTTTTGAAACCGTACCCGAACCGACAGAAATAGGAACCGACCCGAACCGGTTCGGTTTCGGTTCGATTTTCGATTCTTCGGATATTTTTGCACACCCCTACTTTAAATAACGTGTCCTTTGGATGATTTTCGTGGGCACATACAATTTATTCCAGAGTAGGACACTACTTGGACTTTAAGAGTTATGACAAGTGTTCTTTTATTAATTAATAATTATGGTTTATTAAATTCTATTCTATTATATATATTGAATTTACGAAATCCTAACTCGTCCGGAAGCTTGGCAACTCCTCCAGCCCCAAATCGAGACTCTACTCTTTCGTCTCCGTCGCCCGATTCGATCTCTCTCTCTCTCTCTCTCTCTCTCTCTCTCTCTCTCTCTCTCTCTCTCTCTCTACGCGTTAGATCCCAATTCGCATGACGCTTGTAGAAGAAAGCCACGGCGGAGGGACGTCGGCGGCGAGTATCGATTCGCTCTCATCGACGAGGGATGTTACTTATTGGTATTCTTCTTTCCGTGATTCTGCGTTATTTACTGGTTTAGGCTTCAATCTATGAATTATTTGTCAGCGTGAACCTCCAATTCATGAGCTGTTGAATTTTATTGATCAATCAATGCTTCTCCCGCCGATCCCTTGCTGGATTTGAGTATTTTATTAGTTTTTCCCCCTTTTCAATTTCTTATAGTTGGTTCTACAAGTTCAATTTGATCGTTTAGTGCTGTAGGGTTTAGAGTTTTAATCCACCAAATTGGGAATTGTTATAGTCATTTTTTCTGAGAATTTTAGGGTTATTTGTGTACAAGATCTTGTAGTTCAATCTTTTAAAAGAGGACTATAGTAGAATAGTTTACACTGATTTTGTTATGAAATCATGGCATACAATTGGTTAATTACTTTCGGTTGGGTGAAATCGAGGCTTCGGAATTGGAATTGGAGTCCAATTTCAATGAAAATGATCCTATAATTCTAATTCCGGAGCTTCAATTTTGTCCAAATGAAGGGACCAAGAGCTCATTTACTTCCATGAAATTAGAAAACTTGTTTTACAAAAGTGTTTGATTTATTAAATTCACTAGAGATTAACATTAAATTCAAACTCAACAAACCTCCTCAAAATGATATTTTCAATTTCGCAGTTCAAATGCTGAAAACAAAATCATAATTTTCTAAAACATGATATCTATGTGCGAGCAACCGAAGGAGACCTAAGCGTGTTTTTAGTTTGAAGAATTGGAATTAGTGTAATTGCAATTTGCTTCATAATTTTTTATTAGGTGTTTGGTTTCAATGTAACTAATATGAACAAATGCATTTTCCATTGGGAAATCCCTGCTGACTGATTGTAGTTCACATCCAGGGCAATGCTGTAGATATCGGATATCGGGGACACGTCGGTTTAGGTTTTTCATGTCGGTTTTACTATGTCGGGGGATATATCGGGGATATTTCATATATCGGGTTTTAATATTTAATTATTTATATGTGTAATTATTTATAAATTTAATCATTTTTTCCATTTATATATATTAATAATTTGATATTTATTGAACTTCTAAATTTATTAAACTAATATAAGCATTTTGTGTTGTACAAGTAATAACGGTATAATGCATGAAATAAAACAAGAGAAAGTAGAATGTCGAGAAGTTGTCCGTAACAATGAAAGATAAGAAATCTTTAGTCCATAATTCAAAGACCATGCATAATTGACATCGATGATACACTTGGGCAAGGAAAAAAACCAAAGAGAAAAAAGAACCTAAACAATGAAATAATTTTGGTCTATTATCTATTAGACCATAGACACTAATTAAAATAAGTTGAAAAAAACCAATCGATAAAATATCGGGATATATCGGCTGATATATCGGCGAATATATCGGTCAATAATAGACATATCGGAGGATATATTTCAAAAGGATATTTTGCAAAATAATATCGGAAACGTGTCGTTTTGTCCATAAAACCTTTATATCGGCCGACATGTCGGACATGTCGGAGGATATCTACAACACTGATCCAGGGTAATAAATAAGTCACTTATTTTCTTCAACCAAGTAAGAAAGTAAACAAAAAAATGTTCACTTAATTTCTCCTTGATGGTAAATGTAGGTGAAAAATAATTTGGATTCAATTATTTTCCCATTTGCGTCGCATATCACTTTCATTTCCTCTTGATTATTTTATTAGCTTAATAATCATATCAAGATACATAGCTTTGATAGTAATATTAGACCTTTAAGAAACTTATTATTAGGGGTGTAAGTATAAACCAACCGAATCACTGAACCGAACTGGTTGGTTCGATTTTCGTAGGTGGCAGTTCGGTTACGGTCTCAACTTTTGAAAAATCACACGGTTCGGTTTGGTTCACGCTTTTTAATGATACACCGAACCATATAGATGTTGCAATATAATTATATATATAATAATATAATAATGATATGATGTAATAGAATTATTTACATAAATGTTTTTGGTTTCAAATAATATAAAATATATATTTATGTTTTAAATTGTGCAAGGCCAATGCTCTGGATGCTGAATGAAGGAAACATGGTTATGTGCACATAAATCAAAATGGATTCTTGGGTCTGCCCTCTCTGATGTCTTTAGCTTTGATTTGAGGGCATGATTCCGCATCAAACGTGACGGTATAGGGGTCCACTATTTCAGTGGTATCTGTGAGCAGCCACTTTGTGCATTTATTGTCAAAGGTTAGGTCTTTCTCCTCTGAGAGAAGCCACTTTGTGCATAGTGCCAATGGTTAGGTCTGTTTCCAATCTTCTCCCGCCCATACCCCCAATGATTGGGGACTATATGGGTTCTGTTGTTGTTGTATTGTATATATTTATGTTTTAATTATTTACTTGAATAAACGGCATGTATGTTGTTTAATTTTTATTCCAAGTCTTATATTATGTAAAAATGTTTTAGTTTTTTTAACCACATAAATCAAACCAGACTAAACTATTCGGTTCGGTTCCGAATTTCTGGAATCATGTACGGGTGGTTCAATTTGCGATTTTGCTTAAAAACTGAACCAAAACAAATCATTACATCCCTACTTATTATATGGTCTTCAATACTTATTGACCATGAAATATCTTAAGTTTTTGTCTTCTTTTACCAAGTTTTTGTTTAATTAGAATCCAATCATGCAACCTTAAATTATGTGCTTATAACTTATAGGTCAAGTGACATAATATTTACATTAAATGCACAAGACTACATGAGTTTCCCAGTGTGGGGACTAAATTCTCAGCACATCCCCTCACATGTAAGTCTTTGGCCTCTAACATGTGGATATATTTTTTTAATTGGGTGACATTTAAAAGAGTTATTGGATTTTATCTACTCTGACATTTAAAAGAGTTATTGGATTTTATGCTCTGATACTATGCTAGAATCTAAGTCTCCAACCTAAAACCAATTGGTAAAAAAAAACCCTAAAACCAATTGGTTATCAGTAAAGGGGATCGTGATCTATATTAAGCGCACACGACTATACAAGTTTCTCAGTGCAATGCTAAATTCTTAACAATTTTAATACTATTTTACTTTTTTTAAGAAGGTCAAACTATTGGAAGTTCTACTACCCCAATTTTGATTACTTCCTTTAGGAATCTAAAGAAATTCATATGCCATTAAAAATTTAAAGTTGCTAATGCAGTTAATGGTTTCGCAGCTGCGGTTCCTGTGGGTACTCCCTGAATTTAAGCTCTTCGTGCCGGAATACAAACAACATCGGGTCGAAGTACAGAAAGATCATCAGGAAGGGGATTGTGTCCTTCTATTCAATTGATGAGAGCAGGTTCTCCCAGACTGATGAGATGAGTTGTCTCCCGTACTTCAATTCAATGCGTTCATGGGGTTTTTTTAGGCATCGAACAAAGCTTCGGTGCCGGAAGTGCGGGGGCTACATTGGCAGCGCGTATGAAGAGAATTCACGCTCTCCTCCTCCAACCGGGTCCGATAACTCGGATTCGAGTCCTGGCGCGGGGTATTCGAAAAAGTATAAGATTAAAATCAGTGCACTTCAGCCATCAGAATCAGGTAGTTCTTTTATCACACAGTGATGTTTTTTCAGAGGGTCTGGTTCTGTTGAAATTTGGGCTGTGTTGTTGTTTATGGTGAGAAATAAGAACTAAGGATTGCTTTGAATGGTGTAGAGATTATAAAAGCATGAGTAGAAGGTGTACAAAGTTTCTTCATGGTGGACATGATTTCCAAATATTCAAGTGTATTTACTCTGTAGTTAATTTAATGATTTTATGTCTGATTTCATAAGAATGTTCTCTGCATAGTTTAGGGACTTCATTTGTAGATCTTTTCCTGGACACAAATTTCCTTAAAATGTGGGATAGGGGTCTAAACTTCTCCTCGGGAGGATGGTTGGGTCGATTCAGGGATCCATTGTAGATCGAATTTTCTATTCACTCCTGGGATCCAGACGGTCCCTGGGTAACCCTCCACAGCTCCTCTCCTCTCAAGAATCTATGCTCCCTTTATCGTAAGGGTATGGAAAGTTATGTTAAGGTTCGGGCTTAATGGGAAAATGGACCACGTAATGACACGTTTTTAAAGAGAGAACTATGAGATGACACATTTTCATGAAGGGATCCTTTTCCCATGCTTTTACTAGAGGTCATAAGAACGCAACAATCAATAGGATTTCCCTAATCCCCTCTCTTGAAGATTCATGTGCTTTTTGTGAACTACCATTCTTTGTCGTCTTTTGTGAATTCGAAACATCGGAATTAGGCGCTTGCGGGGTTCATGCATGTTTTATAGATTGTTGGAGCACTATGTATTAGGTACTTGTGGAGTTCATCCATGTTTGATAGAATGTTGGAGCACTTTTTAGTTTTAGTTCGAACTCTTTGGGGCACATCAAAAGAATGACTTCTCTACTACTAGTTGATTATTGTCACACTTGAGACAACATGACATTTGAGTGGTGGTGTGAAATTGTGGTAGTAAATGCAGTGACAATAAATTATGTGTACTAAACTTTTGTCAAGAGTTTTTGGCCCAAATTTCACATTTTAAGGTTTGGGACCTTTGGGTGGTCATGCCCTAACACTTGAGCACACATACATTTTGACATAAAATATTATTTTGGGTGAAAATATCATAACTTACTCAAACACCAATATTGTGGATATCTTCTGACATGGATGATATGTCGGCCATATAAAGGTTTCATGGACACACGTTTTCATTATTTTTTTTACAAACTATCATTTTGGAATATCATCCAAAAAATCAGTTATTAGACTATATATTTGTCGATACATCGGTCAATATATCGCGACGTTATATTTTAGTTTATTTTATTTTAGTGTTTATGATCTAATAGACAATAAACCAAAAAAATTTACGTTTCTAGGTTGCGTTGTGTCCGTCCTCCGACTTTTTCCTTGCACCCGTCCATTATTGACACTTTGAATTTTAGGTTGAAGATTCCTTGTCGTCTAACGTTATCGACGACTTCATAACTTCATATTGTTTTTTTTTTCAATGCGTTATATTGTTATTAATTGTATAACATAAATGTTTATATTAGTTTGATAGGTTCAAAAATTTAATAAATGTTAAATTATTAATACATAAATATATATATATAAATAAATGATTACATTTATATATAATTATGTATATAAATAATTAATTATTTAAACTTGATGTGAATTGTTTCGATATATCTCCCGACATATTAAAATTGACATGAAAACTCTAAACCAACATATCCCCCTACATCCGACATCTGCTATATTTTTCATAACTACATTCATAGCCGTTGTCGCTCTCTCAAACATGTGTAAATGCTCTCAACTAACCAACACCATCCTAGATAAATGATAAAGGCTTTATGACACCCTCCTTTTGACGAGGGGTTCAACCGTAGTATTGTATTGCGTGACAAAAATTTTATTATTATCATCTCATATTGTGCATGAGCGACGATGTGTGACGTCGGGTACGGATGTTGTTAGCACATGTGGGGACCCATGATGCATTCAGATTATTTTATTATTATTATTATTATTATTATAAGTACCTATTATATTTTTCATATTTATTAACATTACATAAAAATTAAGGCTGGGGGGAATTATTTTCACCGGTCAAGCAGTTACGACCGCATGAACCGGACGAAAGCCTAAATGCAGTTTTGTGATTATATTGAAGTAAAATATTCAAAAAATGATGAATAAGATTTTGTATGAGTTTGGTGTACTCTCATATCAACCGTTTACTTGGCATCGACTTTAATACTTGAATAAACTACTCAATTGCATGTACTTATCATATTAATTAATCATGATTATTTAATAAAGTTATATTGTAAGTACATAAAAACATCACATAAACATATAATTTTTACTTAAAATAAAATAAAATGAACAGTTTTTCTTGTAATAAAATAAAATAAAATGAGCCCAAGTGTTCTTGCCATCCTATTCGAGGCATTTCTCCCTGGTTCTGTCCTTGAGAAACTTTCGATCCGCCTCTCTCGATGGAATTTCAGGAGATCCAAAATGATCTCCGAAGAGATTAACAACGAAATCTATGCTAAAATAACATAATATTAATTGCCTTCCGAGATGATTCCACGTGTCGAGACGTCCCGTGTCGAGCTGAAGGAGCCAGGTTCCAAAAATTATCATGGCTGCAACGTTGATTTTCTAAATAAAAACTTACCATCAAATGCATATTCTAAAATGTTCAAAATAATTTAAAACATAGTTATTATTGATTTTCTTCTTGTCTTTGGTATTATATTATTGAATTTCACACAAATTGTTAAATAGCATATCGGACTTTGGTTGCGCTGAAATTAGATCTTGCCTAAATTCTCACATGTTTTGCTTTAACCCAATTATAAGCCAAATATTGAATGCTTTTAACTTATTTCAATGTTAAAATTAACAAGTCTAGTAGCAAATGAAGTCTTCAATTCCTCAACAAAGATTTCAATTATAAGTATTTGCTTAAAATTACTATACATATATTGTAGACAAAAAACTTTGTTTTACATTGGGTAATAACTATTCAACTGTTCTTATAAGTCCATTTTGTTTGTCAGAAATGATGATCCATGCATAATTATTCACAATGTTCTAATTTTGTATTAAACCAATAAACAACTCAACAAGCCTTTCTATTTTTTCTATAAAAAAATCATTGCATATGCTATATGATGCATATCATTATTGTCATCAATGCTAACTACACATAACAAAACTCCTCCATTTGAAGTCTTTAGGTGAGTTCCATCCAGACTTATAATAGGTCAACAACTGACAAGGAAACTCACATTTAAGTCCCCCCAACGTATGTATAGTCTCTTAAAAATACATGTTTAGGATTCAGAAACATGTTTAGGATTCATAAACATGTTTACATTGCATCTTTACCGTTGTGTCATGATTAATTTGATGAATTTCTTAACAATAATTCCACAAACTAGCACACTGATCCAACTATGTACAATGAATTACCTAATTAGCGTGTCTTTTTGCTCTATACATTTTTTTCCAAATAGAGAGAGAGATGTTCTATTCTCCGTTTGCATCATTTTTTTGCATTGAAGAAACATACCATTTAGAGTTACTCATCATGTTATGTTGATATTTTTTACTAAAAAATTTGATATACAATATTTAGAGCTTGCTGTTCTATAACATTTATGTTTTTTCTTTTATGATTTTTACCTGAAAGGTTTTGTCATTCTTTGATACGAAGGAAACAAATATAACTCAACTGCATTCACAAGTGGCTTTTATTTTATCATTACAATTCTTTGTAAATTTAACAATCTTTCCTTGCATGTTTGAATAAGTACTCACCGTATCTCTAAAATCTTCAACAATATTAAAAACATAGCCCGACTTCAAATTCACAATTTGAGCTATTTGCATCACCTTGATAAATTTGATAATGCGATGATTTACTTATGCTTCAACTAAAGGTTGATTGACTTTTATTCTTGTAGTGTTCTATCATTTTATTTTGCGGATTATTGTTTCCTTCATCAGGCTCCTTGAACCCAACTCATTCAATAACTTCATCAACATCATCGAACTCATTATCATCGTTGTCATAATCCTCATCTTCAAAGTATCACTAAATGTGGAATCATTTCGATCTGCATCATTTTCGTTGCTCATGGATTCACTATCATTTTCAAGTTCAATTAATGATGTTCTACTTGTGTAGTGTATTTTTCCGACATATTGCAGTCAAATTAAACATCTATCACCCTTTCAACATTGATATACCTTATCAATTTTTGAGTGTCATCATCATTAGCAATCAAAATTAGATTATTGTAATCATTACGTCTGATTATACTACAAAAAAATCTCAGCTATCCCATGCGATCAACTTATATAGTCACGTTGTGCAAATCCTTCGACAATATCTCTGTGTAATCACAATAATAAAAAAAACTAAATTCATTAGACATGCAAAACACTCTAGCTAGCAAAACCAATGAATGATGCATTCACATAGTGAACATTGAAACTTAATATAGCATTTAAAATGTATGTTCTCTTGAATCTTTTGTTCTTAAAATCCACATCATTCTATAAAATGCGGCAAATAAAATTAAACATAGTTATTAAAATAAATCATGATTAATATGGATGGTATTGAACAAAAAAAAAATTAGACTTAAAATTACAACTAACATTAGAACTATACATAAGTGATCTTCTAGAAGGTAATTTCTGACTGAACTCCTGGGAAATCATTTCAAACTAACAATAGCAAACTATGATTAATTTCCTACCCGATCATTTTGATATCCTAAGAGATTATTTTTGATTTCTTAGGAAATCATTTCGATCTCCTATGAGATCATTTGTCTCCTAAGAGAATTTTTTCAATCTCATAGGAGATCTTTTCTTAGGATAGTTTCTGATCATCGCTAAAGATCATGCAACCTAATTGGACAAAACCTAAAAATGACGAATAATCACTCAAGATAATAACCTTAAAATGATGAAATTCGAGCAGTGAAAGAAGGGGAATGGAGTTTTGGAGAGTTAAACCTTCCCTAGAGAAGCGTCGTCTGATCGAGGCCCATGAGCAACGCTTGGCTGTTGCTGACATGAGAGAACGCCAGAGAAGGATCGTCGAGGAGAGATGTCTGAGGGGAGAGAGGTCGCTGGGGAGAGCGATCACGGGGAGAAGCTTCAGGAGCTCGTGGGGGACGAATACAAGAGCGCTAGAACTCGGGAGACGGGATTAGGAGAATGAAAGAAGGGATATATTATTTCAAATACCTAAAATACCCCTACCGTTTAGCGACAACGTGCTAAAATAAAAATGGCGGAAAATAGGAAATGTTGCAAAGTCATTATTAAATAGATTGTGAGATGCAAAGTTCTAAAAAATTTTTTTATGATGTAATGCGTCAAACCCCCTAGCCTTGGGGCACTGGTTTAAGGTGTTGTCGTGTGACATTGACGTCATGGGCTCGAGTCCTGAAAGTAGCCTCTTGCAAAAATGCACAGTAAGATTTGCCTACATTTCACCCTAGTGGTGGGACCCTTTCCGGACCGTCGATGCTACCCTTTAATGCGTCAAACCTCCTAATCGGGGTGTTAAGTGCCACAAATCTTGGCTCCGTTTGTTTCGAAAGTTGCGTTTTGGAGTGTCAGAAATGAGAGAGAGCGGTGGGAATGAAGGGAGGGGACAATTTACCGTTGAAGGATAAAATTAACATTTTGGATCGCTGCGAATCAATTTTTTTACCAAACATATATTTTTTAGTATTGATGTTTTTTCCTTCCCGCGAATTGAGAAAAAATGCATAACCCTTGTTAAACGGAAAATTTTTTTTGGGAGCGGCTAGATACGCATGCGGGAGAAAGGATGGCAGTCAGATTTCGCTTGATATTTCGTGCAGTGTTGGTTAGTCGCACAACGTTTTCTCCTAATTTCTCGCGTCTTTTGGAAATACGTCTTGTACATGCATTTTTAAGAAAAGTCTTCAACACGAAAGTTGTAGACATCGACGAGATCTACAACTTTCGTGTTGAACACGTTTCCTAAAAATGCATGTACAAAGCGTACTTTGGAAATACATCCAGATTTCGCGCCTTTTAGAAATACGCTTTGTACATGCATTTTTAGGAAAAGTGTTCAACACGAAAGTTGTAGATCTCGTCGAGATCTACAACTTTCGTGGTGAACACTTTTTCCTAAAAATGCATATACAAGACATATTTTCAAAAGACACAAAAAATTAGGAGATAACATTCTGCTGCGACTAGCCAAAACTATAGTGCTAATAACAATCATTTTTTTTTTACTGTTTTTTCGCAACCGCTGAATAATAAAAAAAATAAACTTACATAGCGCTACTGCATAATTATTGCTCTATTAGACGTGGGGGTATATTATATCGCCGATATTTATATCTATTTAAAGAATAGTAATATCGGCTTAGAAACACGCGACTTCCCGCAGTATTGGAAGCATCGCTATGGGTCCGATATTTTCCTCCTCCCTGCAATCAACCCATCCCTCTCTTTAGCGGCAATCCCTGATCCTCACCTAATATCCCCCGCCTCCACCTCGCCGCCGGCAAAGGGCCCGCTCTTCTGTCGAACAGTCTTTCCTATTCTCCTCTGTTTCAATGCCAGAGCTTTCAGACGCGGAGACATCATCGGCGATGGCGGAAGATAGCCGCTCGGCGCTTCAGGCGTGGCGCGCTGTAATTGGATGGGCTAACATCATTTTGCAAGTAGTAATCCAGTTCCTTCGATTCAGCCCTTCATCCTGGGCGCAACTCCTCTCCTTCGTCGGCCTCCGCCACCACCCTCACGCTCTTCTCTCCTCGTCCGCCTCCTTTATGCCTCTCCCCGCCGACATCCCGGCCGAAGTACTCATTGCAGCTCCTTCTTCGGTTCCCTCCTCCGGCCCCTCCGAAGAATTAGAGAAGCTCACGGTATGATCTGACCTCAGATCCCTTGCTCATTTTTTTTGTAAGCTTAGATTCTTCGTTTTGGAGGCGTCTGTTTCGGCCATGATTTGTTAGATTAGGGATGCGGATTTCGCGGAATTTGATGCATGGATAATTTGATCTTCCGTTGTGAAGTTAAAATTGAGCGAGAACTCCAACTATCTCTTTGCGAGCTCACTGAAAATCTTAGAACTTGATCGATAGGGTTCAGACTGATGAAGAACATTAATGCGGAACCCTTGCTGATCCTTGCTAGGCAAGTTGCTAGATTAATGAAATATAAGAAGATAATTAAATAAGTTTAATTTGCATAAATGAGAAACTATAGCCCAAACAAAAGGAAAAGAGAAAGAACAAATTGGTCAGGTAGATTCTACTGTCCCCTTTCTTGCTTTAAATTTGGGGAGAGCAAATCCAACTTCCATGACCAATGGTATTTTATTTCATCATCATTCATGAAAAACTTAACATCCATCCTATAACATTAGCTGTGCCCCAAATCAAGAAGGGGAGACCTTGACATTAGACAAAGAGGAATGGGGATCTTAGACTTAAATTGAGAGAAGAAGAGTGCACGCCTATGCCTATTGATAGCAACAAAGTTCATCGTAAACTTCCTATTGGTAAAGGGCATCACGATATCTCATGGACACTTCACGAGACCTAAGATATTTTCATTGAGTCTTCTCTCTCGGTTCCGTTGATTCTTCTCCAATTTCGCAGAAATCTCCGTCGTTCGTCTTCGATTTCTAAGAAATGGCACGCAGAGGTGCATGAAATCTCCAAGTAGGGGGTGAATTGATTCGTACAGGCTTTGCCAGTGCTTCCGACGAATTCAGAAACGTCATCCTTATGCTTGAAACCGCCGGTTTGTCGTTCGTTCTGGAGAAGGAATAAGTGCATGGGAGTGACGGCTTGTGTAATCTTGCATTTCTCTATGCTTGAAATGAACTCTTCTTCAAAATTGTTCACACATTCTTGTTGGAGGAAACAATTGGACTGACTATTGGACTGACTGATTCCCATCATGCAATGAATTAGGATGCCTGTTGGCATATGCAGATGATGTTCTAGAGGGGTCAGTTCAGAGGTGTCTCCATACTACATGTGGTTGTATCGCTATAACATTCTCGTCATGGTTACAAGACATGATAATGGCAGCGATAAGAGACATAAATCATTAATTGATGTTTGACTCGGTGACTAAGACAAAGTGTCAGTGTTCAAGAACCACCATTCGAATCAAAGAAACATCATCTATGTGGTGCTTATATTGGGACTGTATCAACATGTGTTACATGATGTTCAAACTCATAAGATTCTAGTTTATGTTCAATCTTATGGTCAAATCTGATATGAGGTCATTATCTTCAAAATCCTATTCTCAAAAGCTCAAGGACTTGGCAATTTATAAACAAATGATTTGCACAAAAACAAACCATTACGTGAATATTAACCTTAGGTTGCACATGTTTGGCAAAGAGAATTGGCGACCTCTGGAGCCTAGTGTGTTTCGAGGTAGGTTGTGTTCACCATGGAGTAATAACTAAAATGGATCTTCAAACATACCTTTACCTGGAACATGAATTGCATGTCTTTTAGGTGGATAAAAGAGGTTTTATGATGCTCCACTGCTCCACAATCACAACTTAAACTACACCTGTGCATGAGCCTTGTCAATGATGATTAGAGCTTTTGGTTTTCATCCATTTAGTATATAGATGCATGAAATAGGAAGACAATACAAGAGCAGCAGCAGGAAGAATATCAAAGTAGTAGAATTAAGAATTCAAGTTTGAAATAGTAAACACAGAAGTAACTGGGCAAAATAGATAAATGCGTGTAAACAGAAGTCAGATGATGCTGGGAGACGAGGCTGGGAGATGTGAGGGTGGCTGTGAGGCTTGTGGTGGGTAGAGTAGAGAAGGGAGGGGCTGATCGGGATTGCACTGGAATCATGCGTTGTTGGGAGAGGAGGTTGGGGGATGCGAGGGTGGATTTGAGGCTTCTGGAGGCCGTGAGAGGTCGTTAGAGGCGAGGAATGTGGCAAGAGGTTGATGGGGGTGGCGACAAGAACTTCAGCAAACGACGATGATTGCTAGAAGTGAACCTGTGGAAGTATCATCTAGAAGTGAACCCGTGGAAGGAAGCATTGTCTAGAAGTGAATCCGTGGAAGGAGATGACAATTTGCAAAAGGAGACTCACCTGAGGGGAGAGACTCGGCAGGCGTTTGACAGCGGTGGGGGTAGGTGGTTTTGTAGCGCACCAGGAGTCCTCTCGGCTTTGTTGCCGAGAAGGGGTATTGAGTTGCATGATCTTTGTGGTCTGCAGCTTGAAATTGTTGTCCAAACTTCAATACCTTAACTTTGAAATCTAATATGATATATATAAGGGAGATTTGGTTAAAGGAATCAGACGATCCAGATTGCCTAGTCGATTCATTTAACCAAACTCCCAAAATAATATTCTGAAAAATACAAAAAAAATGCACAAAAATATGAAAAGTCACGGCGAATGTGATGACGATCTTCAATCGTCAATCCTATAATCTAAAAGTTGTCGATCCCATATAGCGCTAAAATAATGTGTACGGCTTTATTAGTCTCCCCGACTCAGAAGTGTTCATCTCTAATGAATGAAGTCTGTCATGCTCCCAATGCAAGCCATGCAAAAATCTCTGCCGCTCTTGGTAGAAAATATCTCCATTGAACATTGTCATGTCACAGAAGTATTTGAGGGTTCCATGACAATGTATAAAGCTATTCATCTAACACTGAAATTCATAGCTTCCCACAATGAGAACCTCTCAAGTAATGTGCTAAATGCTAATCATCAATCAACCGCCTCCTTTGAGTATTTGCCCTCTCATGTGATAATCCATACATATTTTAAAAAATTCATTATCTAATATAATTTTATGTCGTATTATGACATACAAATCATGCATTAAATGTAAATGATACATGATCGACCAAATAGACTTACTAAGCGTAGCTTTTACAAAACAGTGGAAGTCCTTAAGAATGAGCAGTTTGTCAGGAGGCTCTTTGGGCGTGGTATTAATATATTTGTCGAGTGTAAGATGACCACGTAGATGTCAACTCGAGCCATTAGCATTGATGTACGACTCTATGACTAGCCAAATGTCTCCCATTGGACGCGACTCATCAGGAGTCTCACTAGGTAGTAAATGGGAAAATTTATCGTGAATTTGACGACACTCAAACAAATACCCACAACATCGACACTAGGATATATGTCTCCCAACGGATAAACCTCGTAAAGTGGCCTTCCAGGAAGGGTATATTAAAATTCATCAATAACAGAGTGATCCTCCATATGAGTATCGTCAATGACGGCAGTGTCCTTAGAGGCAAGAAAGGCGATGACTACAAGTTCAACACTAAGCTCTCGAATCCCACTCAGGACAGGACTAGGCACTGCAAATGAAGATGCTCTAAGGAACATACACTCAAAGATGGGTCTATGATCGATGCAATAACTAATTCTACAACGAGGTAAGGGAAGGACAAATCAATACAAGCTTACTAGGTCGCTCAAGTCACTCTCTAGACCATACTCACAAGACATAATAATGTCGCTTATAGTCTACGACACAAAGCCACATTCGGGTTCAATTTCATAATCAAGGTGTATACTATTTGTCGGATATTGAACCTCATTAGGATGGGATGAGTCGAAATCTGGGGACGATAATTTAGAGGTGGGCACATCATAATACTTGCCAACTTGCCTCTAACATAATTATGCTAATGCTCATAATGGTGGACCAGATGAAATGTTTGCTCGACGAGCGCTAAGTAGAAATAGATCAATTCATTATATATCTCGATTCGAAGCCCGGACTGAAATCGGGAAATGTCCACAGCAGGCTCCTCTTGGACGTCGCTCTTCACTAGTAACTTGTCAAAGCTAGCCCTATATAGCTATATTCAACAACATGCATAGACACTTGTTGTAGAGAAAATAACTGCTCGAGGAGACGACTCCTATTAGAAGCAAGAATATACTTTTGATATAATTTTTGCTTCATATCTACCAAACTAGTAATAAGGAGAGTATAGTCACGTTCTAGAGTCCAATATATTCTACTCCAATATGCTCTAGCACGATCTAGGAGTTCAGTCTCCGCAAATCTAACACGACACTCACATTTCAACGAGCAAATAACTAAACTATTTTAGACTCCGCAAGCCATCAAAAGCTGGGGTAGTTCTTTGAAAACTATACTTAAGGTCCTCCTTGAACACATGATGATCGTCATAATCGTCCCTAACATAGTGGAATCATGTCGAAGCCTCAAAGGGTCAACACAATCTCTATGAGTGAAGGGATATGGACGAGGATAATCATCGTAATAATTATTCATAACATAGCCAAATCGTTTCAAGGGTCACCGTGTACTTTACAAGTAAGGGACTGGGACAAGGATAACCATTGTAATAATCGTCCCTAACATTACCAAATCACGTGGAAGGGTTAACTTGATCTTTGTGAATGAGTTGTTGGGGACGAGGACAGTCGTCAAAATAGTACGAAGACTTCTCTAAATAAATTTTGTGGATTCGAGTATAACATTCTTAGGCCCCTCAAAATAGAGGAGAGGGATAGTAATGATGACCGGTCATGGGAGAAATCTACATACTCTACTAATGCATATCAAAATAAATTCCAAACTTGACTTTGATACCAGCTGATGCAATACGAAT